>CM042015.1:107893076-108178076 GCA_023525715.1 Cichorium intybus
GAGCTTCCATCTCTACCCACCGTCCTTGTTCCGCCCTCCGGTGCTTATGATTGCATTCCCGCCAGTTAATTCATCGAAAAAAGAGTCGGAAATAGAAAGTATAGAGAGAGAAAAAGAGAGAGTGTGTGTGTATCAGAGGGGAGAGTGATTAGTGAGACAATGAAGGCTCCTTCAAGCCCTGATTGAAAGCCACAGGTAAAAAAATCATGCGGGTTGGGTTTCATGTGCGATTTGGGATGTGTAAAACGACTCTCCCAGAAAGGTATATCAATATGATTGAAGATCGTGAGAAGTCAAATGAAAGTTTGGGGCTTGCATGCTGATCAGTTTATTCCAAGTGGAGAATTCATTTGCGAGTATGCAGGTAACCTGTTTGTGAAAATGTCTTGGGTTAAATAAGCTACTGTCGAATAAGCAAGACTAGTTCGTATTGAATCTAATTTTGTTTGTTTTTATCTGCCATTATAGCTTTCCCTTTGTGAGAACTTTTATTTTGATTGTCCTAATTCTTGGCAGGCCACCTAAGTATGTGCTCCTCGTTGTAAACATGGACAAACAATAAAAGTAAAATGTGGGATTTTATATGGGTACAATGAAGCAAAGAATGCCCAGGAAGGACCTACATACATATGCTCTTTTAGTTGTAAGGGAATATCTTCCATCTTGAAACACATCTATGAGAATCAACATTGATTATTATTTTTTTTACCGAGAGAGAGAGAGAGAGAGAAGAGAGAAAGAGGGTGGGGGAGAGAGGAGAAAAAGAGGATGGGGGTTCTTGATGAGAGAGAGAGAGAGAGAAAGAGAGAGAGAGAGAGAGAGAGAGAGAGAGAGGGGTGGGGGTGGGTAGATTCTTTATTTATTTATTGATTAAAAAATGTAAATGGGTAAAAAGAAAAAGGAAAAAGAAATGAAAAAGGGTAAAATAGACATTTCAAGTTGGGCAAGGACCTAAACCACAAAGAAACCACCTGATAAGGACTATTTTCACGATTTTGAAAGTCGAGGGACCTTATCCACAAAAAATCGCAAACCACAGGGACCATTTTTGCAGTTTTCTAAAAAATTAATGATCCAAAAGTTTTTTTCAAATTTTTTTTCTCCAATGTAGTACTATGATCCATTTTATTATTTATATTTTTTGTTTTTTTTCAGTTTTTTAAGGTGTCCTCACGAGTCCTCACTTTAAGAAGAGTCCTCACCCGATCGCTTATAGATTGGGCAACACTCTTGAATGACAAGTTCTTATAGCTTTCTCTTTCCTCCAATATAGTAGTATGTATGTATGTATGTATGTATGTATATGTATGTGTGGTTTAATGTTTGGCTAATCGAAGTGGGAAGGGAAAATGTCAGCGGCATCCCATGTGTCAACCAATGCTGTTAGAGAATATCGTCCCGCAGTGAAGGCATAGATTGGGCAACACTCTTGAATGATAAGTTCTTATAGCTTTCTCTTTCCTCCACTTACCACTCAAAAAAATTAATCCACACACACACATAAACAAATTATATATATATATATATATATATATATATATATATATATATATATATATATATATATATATATATATATATATATATATATATATATATATATATATATATATATATATAGTTTTATTGACTAATAATTTAAAATGGATCAAATAATTGAAAAAAGTGCCCAACAACTTTAATTAGATAGTTATATTGTATTCAAATAGCTTAGCATTCCTATTTTATTTGTATTTGACCACTTATGGGTTTAAATGTTTATAAATTTAAATTTTCTCTATAAAACATGCATTTAACCACTTATAAAGGTTATTGCTAATTTTGATCGAAATGTTAAACTTTTAAATTTTGAATTTGATTGCTAAATAACCAAATTAAATATCTGATCAACCACATAATTGATAGAAATCCTTATCATAAATGATTACCCAATTAGAATTATCTAAATGTAATGCTATGGTTTTATGTAATTTTCTATTTTTATTTAATAAAATATTTATGTTTTAATTTAAATTAAAAATAGATGTTTTTTTATTTAAATTAATGGAATTATTTTGTTTCAAAAAATGTAATGTTAGAGGTATCACTCCTTGATGAAAACATAGATTGTGAACATTAGGGTTGGCTTAGATGGCCCCTATGTTGCATCAATGCCTCCCATATTTGAGAGACATCACTTCTCTTAGCCTTATAAATAATCTCCAATAAGTATTAATTTGGTCTTTAAGCCACTTATCTTTTAATTGTATTAACTAAAGTGTTAGTAACATAGGAGAATAAAATCACACATAAAAGACACGACATTTAACGTGATTCGGTAACTGTGATCTACGCCCACACAACAGGAGAGAGTATTCTTATTTGCAAGCTTGAAAAATAGTTTATAGTCCAATTGGAACCCTAGCTATCAGCCTTAATTATATATGCATCGAATAATGTAAATCCTAAACAATAATCGGGCCAGGCCCAACTACACCTATCAACCATTTAGGTGGGTCAGGTCTTCAATTCTCAAGTCATATTTAACATAGAAAAACTTACACGATCAGTCCTTGTGGTTTGCCTGAAACTAGCATTCTTTTTTATTGTTGTGTTATTGGTATATTTTATTTCATTTTCTTGCGTGATTGGTCATTTACCCATGTAAAATGAATTTTTTTCTATTTTATTTATTTTAGGCTTTTCTTTTACAAATTTGATTTATTTGGATATTAAAATAAAGTTCCCACCATACCCACATTCATACCAACCCCATCCCCCACCTTTATTCCCCTTCTGGTACTAGTCACCACTACTATCAACCACCAGTATCTACCAACAAAGTAATTTCTCGTTATTTCATGTCATTTTTAAACATTAATCTAAATATGAAATCAAAAGTGAAACCTAAAACCTAATATCTGAATTTGAAATTAGTTAAAATATGATAACACGCTTTTATATCAAGTTATTTATGCATTATTTAGTGTGTTTTAGATGAATTAGTCTTATAAATAGATTGAATACACTCACTTTCATTGGAAATTGTATTGGATAGAAAATGTGTTCAAATATAGGGATAAGAAGTGAAATTGGAACAAGGATAAAACTGAAACGAAGAAGATAAGGACTGAGATATTAGCAGCGCTAAGAATAGATGATACCATAATTCGTAATTCAATTTGAATTTCAAATCAACAAAATATCAGGAAATCTGTTAGTTCGCGGTGCTAAACATAAGTGCTAGCGGCGCAAAGTGTCTAGTTTTGCAAATATAAAAAGAGGCATTTATTCGGCATTCTACAGCAATCCATCCAGAATTCTCTGGATCTCAAGGCTTGTTCTCATTATTTTTCAGTTTCTTTTCAATATTTTTGGTTAGGGAATCGTAGTTTTGGCTTTTTAGCCGGTTTTATCGTTTTATTATCAACTCGGTGTTGGAGTATCCCGAATTTAGGGATTTATTTGATTACTTGGTGTTGAGTTTTAGATATCAGGAGATTCAGTTTACTCATGTAGTTCTTTTGTTTTCGTTAGAGATAGTTAGTATTAGTTTGAACGTTTGTTACAGTTTTCAGATTTAATAAAGGAAGTAATTTGGTTTCATGTTGTTTTTTGATCTTTGATCAGATCTGGAGTTACTTTATTTTCAATTGAGTTTTGGTTTTGTTCCAAGTGTTAGCAATTGTCCGGCTATAAAGTGACACTATATGTGAGTTATTTTAGACAAAAAGTGCCAACCACGGACACCTTCGTTCGACCCATGCTTACCCTAACTATTAGAGTAGTGAGGTTTTTATTATTTTTTACTGCATCAACGAGTATACACGTTAAAATCCGAAAAATTAAAATTTTAAAATCTTAAAACTTGAAAAACGATGGTTTTTGAGAGAGAAATAGAACAATGCTCGTGGGTTTTCCATGGCGAATATAGACAGAGGTCAATCTCCAACTGATTTCAGAAGGTGGTGGTTGGGTTTTTTGGGGCGGAGATGGATAGTGGAGAGATAACGGCAGTAGTGAGTTTTCTCCACCTGAAAATGGTGGTTCTAGAGAGAAAAAGAGGAAGTGGAGGTGGTAAAGAATATGACATGGAAGATAGGTTCGTGAGATGAAGGCGATGGTGGTTCAAGGAGATGAAGGTATCGGTGGTTTTGTGAGATGAAAGTGTCGAATTGTGTTGTGGCAAAGGAGATCTAAGGCAATGTCGGTTGTTCATGGAGATGAAGGCAACTTCTGTAACATAAAGGTGCTTGGAGACACTATGACAGATGTAGCTTGGATTTTTGAAAGAAAAATGTCATTTCTATGACTTGAATTTCAAAAGAATTTTGAAAGTGAAGTGTTGTCTATGTGACTTGAATTGTAAAGGTTTCTAAAAGTAAAATAAATAATTTTAGTAAAAGTGTTTTGAAAGTTATTTTGAGTCCAAACTCATGTAGCTAACAAGACTTTATACTCTTATGTTTGTTTGTTTATGCAATGTATCTCAGACCGCACTCAATGGATTAGAAGATGATTGTTGACTGCTAGAAGCTTTGGGAAGATAGATGGAGTGAAACCTGTTTATGTTCCTTTAGTTTGATCTTATATACCCACAGGTCGGGGGTTCGACTCCGGCTTTGTGGAGGATTTTCCCTGGTGATTTGGTGAATGGGAGAAAGGCTCTTGCGCCTTAGGTAATTGTCAACCGTCCTGAGTTGCGGGGCTAAGTACCCTCAGATGGTTACATATTCGTTTGCCGGTTCCAAAAAGAAAATCTTATTTGCTTTGCTATAGTTGTTTAAATGATATGGATTTGGTAACACCCAAGTTTGATAAAGTGTACAAAAAATTTTGTTTGGGACGATTTTTGAGAATATATGACTACATGCCAAACACTATTTTTAAAACCATAGCATTTGAAAGTTTGAAAAAGGATGGGTGTTCAAAGACCGGTGGCATCAATATTCCTCTAATCATATAACAGTAAGATCAATGTTTTTTTTTTTTTCTTTTTTTGCTATCGATGTTGTTGTTGCTATTGTTTTTGCTAAATTGTTTGTATTTATAAAGCAGATTATTAATTATAAGAAGATAGTTTTTTTAATCATATTTTATGCGGTAGTTATTTATAATATTCAAAAATAGTCAAAAGATGTTGACAACTACACCTCACTCGTCTTTTACATGCATTTTAAAATTTTGTTTTTTCTTTTAATAAAACCCATTTAATCTTTTATCCAACTCACCCCATCAGTTCTTTTACCACTTTTGATGATATATTAATAAACAAATAACAAAAATATTACCTCTCGGCCTCTTAAGAAGAGATTGATGCACTTTGATGAACTTAGTTCTTTCAAAAGTGACCCTAAACACACATTGAGATAATATATTCCAATATCTTGTTTTGGCCGACAACAAATTTTACAATGGAAGCTGTCTTAAATCATCCCACTATGGTCTATGGATGGGATTATTTTCATACAAGCTTGTCACGAGTGAGATGCTTATCTTTTTGTGGCCAATGTCTCACTACAAGTAAGCAAAATGTGGCCATTAATAGCCATTGGCAGACAAGATATATCTTTAAGTCTTGTAAATTTTCGTTTCATCTTATACCACATCTATCTTTAAAACCCTATTCTCTGACTTATGAACCCTAAAACCTCGGATACATTGAAAACTTTGCAAAAATATGCTGGCATCTAGATGTCATCAACACTTGGCAAACTGACTTATGATTTGACGTGATTCAATGGTCACTTTAAAACCATGAAGCTAATGTTAGGTGAGGGTTTATAGACATTTTGATTTTTTTTTTTTTTTTTTCATATCTTGTAGATAGATAGTAAACAAGTAAAAAGACTATAATGTTGATATAAAAAGCATAAACCATATATTTTAAGATAACATATTATACTCTTTGGGTTTGTCACATCCACATATATACTTTACAGGATAATTACCGTATTTAAAGTTCACGGATGTGGCAATTGTAACTAAACTCGAATGTGACACTATTTTCATGTCTTCTACTTACATAATTCCATGAGGCATTATAAAATCTTGAAAACCCTAATTCCAAACACATAGAAACCTCTTGAACATATTTACAATCTTCAGAACTTTTTCACGATAAAACCTAAAAACACCAAATTCGAATCAATATGCATTTAAATAAACAAGCAAAGGAAATTATCCACAAAGTTTAAAGTTATGATCTCAAATTTATACAAGCATTATGCTTTTCTTGATGAAGAGTTCTATAAAGTTCCGAAACGCAATACAAAAAGGCGATATGTCAAATGACCATATTACCCTTTTTCGGTTGTTTAAATTTTCTGGATGACAACCGAGTTAGCAAGGCCAGCCTGGTCAATGGTCTGGTTTGGATCAGTGAGTAGTTTGGGTGGGAAGCCAACTGTCTGAAGCTGATAAGTCCTTGAACCATCTGGTCTAGATGCATTGATGAAGGCTCTAATATCAGCAACAGTATGATGGTGGTTGAAGTGGGCTATCATGCGGGTCCCGTCAGCTAACCGGAGCTGGATTGAGGTTGCTGGTAGGGTGGTGTCAAGAATTAGGCCGCCGGAAGGGGCGGAGATGGGCGGCGTGGTGGCGCCAGTGTTGGATGTGTTGGCCTCTTCTGTGGTACTTCCTAAGGTTCTTCCTACACCTTGAAATGCAACTTGGGTTGCCACCACTGGTTCCTACAAATTTAAAAAAATTAAATAAATAAATGCTCTAAATGTAACACGAAAAGTATAAGTTTATAAATTGCTAATATAAATGAAAAAAAAAATGTAAGTACGTTGCTTTTACGGGTTAAGAATAAAGTATGTTGCTAATATTAAAGAAAAAAATGTAAATCTTTTATTTCTTGTGATTACTTTGTGCAATATTTACAGATTTTAATGCTTGTTTGTTGCCATTTCGGTGTTGATCTTAAAGGGTCCATGAATCAAGTAGAAAGTGGAAACAAGAATCAATATATACACCAAAAAAAAATTCAAAAAGAATAATAAATTAAAGTTTAGGACACTAGAGGAAGTAGGTGATACTCACAGGACGGTTCTCATCCCTCCTTATCAAATTGACATGAACTGAAGACCTTCTATCTGCAGGCTCGAGCTCTCTCGGACACTCAGATTTCCTGATGCTCTGTAAACAAAAATATAACATAAGACAGTAGACAGTTGACAATTGATGTCAGCTATCAGTTGTCAGTTGACAATTGACAGTAGATGACAGTTGACAGTTGACAGTTGACACCTGATGTCAGCTATCAGCTGTCAGTTGACAATTGACAGTTGACAGTTGATAGTTGACGTATTTTGACTTACCTCAAGGAAGGGTGCGTTTTCAGGATCATCCAACCTTCTTAAAGGACCATCATTAACGGTGAAACCGTTTCTCCAAAACATAATGTTGTGTACAACATTTTGCGGTTGCTCGGGGGCAGCTGGCACGGGTTCTCCGGTCAGTAACCGCCCGGTGCCCGAGAAGCTTCTTGAGCTTGAAGGGCGAAGGTTTTCCATTGGTCCCTCAACACCACCTAATTGTCTTGCTTGGTTAAATATTTCATCCACATCGTTTTTCTTATTAGGATCTTGAACAAGCATACCACTGTCCACAAACCACATCATCAACAATATCAGCAATATTCATCCACCTATTAAAATCGAGTTTCACACACATTGAAGACGGTTGGGATTTTTGTAATTAATTTGAGATATTAAGGTGTGAAATTGTTCTTCATTACTAGAGCAAGCAACATATATTATTAAGATTTAAGAAGCAACTGATCCATTAGGGGTGGTGGTGTAATCTTGAAATGTAATTCACTCAATAGTGATGTAATGATGTTGGAAATTAGTGGGGATTTATGGGTATAAATTACATACCAAATTCAAAAATTCACATCCAAACAACCCCTAATGTGTACTCACATGTTTATTTCATACAAGTACTCTTTTTGTTTGCCAAATCATCCCACATGAAGAATCTGAATTAGGTTATAAAAAGGGCTACCACAAAGTCTATAGCTTTAAGCTCTTCGGTTCACGAATCCCCTTTCCCCCTCTAATGATTCACATAAAAACGACCCAACACACACTCACACTAATGTATATCTAATTTTATCGAATTGTAAACTGGTCTAAAGTTCTATGAGGAAAGACTCCACAATTAACACAAACGTATACGATTACAATTTGATCTATATTCGTTTGTTATACAAAGACCAAAAAAACTACAATCTTTCTACAATTTATAGGCAACCAAACATGAGACTAACAATAAATTACGATAAAAAAACCCCAGTTCCAACTTTGAGATAAGATAACACAGTAACAACAATAAAAAACAAAGCTAGGGTTTATGAGTAATAAAGAAAAAGGGAAAACCTCTTTTCGCCACCGGTATAGTACTCCTGAGGGCCATCGGAGTCGCTATCGGAATCATTAGCGGTGGGGCGATTCAAATCGGAGAGGGTCCGAATACCACCAGGTCGACTGGTTGAGGGTTTAGCCGGCTTCTTATCGCGGGAGGTCATGGTTTCTTCAAGGTTCCTCTGGGTTCGGTGGTAGCTCAATGAGAGAGAGAAAGAGGGTTAGGAATATAATATTGGAATGAGATGAACTTTATTGTAGGTGACAAAATAAATATACTATGCGGATAGTTAAAACGATTTCACGTTTTAAGTTTATAAGGGTGGGGGGAGTAGATCCCTCCCATCCCACTGAACCCACACGCCACGTCAGTTTTTCTCTCTCCTCTCACTTCCATTTTCTCCATCTTTCACCAATCTTTCACCAATCTTTTACCCATGGAACCAGTACCCACTGAACCCACAATGCCACATCATATAATTGATATTTAAATTCATTTATTAATTTAATAAATGATTTTTAAGATTTATTTTAATATTATAAATTATGATAATATGCAATTAATAAAATAAAAATCACAAATAACATAAAATTAAAAAACCACACCATTACAAAAATTAAAAAGAAAAGTAATACTTAGAAATAAAATCCTAAATACGGAATAATAAAACCTAAATAACGGAAATGAAATACTAAAAACGTTAAAACACCTAGTGATCCAAAGTAGGTATGTATGTATGCTCGATGTGGTCTACAAGATCCGCAAGAAGTTTTTGGTGAATTCCTTGATTGCGTATTTCGAGAATCAAGTCAGGGCTAACTTCTTGTTCGTTTGGGGAATCTGGAACATGTACTGGACATATAGCCCTACCTTCATCCTGGATGATCATGTTGTGTAAAATTAGGCAAGCGTACATGATATCTTTACAGCGATCGACCTCGACGGACCGTGCAGGCTGTCTGATAATAGCCCATTTTGCTTTTAGAACGCCAAAGGCTCGTTCAACGTCCTTTCTTGCCGCTTCTTGGGCCGCCTTGAAACGCTTCTTTTTGGGGGTAATAGGGTGTGAAAATGATTTCACAAATGTTGCCCAGTTAGGGTATATCCCATCAGCAAGATAGTACCCATGCTTGTATTCTTCCCCCTCCAAAACAAATGAACATGATGGTGCTGTACCAAGAATGGTATCATTGAATAGCGGTGATTGGTACAACACATTTAGATCGTTGTTGCCCCCGGCAACACCAAAATATGAATGTCATATCCACAAATCATATGATGCTACTGCTTCAAGTATAATTGTAGGATACCTGTGATCACCTCTCATGTACTGGCCTCGTAGATATGTTGGACAACTCCGCCAATCCCAATGTGTACAGTCAATGCTACCCAACATACCAGGAAAGCCATGTTTGGCTTCGTGTGCAGCATACAACAGTTGAATGTCACTGGTTGTTGGTCTACGCATGTATTCTGCACCATATAACTGAACAACACCAGAGCAATAGTTGTAGAGGCTTTCACGGGAAGTTCGTTCTGACATATTCAAGTATTCATCAAGTGAATCGGGGGTGCTACCGCCCCCCAATTGGCGGATCGCTGATGTGCATTTCTGCAATCCAGTGAACCCTTTAACTCCACCGGCATTATAAGTTGTCTGGAAAATTGGATAATTCATTTCCAAGTCTTGAGCAATCCGCACAAACAGCCGTCTACTCATTCGGAACCTATTTCTGAAAATAACATCCCCAAACTTTGAATTGGGGACAAAGTAATCTGCCATAAGCTGCTGCTCAGCAGTTTGTCGATCTCTGTGGATAAAAGTTCTATTACGAGGAACGCTAGAACTTGCAGTATTTTGGAACATGAAATGTGCAGCTTCAGCAATAACCGCGATCGTATTCACATCGGTATCGTCATCAGACGATGACGATACCAACGGCATAGGTTCATCCAGTAGTTTGCTGTGAACATACGGATCGGAAGAACTGGAAGAATCTGAAGAATCGGAAGAACTCATTTCAATTTAAAATAAATTTGAAATGAGGGTTTTTTTTTTGGAAAGGGGGAAAATAGAGTTAATGTTGAGATGAAGAAAGAAGGGTAAAGGTGTGAGTTTTGAAGGAGTGAAGATGTGGTATTTATAGAGTTGAGGAAGGATAATATTTGGAAGATTAAAATTTTTTTTTTTTAATTAAACGTGGGATCATCGGCTTCACCATCCCGAGCCTCACCCCTCAACACCCGAACCCGCCGAGCCCGATGGACACGGGGCAGCGGTACCGGAGGTACCGGCGGTACCGGCGGTACCGCACCCAATCTTTCCGATCCCGCACCGAGCCCGAACCACTACTCCGTGCACCCTAAGACGAGTTAAAAATAGCTGTTTTGTATATTATACTGTAATCTCTTTGGATCATTATTAATTATTATTCTCTTACTTAAATTGTGTAATATTTATAAACGTTACACGCTGCTTATCGTTTTTTTTGGCCTTCTTTTCGGATTCCTTAATTTCGGGTTTTCACGCGGGTTGTAGGGATTTTCCGGGTTCTTTTCGGATTCTTAAACTATTCGTTTCACACGTGTTCTATGAGACTGCCTTCTTCTGCGATTGTTGTCGCTTCATCTTCTTTCGTTCGTTGTTGGCTTGCTTGCTGTGCCGCTGTGGTGAATACCCGTCGGCAACGGCTTCTTGCATCGTAACCGGTTGTCTGTCGTCTCTGCATGTGGGTGGGCTGCTCTCCTCTTTCATCGGCGTCTTTCTGACTGTTGTTTGCGAAGGTTACATCTTCAACTTCGTTTTCCGATGCTTGAACTTTCGATTGTTGGTTTTCTTTCCATGGATATTCCGACTAGGGCTACGAGAAGGTTTAGTTGCTGAAATAGATAAAGTCGCTGATGCTGTTTCCGTCACTTTAGGACCAAAAGGTATTTCGGTTTCCATTTAATTTGCAACACGTTCTTCTTACATTAAGAGTGACGTTTGATCCTAATCAAACTTTCGCTGACCCACTCCAGATTTCGTCATCGAAATTCACCGGCGCAAATCGATTGATCGGTTAGCCCTAAATCGATTTGGTTGTTTGTACCAGCCTCTGCCTCCGGTCTTCAACAGTGAAAACGTCAAACCGTAGCTTTCGTCTCCTTCAGCTATTCACCACAACGAACACTCACACAACCACTATCAGTCTTTTTTGATACGTCTTACATGGTTAATTACAGTTATTTGTTTGTTGTTCCTCACTAATTTGATTCTGAGTTAGATATTTTCTCTATATTTATTATTTTGAGTTTACTTCCTACACTATTATTTGCATATTGTTTCACTTCCTATACCATGTCTGGTGATTTAACTTATGGCGTCAGACCATTTGGCCCATTCTAACCTGCTTTTATCTTATACCAGGGTTTGAAATCATAGGTTAGCTTCTCTTTAAAAACCCCTATTTAACAAGTAAGCACCATGATTACCCTTTTTGGGCACGAACTTACTTACATTTGCTTCATTTTTAAACTTGTGTTGATACAGGTCTTGGACGGTCAATCATTCCATTATTTACTTCATCTTTAAATCCAGGTACAGAAAGTCGAGTTTCTTATTGATTGTTGGGAATTTGAAAAAAAAAATTACTAAGGCATTCAAACTTTGAACTACGATACTTCACTTATTGATTGCAAATTAATCATCATTTTTGTGAAATTGGGATGGGTGTTGTTGGATAAATTGTGGAAACTTCAATGTAAAATAAAGGGAAAAGTACTTGGTAGCACTTGAACTTTTATCGTCTAAACAACATTTTTCCTGGTTTCTAAGTTTTGATATCAGGGAAAATATAGAAATCACAAGTTTAGAATGAGTCAAATTTAGTGGGTTGAGTCTAATTCGAGAATGCTTCCAGCATTGGTTCTATAAGTCTTCTATACGAACATTTCATCATTTGTGAAATAAGCAAAATTGTAATTTTTCATTCTTATCAATCCTTGAAACGTATCTCAATGACTTGTGCAGAACCCATTCATTTATTCATAATTTTCTTTATTCTTCGTTCTTTTATAATTACTTTGTAGTTCATGAATATTACTTTTTTTATTCTTTGTTCATTAAGACATAGGAATTTATAAATTCTACCGACCAAGAATCTCGAAATTGCTTATTGCAAGGTAATTGTTACAACACATGTTCTTTTTCCATGTGTTTTCTCATGTTTTGTTTCAGTTTTAGGGCTATACAATAATCAAATAAAGATTCAAATTTTTGTTAGACGACAGCTATATTATGATTCTAAAAGTCATGTTTTTCTTTCCTTTTAACCCGGTCTTGTGTGAAAAACTTGAAGACAAAATGAAGGTGACCCTTCCACAAAAGCCTCAGACTTTGCCATTTGATATGAATTATCCTCATTTCTGATTGTTGGTGGTTCAGGGGACAGTTGTGGAAGGGACACTACAGAAGATATTTGAAGGTAAAATTACTGAAATACCCTTTATGTGTTTACTTTCCTCTTTACCTTTTCGTATAATGCTCATGACTCATGAGAATTTTTTCGCTTTGCAGAAAAGATACGATGAAAAATGGATGAAACATACACTTGGGTAAGTTAATCATCTCTTTACTTATAATTGTATCATTTATGGACAAGGGATAAAATTGTCATTTAGTCTCATTTAAGGGTAAACTTGTCATTTATTCATCTGAATGCTCAATATACAAACCCGGGCCCAATAATTTAAGCAGCTCTTTTTTAAAACTATGATCATGTCTAGCTTTAGAATGTAAGTTGATATATATTTATTTTAATTGAAAATTTCAGGCATGGTTTGAAACAGGAGTTGGTGGTTTGTATAATGATGCCACCTGGGGTTTCAAGACTGCAGCCAGTTCCAGTTTCACTTTCATAGATCAGACTTCAACTAATGTTTTAGGAGTACGGGTAGGACAGGAATATAAACTTGGAACATACCTCTATATTCAGATGGAATATTGCCCAAGGTAAGTTACTTTCTATTTTTTGTTTTAAAATTACTAAAACAGGGCCACTGTTTTAGACTTTGGAAAATGAGTTTTTAATCTTTTATCTTATTGCAAGAAACTGCAACAAACTTTCATTTATTGTTAATCATAGCATCCTACTTTCATTTCTTTTCGTTGCAGCATTGTACTTTTAATTTTTTTTCTTATGACATTAAGAATCTATATGTGACGTAGAAGGGCATTGTCGTCATTTTTTGCATGAGGGTATATTTAATTACCCTTAAACTTTTGCAGTTCAGGTTGTCAAGGAGCGATTATATCAGCTCTTATTCCTGGGTCAACATATTGAAAGTGCTTCTCATGGGACTTTGGATATGAAAAAATGAGGGAATTGTGAAATCCATGAGAATAGATATGGAGACTACAGGTTCATATAAAAATAAAACTGTTCTTTTTATACATCCCTTTCATTTTTCGTTGTTATTTTTTTGAAATTATTTTTAACTAACAATTAAAGTATTGAATCAGAGAAATTATTAAAGGATCATTATACTACGCTTCTACCTTCTTTAGTCTACTACATAATATCCCCCATTACAATTGCTGCAATTTCTTTCTTTACTATTGGTATCTGGTCTATAGTTTTGTTGATGTTTCAAATTACATGGAGAAGTCAGATGAGTGAAGAATTTAAACACAAAATAGAAACAATAGAAAGTTCACTAAGCACGTTTGGGTTAATTTTAGTTTTAAATGAAACCTTATTTTATTTATTTTAGTTACTATAATTATTGCTCTTTGAAGTTGTACTTACTTGCATCTTTGAAGGAACTTGGAAGAAAATTACGGTGTGTGAACTCAAAGGCAGGCCCGACCATAATTGTGTATTTGTTTTAAACCAAACCTCAATTAAATGTTGGTTTTAATGCTTATTATATTTTCCAGAGTTTTAGGGAGAAAGAGTGAAACAAATCATGAGAGAATTGATGCATTAAGGACTGTATAGATGCATCAAAAGCGTCCAGATTCAAAGCCTGTTATAGAAAGTAGCAATGGAATTAACTCTTTTTACCGACATATGCAATTTACATTATTTTTTACCAATATAGCAATTTCCTCGCACCTCTTTACCCACAATATCGTCTACATAAAGCTTTCCGTACATATAATAACAACATACATACAATTCGTTACTCACTATCCTGGTAAACTTACATTTCTTTTCTGATTATAGTAATATTTAACAAATGAAGTTCATTGCTGATGTACGTTGCTTTGATTGGTAAAAAAGTGTAAGTATGTTGCTATTATATGTAAAAGAATATAAGTATGTTGCTGTTGTGGGTAAAAAATAGTACAATGCATATATGAATAGCAAAACCAAAGTTAGTTATGGGACACTTTTATCGAAATAAATATCGATTTTAGCATTGAAGTTTGCAAAAAAGTTCATTAATAGCATCGTACTTTGAAAAATAAATTCATACGACATTTCTGGGAAAAAAATTTCGATTTGTGAATTGAACTTTGCAAAAATAATTTCATTAATACCATTGTAGGAGAAGTTTCATTTTTTACATTAAAGCTCATTTATCGGATTTTTTTTGGAATAAATATTGAGTTTAGCATTGAAAAAATGACTTCTTTCGACATCTTTTTGGATAAACTGAGTTTTTATTTCTTTTACATTAAAGCTCATTAATAGCATTGTACTTTGAAAAAAGGCTTTTTTTGAAATGTTTTTATATGATCAGGAGAAGTTTCATTTTTACATTAAAGCTCATTTATAGAAAAAAAAATTTGGAAAAAATATCGATTTAAGCATTGAAAAAATGACTTCTTTAGAAATCTTTTTGGATAAATTGAGTTTTTATTTCTTTTACATTAAAGCTCATTTACAGGAAATTTTTCTGGAAAAAAAATTCCATGTAAGCATTAGAGTTTGCAAACAAAGTCTATTCAACCAAAATAATAATATATGTACCGTTAATGGAACAAAAAGACATAACTACTCTCATGCCACTATAGTGCAGTTACATGGTTATGTTTAAGTGCGAGAAATAGCACTGTACTTTCATTGATTTATTTATTATACCATCCTACTTAAGTTCATTTGCTTGAGCACTATGCAGAAACAACTTACGGATATACTTTCAGTTTTGGCTCTCCACATGTCAGCAGAGGGTGACCGGGTAAGGGATATTAACTAATTGTTGGTTAGTTTAGTTGTCGTGGTGTTGCTTTTTGCTACTGATGTCTTCCCCATTGTGCATATTTCAGGAGAGTTTAAAGTATCGATGGTTTGGTTCTGAAGGTGATATTGGTTCATGGGGTCATCAGTATGTTAGGTAATCACAGTTTTCCCCTTTACATTTGTTGCAGCAACTACAAAGGTACATGTACATCCATACACAAGAAAGTAAATGTGTAATTATCTGTGCAGGAATTTGGCTGGTGAAATTGCAAAAGAGTATGCGAAAAGAATGGTACTGGTTCTAATCTATCTTACCCGTATCAATATTTCGCTTCCTACTTTTGGTTGTATGTTTTACTCCGATTACCTTTTTGGGACAATGTAATTTTTTTCGGCTAAATGCAATAAATAGCAACCTACTTTCATTATGCCCATAACTTCAAAACCGGCGCATCCGGACCCGTGCTCCAGCACTTCCGAACCCGTGCGGAGCACGGACTCATGCTAGTTTAAATTATATAAAGTAATTTACAATAATGTTTTCTATATTTACAAAACTTTGTGGTTTTAGTACGGTTTCTAGTATCGGTTTCGTCCTTTAACTTAGATTTTTGGTGGTTATTGTCCCTAAGGTTGATTTAAAAGCACTGTTTTGCCCTAAAGTCAAAATTGGAAGACTTTTGATCCAAATCATCTCTAGTCGAATTATCCAGGAAGATTTGAAACCGTCTCGGATGATTCAAGGGACGACTATGCATCCCTCCCACGATTTTAATAGCACAAATCATTAGGGACGATTACGATTTGGTGATGAACTTTTACCCCAAATTTCAATGGTTTAAATGTGAAACTCATGAGTAACAATTTCAATGATCTAGGGTCAATCTAAAGCATTAAAAACATTGTTCTAATACATATCATCATCTATCAACAATTAAACTCTAAATCGCTAATAGACAAATTTTATAGAGGTGACACAAGGAGTTGAAGAGTAAGAACACAATCGCAAACTATGAAATTTTCCGGTGGATTGATCCTCCATTAGGAAACGTATATTACAAATAAAAAAATAAAATAAAAAACTTTTTATGATACATACAAGGAGTTGAAGAGTAAGAAACCTATGCTAAAGAAATTGGTAAAATAAAATCAATAATGATGTTTTTGCTTCGATTTAACTTGATAGTGTTGGTCTTGTCTCTAATGTTTACTTTGTTTTGCCTTAAGTAAAAGTTATAATGACCTTAGATATGAGAAGATAGACTTAATTTGGTTCCAAAATTTTGTGCTTAAAACTTCTAAAGTGCTCATGGTAGAAAGGAAGTCGAATGATCAACGAAAAAAGACGAAAAATCCTAATTAATACACCATTTTTTGCTTATGTGGACATATATTTGTCACATATATACCACATCAATAAAGTTTTTCCATGTAAGCTTGTAAAAAACATGCTAGCGGATTTCATGCAGTCAAAATTTTGTTTTTTGTTAACATTTTTTAATACAAACGGTTTTTTAGAAAATGTTTATAAATATAAATGACTTTTCTAAAAAAAGTAAAGTGGTGGCTTTTCAGATATAATATTGAATTTTTCAAAGATATAATATTGAATTTTTCAAAAATTTATTAAAAAGACGCATAAAAAGGTAATCCGGTAAGTACATCGCTACTCATAATAAACTTTAAAATCAGCTAAAAGGAATGATGGTGCTTAATAATTTATAGAAAAATTTACATAAATAGTCTTCATGCTTTACAAAATGTCACATATTAGTTTCTAACTTTTTTGACATGGATGGTCCTTGTGGTTTCAACTTCCTTGATGGTTGGTCTTTATCTTTACATTTTATTTCACAATTTAATCTAAAATTACCATTCTACCCTTAATTGATTATTTTATTATACTTATCATTTACCATTTAATTGAATATTCTTATATATTACAAAAAGTCACAGACCCATCCCTTCATCTCTTCGAAAGTTCGAATACCTTGACCTTTCTCCTCCAAAATCGTCGGCGTTGCATCCCCTTCTTCATTCCATCGGTGACTAAGCCTCCAAAATGATGAAGTTGTCGCATGCTACCATCACTACACACTCTACTTCTCTTCCTTTGCTTCTTCCCTCCCCAGCTAATAACATCATTCAACCTTCAAGCAGTCTTCAAGCCCACCCCAACTCGCCATTCGTTTTACTCTCCACACCCAAATAAAGGGCAAATAACCGCCAACAATTTTTTCTTTCTCACGCCTTTATATCTTCTTTCTGTATCATTGACGTTGCCGCAAACCCGCCCTCTTTCTCGTTTGTTTGTAAACAACCACAAAACATGACTCAACCCATTTCAATCCCTCAACGTACCTTTTGATAAAAAGTTCTATTGTGTGTGTGTTTTTTTTTGGTGTTTGTTGGTTTGGGGAAACTCAATTGTCTACTTCAATTTTGTTTTGTAATGTTTTCATGGAGTAATATTGTGAGAGTCAGGATTGAATTTTAGCTAGCGATTTCTTTGTTAATTATAGGAGTGAAATTATTTAGGATCTAATTTTGGTTTTGATTATTGGTTATATTCGCATGAATACAATTTTGAATGAGTTGTTTGCTTAGGATTTTACATTCAGTTTGTATGTATTGTAGTTGACATGTATCATTCCTTATGATTTTGCATTGAGTTGGCATGTATTCTAATCATTCAAGATCCTGAAAAACAATGCGAACAATGAAATATGTGCAATATTCAAGTTAGAGGAGCAGTAACCGAGTGGGAAAATTATGGTATCCAACAATGGTGTCGTCAGTCGTAGTGATCGGAAATACGACATCATAAGTGATGGTGGAGTTAAAAAAGAAGAATGATAGGGTTGGGTGTGTATTAGGGTTGTGGTACAGGTATAGTGGGCCCATTTTAATTTAATAACGGTAAATAACTAAAAGAAAATATAATAATATTAAAAGGATAAATATATCATTTTATATGGTTAGAGACCAACCACGCAAGAAATTAAAACCACAATGAAAAATAAAATTAATAACTGATTCTATGACTTTTTGCAAATCATAGTGACCATTTATCTAATTTTGTCTGATTTATATTTTCCAAATCAAAACGACCTTAAATACATGTGTGGTTCACGGATAAGTTTAAAATAAAAACAGATCGAGTAAGTTGAAATGAGAAAGGTTAATAACCTCTAAAGACAAATTTAAGTTATTGAATAATTTAGGGTGCGTTTAGTTGCGGAAAACTGCTCCGTTATCCAGAAAATTTTCCAAGAAAAATGGGAATTCTGAAAACGCGTTTAGTTCGGTAATTTTTCTAAATTTTTCCAAGAAAATAAAAATTTTTCATTTTTCCAAAATTACAAAGAATTTGGAATTTGGAAAACCCAAAATTATTGTTTTCTGAATTTTTCTATTTTCAAAATTTTTCTAAAATATAAAAAAACAAACACACTCATTCTCACATACACCCCACAATTACAACTACACCCACCTCTCTTTCTATCCACCCCACCCCACCCACCCCATTTCACCCACCCACCCCACCTCACCCTCACCCCATCTCACCTACCCACCCCACAACACCCACCCACGTCACACCCACCCCACTCCACGCATCACCCACCCACTACCTACACCCACCAAACCCACAACACCACCCAACCACCTCCACCCCATCCCACCCCACCCCACCACATCACACCACATATCCCACCCCACCCTACCCTAACCACCCCACCACACCACATACCCCACCCCACCCACCACCTACCCACGCCATCCCCACCCACCCACCAGGTAGGGTGGGTGGGGTAAGGGTGAGGTGAGGTGGAGTGAGTTGATGGGATATATGTGTGTTATTTGAAATAACAAAAATTGGAAAATGAAAATTGATAGAAAATATATATCTAAACATATTTTCTTTTTTTCCAAAATAGAAAATGAAAACGGAATCGGTTTTATCTAAACGAATTTTCTAAATTCTCAATTGAAAACTGATAATGAAAACTTATTTCATTTATGTAAAAATAAAAAATGGAAAACGGAAAACAGTTTTCCGCAACTAATCGCACCCTTAAATTTTTTTGTGTTTTTAATTTTTTATACTTCTTTATTATCTTAAAAGATATGAAACATAGAAAATTTATTTTATTTTAAACATTTTTACCGTATATAAAATATAAAAATTATTTAAAATATGAAAATTATGAATTTTATATCTTTAGTATTTCGCTTATTTGGTCGGTCCCTTCCCTTCAAATTTATCGTTAATTTTATTTTAAGTTTTAATTTCGCTTATTTGGTCGGTCCTTTCCTTGAGTTCGATTGATGAACTGAAATCCAATACGTTAGAATTATGGACGTCTTTCAAGAAATTAATTAATAAACTCAAATCCAATGTATTAAAATTATAGACATTGTTCAAGAAATTATACCTCTTTGTTAAAAGATGGAATTAGTTGAAACTTGAAAGTGAAAAAAGTAAATTATGTGATCGAATTTTGTAGTTAGTGGAATCCGATCAATCATTCCACTTTTTGCGTCATTTTAGCCCAAGTTGATCAATCATTCCAAATTTTGAATTGATGGCAGACAAATCAAATTCGAACCTGAGCTCCAGTAACGACAACGTTGATCGCCACCGTCAGGTAAACCAGTCAGTCGACGTTGAGGTCACCTCCGACGATGAAGGATGGAGTTCCGATAGTTCCGGCATGTCACGGTGGAGTTTGGCGGCGAGTATTCGCGATTTTGCGGAGAGTATGATGAGGCGGGAAGTGGCGGAGCTGGAGATGATGAAGGCGAGGGAGGCAGCGAGGATTGAAGCGGAGAACCGGAGACTGGAGAGAGAAACGGAGTTAACGGAGATGTTGTTGAAGACACAGTTGCAGATTACGTCGTTCCTATGTTCACGAACAAGTGATCGGAAAAGGAGGCGGAGTGAGGAAGACGACGGTGACTCACCGGTCTCCGTTCAAAGGTGAAACCTCTATATCTCTATCAACAAACTTGATGCAATTAATAGTTTAATACCAATTTCTGATTACTTACCAAAAAATAGGTAATAAAATAATACATTTTGATTAACTATATTACAAACCGATACTCGTTTATATAAATCGACAGCATATTTTTGTTTTACATAAATTAAGAGAACATGAAATTTTGTTGCATAGATGCGCCATTAACCTTTCTTTTATTTTCATGATTTGTTTAAATTCTTTCTCTTTTTCCAATAAAGTGTTTTGAGATGTATTTTCAAAGTAATTATTAGTTTATTACAGCATTAAAAGACTAAATATAACTGGGCCATTCTATACTTTTGCTCAAAAGTTGAATTTTCGTACGTTACCTCTTCCGTCCTAAAAATGTGAGAAAATCATAATCGAAAATCCAAACACTAATAAAAATACAAGAGTCCTTTAATAGAAAAATGATACTAAACACAAATGTTTTTTTTTTTTTTTTGTGTTCCTTTTTTGACAACGATTAGAAACCATTTAATAACTCTTAGCGTTTCTTTAATAAATATTTGATCAACAGATAAAATGTTTAAGAAAGTTTGTTTATGTGATGCAGGGAAGGAGCAATGCTGCTAAGCTTACTCCAATTCAATTTGGGCATCTGAAACCCTAGTGTTATGTAAAATCCAACATTTTAATTTCATTTCATATGTTGTGACCATAAATGTTTACTGTTTACGTCAACAAGTACATTTCTTAATTAACAAATAAAACGAAATTTAGATTTCAACATCATTTGCTTAGTTTTGTTGTATCTAAATATAGTTACTTACTTGGTTTTCATAAGAAAAAGGAACCATATAGAAAAAAAAAAGACCTTAAACTATTAAACATACAACAAAACAACAATCCTCCGAAATGAAATTCTATTTTAATTTCCTCTCTAGCGATAGTAGAAATAGCTTCAATAACTATGGTAGTTAAAGTGTTAAACTTTAAAATGTTGATATTTACATATAATAGTCAAATTTAGATAAAAATCTCAAAGGAAGTCATACTGAGGCTTCTTCTTATGGTCACGTTTGGGGCCCACAGCCGCAAGTAGAACTTTATGTCGCTCCAAAGCGCTATCGATGTATTCTTGGAGTGGTGGAAGAGAAGCGCGGTCTTCATCTTTCTGTGCTTGCCCGCGTATAACCTATAATAACAAATAGCAACGTACTTTCAGTTATTTGTTTATTATAGCATCCTACTTTCATTTCTTACTATTACAACATTCTACCTTCGATGCCCAACGTCGCTCCGCTTGCTGACACACATCTCGAATATCGCGTCCGGACATTCTGAATTGTAAATTAATAATTAATGGAAAATACAATTTCTATAATAAATTAATAATCAAGAGATTTTAAATTATAATTTATATACTCTTCGGTAGCCGCAGCCAGCTCAGCTAACTCGGTTTTTTCTAAATGCTTTGCGTATTGAGCTGCTATTTCTTGACGAGTTTGCTGATCCGGTAGCCCAAATGTAATCATCGAGTCAAACCGACTGAGAACAAGAGTAGACCGCAAGTCAAATAAATTTCCAAAAATAATTTTTTAAATATTAAAAAAAAAAACATGCACACCTTAATAAAGCAGGATCAAGATCTTGTTTTCTATTGGTTGCCGCTATCACCACTACTTTTTTGTCCTGCTCAAACCCATCAATCTGCAAAAAGTAATCAGTGTCGGTATCAGTACCAGTATACATATATATATATATATATATATATATATATATATATATATATATATATATAGTACAACTTGTTCTGTCATGTGATACCTGGCGTAATATGACTGACAAGATTCTACGGGTGGCTTCGTGGGTTTCGCTATCACGGGCGGTGGCGAAGGAGTCAACCTGTTAATAATAAAATAAGATGAATTAAATAAATGAAAGTAAAACGAATGGTGAGAGAAATTGAGACTTTTATAAATTAGATACCTCATCAAGGAATATGATTGCACCATTTGGAATTTCATTGGCGAGTGAAAAAACTTTCCCTAACAACCTTTCACTTTCACCAAAATATTTCGACATGATTACCTCCAATGGCACATATAACAAAGGGGCACCCTTTATAAAAAAGATCTTTTTAGTTTATTTGTTTTTTTTTTCCAAGTAATTAATGGCAAAAGGAGAGACATAAAAATTACCGCTTCATTTGCTATAACACGAGCACAAGATGTCTTCCCAGTACCTGACATTAAACCAAGATAGATTATATAAAAAGATAGCAAATTTATTAAAAATTAAAAAAAAAAGTTTCAAGAACCTGGTGGGCCTTCGAAGAGTACTGCACGGGGTCTATTTGTCTCAAACTTGCAGCGGGTCCCACGGGCAATTTCATCATAAACCTCGGGACTCTGAAGTGCTAGTAGTATTGTATCTTCTATATCTCTAATATTTAAAAAATATTGGAAGTGAAGAGATGTTTACTTGAGGATTATATACTTATATTTGGCAATAAATCATATACTTGGAATTGGATTTACCTTTTTTGCTGATTATATCCAGCAATGTTTTCCCATGAAATTTCAGATTTTGAGTACTCTAATTTTGGTTCTTTAAGTCCAAAAATCTTGACCCCCATTCCTTCTAGACTTGTGACAGATTTATCCATGGATGAATTTCGTGCATTATCTCTACTTTTATCCATACTCCTATTTTGTCCCACTCCCGCCAATTTTAACACAGATACTAAAGCATCAAGCTCTTCAGCTGTAAAACTTCCTTGCTTTATGAACTCCATTTCCTACATACATTTTTTTTTAAATATATAGATATTGTTTACTGCTTACCAAAATCAATAAGAATAATTATAAACTTCAAGAAATTGGGATTTAGAAATAACTGGTTTATCAGAACTAATGAGTGATCGAAACATCAAAATACAAAGTTCTCCATCATTTTGATCTGCATTTGAACTGGACTTATCAACCGGACGATTGAGTGTCAACTGCCATGCAACACCACTGGTATGCAAAACAAAAAAAAAAAAAAAATTTATAATTTGTGGGAATAAATAAGTTGTAATACTATAACTTGGTGGAAAGTACATTGCTATTTCTTACCTATCCCAAGCACGCAAATTCATATCTGAACCGGTAGCTCGTTCTTCAACTTTGACACCAAGATTTGCAACAATGTTTGAAATCAAGAGTGCGATTTCACAAGTAGGAGGAATTTGGAACTTGATTGTAACCTATAATATGATTGATTCCAAATATAAGAACATTGAATTCAATCTAGTGTGTTACAGATAGGAAGCCACTGAATGACCTTTTTGCCCTTCACAGCAACAGTAAACCGAGGGTAAGAACCGTATTGCATTCCTTTGCTTTTAAGCAACTCTTCTAACCGAGTTCTTTCTTTTTTGGCAATTGCTTCCATATCAACATGTGTTGATGGTGATTCAGGTGGCAATGGTGTTTTGGCCTCACCCTGTACATAAGAAAACATTGATAATGGATCTTAGAGTCAGTCACAAATGTATAATGCACATATCATAAGATTTCTTTTTTCAAATATTAGTATTGATAGGTGAAATACAAGCAATAAGAATTTGACACGAACCTCAGTTGCATCTGCATAGGCTATGTCTACTAGGTTAAGTCCAAACATCCCAGCTAGCATTGCAGGAAGATAATTTAATCTAGAAGAATTTGTGGACCCCCAAGAACTATCATGGTAAGAGTGGTTGTTGTGCTTGATAGTACCTGCAGGAGGCAATTTTGACCCAGTGAGAACCTTGTCATTCTCACAAATCGATAATATTGAGATCCATCAGTCAAAATTCCTGGCAAGTATCTCATCTAATGTCACATGACGCGATCAGCCGTCCGCGTTAATGTTTAATGTTCCCAAATTTGGGAAAAAGGACGTCGATTATGAAACAGAGCGAGTACTAACTTATAGCAGTATGATCAACCGTTACTGATAACCATCATACAGAGTTGTATACTTGTATTGATATAAAAACCGCCACGCGAAATTGAACTAATTTACTACTTTTGAGAACCGCCATATAAAATTGAACTGATATCAGGAACCGACATAGAAAATTGACAACAAGACACAAAATTAAACTAGAGTAGATCATATTTATGAGCAAAAACAAGCAAATTGAGAGACGTACGGTAGGAGAGGTGGCGCGGAGCTGGAAATGAAGGGGTTAGGGTTTTACGAAATCCGATTGAGCGGCATGTCTGAATAGTCCGAGCAAGACGACGAACGGACGCCATGGAAATTTGTCAATTCCTCTCTATTGCTTCAGTGATCACAGGTTTTTGAGGGTGTAAATTATACGAAGTTTCTTGTTCAAGCTCAAGCATAACCATTAAATTAAACCATGGCATGCAAGCAACTTCCATTTTAGATGGTCTCCAGTCCTTTTGGGCTTTATCATGCCATCGGATCGGATGGTTATTTTGGGCTTTTTTATTGGGCTTTTTTATTGGGCTTTTTAAATAAAAGTAGTTTACAAAATACACTGGTTACTTGGTTATTTTGGGCTTTTTTATTGGGCTCTTTTAAATAAAAGTAGTTTACAAAATACACTGGTTACTTCGTTATTCTGTAATATTTTCTTTAAGACTTGTTAACTATAAATATATGAAAAACTAGAAACCAACCTCAAAATTTGCATCAATTTGCCACGTAAACACAACATACAACCAAACAACTCAAAATCCCCAACAACATACGATAACTACTTTTATAGAAACTTAGAAGTTAACCTTAAAATTTGCATCAATGTGCCACACAAACACAACATACAATGAAAGCAAGCTTGTATCCGCAAAGCAAAACCAAACCAAACCAAACCACACAATAATACAAATATCGCAAGGCACATTTATTTACTATTCAAATTCAACTACTTGAAACCAAAAACTATTATGCGACCATGACACACCTAATGAACCAACGAGCCTTTAGCAAAATGATGCTTAGGATTTGGGCCTCCCGGTGTAACCCTTTCAGGGTTCACACCAGGCGGCTTAATATTATGCTTAGGATTTGGGCCTCCTGGTGTAGCCCTTTCGGGGTTCATACCAAGTGACCTTCCCTTGTAATATTTAAAATCGGACACTTTCCACCCTGACTTTCGTACCAAGAGTTGACTTGAATCACCGATTTGCACTTCTTGATTGATGTAAAAAGTGGAACAAAAAACTATGAAGATGAATAGCAGCCCTTTGGATCCCATTTTATTAGCCATTAGAATGGTTTGGCTTGTTTATTGTATTCTTGCTTGTTTTGAATAGTGTATCGCTAAAGATTGCATTGACTTAGACTTTAAAGAAAATCAACAATAGTGAGAGAATACATTATTTTATTTAATTATTTATCATTAATTATGCAAAATACAATTATCTTTTTTAATTTGTTAGTATTAACTTTTGTTTTTGAAAAATACATAATTAGCTGAAATAATTTTGCCAAAAAATTATTTTGGTGTCTTATTCGGCATTTGATGTTTGTCGAAATATGTTTAATTTATTTTCTATTTAAGCTTGTTGTTATTTTACCATTAGATTTTGAAATTTTGTAAGCAAACTTTAGCATTTACTTTTAAATTTTAGAAATCTATATTTGGTAAAATTAGTTTTAACATTCAACTTTACAAAATTTTGCCTTTAATTTTATCAAATTTGTCATTAAATGTTACCAAAATGACTTTAATTCGCATATAGTTTCGTAAAAGTCACCACAAATTGTTGTCATTTAACTTTCAAAATGTATCTTGACAAATGTTTGATGTGAAATTAAGTTTTTATTCTTTTCGTTTTGGAAAAAGTGCTTATTATGTGGTGAAATATTGGTTGGACTGAGGAAAAGATTTTTCTATTCTTTTGATACTTGAAATGTATATCCAAATTTCTATCAAAAAATATCAAATTTTATAGATCTGGTTTTATTGTTTTAAATACATGGATGCCTTGTAACGGGCCTATAAATTATCATGTATTTACCCAGATGTAAAATCTTAATAACAAGAAAAACAAATAAATCAAAGAGTAACACTCTCTCAAATGTAATTGTTAAAACTAGGTTTTGCACCCCGCACGATACGGCGGGGTGTTTTTCAAAATGATTTTATACATAAAGTAAACTATTACAAATTTACGCATGCAGTCAAACATAGGCTATAGATTTCTATGTTACATGGAAGTTTTGATCAACACTTGTAAGTTTGAGGAATATGTGTTGCATGTGTTCCCACTCACAGACACAGTCGCCTAAAAACACATGTTACTTTTCATAAAATAAAATGTTAGCTTCTTACAGACACATGAAAGACGTTATGAACCATGTGAAACATAAATTAGTCTACAAAATCATGTAACTAAGAACATCTACATAGTGTTTAGTTTGATGAGTTTGTGAAAGGAATGGAATAAGTACCTATAGAGAGCTTGAAGTCACTGTGATGACATGTGATCGAATTTAATAACTAACCACCTTGTTGTTGGGTTAAGCAACAAGCGAGATCGTAAACTCAACCTCTCAAGAACAAGATACGGCCAAACAACCCTCGATGGTAAGCAATCGATACACGATAAGTTGCAACAAGAAATACAATAAGAATTAGCTAAGATCAACACAAAGAAATTAAGTTGTTCACTTAATTGTAAAATCAAGCTACGTCCACGTGGAACTAGAGAGATTTTATTATAAGAATGCTATACAAATTTACAAGTATTTTCTACACTCAATAATCACACACACTTGTGATCTCAATCTGGAGAGGGAGATGAGTATATAAAGGAGGGGTGCAGAAAATGAGAAGATATGTCAGATCTTCTAGACATTGACTTTCTGCACATAGGCCATCTGATGTGACAGTACAAGGAACATATTGTGGCAACCAAACAGTGTACAAATAGCGTACTATATAGACCAACTTCCGGACACCTGCAGTCCTTTGTACTTCTGCAAGAGGGACACTTCTTATTGGAAGTAGCATAGCCCTTTTATCAGCGTCTCGATTCTCTTCTTGGACCGGAGCGAGGCTGCTCCTTCGGTCCAGATGATGCCTTCCTTCTTCGGACGTAGTAACTCTCCAGTCCGGATTAGGCTCCACATACTCAACAATCTCCCATTTGGAGACTAATCAGGACTTTATTCTTCTGTCTACCTAGTGTAATCAATTGAGTTTCATCATTCTCTCTAGTTCGTTGTCTTTGCCCTTAATTCTGCGGAAGATCAGCTGAAGTCATGCACAATTTCAACTTACCCAACGGGACCACATTGGTAAACATATATGCAGGATTCTTCGCACCAAGAATTTTCTTCAAGATAAACATACCTTCGGCTATCTTCTCTCGAATGAAGTGGTACCTCATCTTGATGTGGAGCATAGTCGTTTTATCAGTGTCTCGATTCTCCTCTTGGACCGCAGCGAGGCTGCTCCTTCAGTCCGGATGATGCCTTCCTTCTTCGGACATAGTAACTCTCCAGTCCGGATTAGGCTCCACACACTCAACAATCTCCCACTTGGAGACTAATCAGGACTTGATTCTTTTGTCTACCAAGTGTAATCAATTGAGTTTCACTATTCTCTCTAGTTCCTTGTCTTCGCCCTTAATTCTGTGGAAGACCAGCTGAAGTCATGCACAATTTCAATTTATCCAACGGGGCCACCTTGGTAAATATATATGCAAGATTCTTCGCATCAAGAATTTTCTTCAAGATAAACATACCTTCGGATATCTGCTCTCGAATGAAGTTGTACCTCATCTTGATGTGGAGCATAGTCGTTTTATCAGCGTCTCGATTCTCCTCTTGGACCGGAGCGAGGCTGCTCCTTCAGTCTGGATGATGCCTTCCTTCTTCGGACGTAGTAACTCTCCAGTCCGGATTAGGCTCCACATACTCAACACTTGTAGTGTTGTCTCAAGGAGGTTCATCAGATTCATCAATAAGATAGTCATGCCTGTCCTTGACTTCTTTTGTAGTGCTATCTAGAGGTAGTTCAGGAAGGGGTTTCTCTATGATATACAGCTTCCCTTTGAGTCTGAGAACTATTCTCCAGGTTCGAAGACAGTCCAAGTAATTCAGACCATTAAGCTTTTCCATATGAAGGATGTATTTCTTTAAGCAATCTAAGAGGGGTGATGGTGGAGAAGGTACAGAAATATGAGTTGACACTTGCTTCAGACATCTATAAGACCAGAAATTTAGTTAGTTTGATTTAACCCTTATAAATAATTACCCAAACTTTTTTTAAAAAGGCTAGGAGCCAATAATCTACTTTTATGATGTGAAGAGTAATGCCATAATCACAACATAAAGATCATTAAGGTAGATAAAGTATTTATCAGTTTCAGTCACTATTACGTTCCTAGATCTTTGAGATTCATTGACTAATGTCAATGGCATGTTAATCTTGGTTATGCTCATCTCAATCCATGGCAGGGATGTCGTGGATCATGGATCAACCATGAAAAAACCGCGTGATCCCTGGCTCAAGATACGCTTGAGAATTGCGAGTGCCACATCATCTTCAAATATAATCTAGACTGACATGCCGGTTTACCACACATATCATAAAGAAAATGTGCATTTTTCATGGGTAGCATATGATTCATATTTTATTTTAATTAAAATGGGTCTTTTGTTTTAATAATTTTTAACTTGTAACATTGTCCTATCAAACCCTTTCGGTAACTACACTCACTAAAATGTGGCAGGCGGTGAGGTTGGTAGGCAATAAATGTCATTTAAAAACCGATCTCATTAGGATTCATAAGAATCCTCATTCAAACCTTAAACACATTCAAAGTGGGTGATCTTAGTCATTGTTTGACCAATGTTTTTTTTAAATGTAAGTTATATATATATATATATATATATATATATATATATATATATATATATATATATATATATATATATATATATAATTCTAATATATATATATATATATAAGTGAATTGTAAACATTTAAAAATTGATATTCATCCATTAATTCTATTAATTCTTTTAATAATTAATTTGATGTAACGCCCCGGTTTTTCTCGGTACGTTATTTATTTTTAATTAATTAATTATGTGGTATTATATTAATTTATTTAATTAAGATATGATTAATTGAAAGATTGGGCTTATAATTATTGCCATCTTTTAATCATATAATTAAGTCCATGAGTTTTATAGCCAAACCCAATTAGAGCTTAAATGTTCTTCTAGCCCAAAGGCTTTAGGGTTTAGCCAATTGATCTAGTATATTAGGGCTCAAAACCCTAATTTCCTTCATTCCTTCCCTCTCCCTCACGGCTCTCTTTCTCTCCCTAACCCTCTCTATTCCCGGATTTGAGAACATAGCCACATTGTTTGGGCGATTCCCGGAGATTGAAAGGTCGGATTGCCACGAAACTTTAACCGAAGGTTCCCAAGACATATATCCAGGTTCTGACCAGAGGAATTTTGATTTCAAGGTCTAGATACTGAGTTATGAATTTTTCACATTACCTAGGGTTTCTGTCAGATTTCGTTGGTGAGTCCCCATTCTTGTAAAAATCATATCTCGAGTTCTAGAACTCAAATGGACTCCATATCAGTGCCCAAAGTTCACGAATTGAGTTGGGTAACTTTCTTAAAAGGCACTCTCGATAAAAAGGACTTTACATATGGGAAACAACAGCTTCTCTGCTGTTGGGTCCGATCCGGGTCTGTTGTGATATGTCATTTTGTTTTTATCATTACTAGGGTTTGGGAAATGATCCTGAGTGATTCCAAATACCCACATGTACATTACATAGTTAATTTAATATATGGAGAAGATGGGTCGTTAATTCTTATTATAACTTGGTTAGAATGGACCCACACTCCAGGTCAATGGACAGTCACCAGCTTATGCTGATTCTGTGATTGACCACCTTGTGATTTTTATATCTAGAGTTTGGGAAACCCTTTTTAATAGATTAAAACTCTGAGACTTGTATTTTTGTGTCTAATGTTCCTCTGATTTTTGGTTGGGGCTAATTCCACCCACAAGTTGGGTAGAATTGGCCAACACCACCTGACTGTCCGTCCAAAGACTGCAGTGACATGTCTTTTTGTAAAATTCATATCTCTTACATCCTTTGGAGTTATGAAGAGTTCCTTATGGTTCTGGAAACCTAAGCCATTGTAGTTTCTTGCAAAAATTATTGAAGCCTATGTTTCTATTGTGAATTTTGGAGTAATTCAGTCCCGATCAGCAGGACTGTTTTAGAGACCTTGCTGTGATTACTCCTTTCTCATTTCTTAGTTTCAACTTCACTCTTCTAACCTTTAGTTCTATTTAGGTGAAGCCTTGAAGTTTGCAGAAGCTTGGTAGCCTTATATTGACTCCTATCTGTTACTCACTCACTCAAGGTGAGTTCTCTCACACCGTTGTATTAGTATTTATGTTTGCTAGATAGCTCGTGTGTGATTGTTTAGATTTACTATTTAAAGCATGCTATATTATTATTATAAAATCGTACATGTGCACTGTATGTGATTGATTAATACTATGAGGGGTAGTTAGGTAAGATCACCAACGTTATACTCTTTATGAGGTGCGGGGATCGGGGCCAAAGGATACGGGATTTACCCGGTGCGGCTCAAACCTACAAGTCCTCCCTATTAATATAAGCATTGATTTGTTCCTTGCTTATTAATGTAATTATAATTGGAAATGGATTTGGATTAGTAAATGTGAATATTGATATGATGTCTGTGTTTGAATTCACTAAGCTTTATGCTTACGGTTCCCCCTAACATTTTCAGATATTAAGATCAAAGAGGCTGAGGCGTGACTTGGAGCACCGGGATACCACTACTAGAAGAATTTCCATTTTGGGACATTATTATTATTATTTTGCTTCCGCACTTTATTAAGTTTATTTCGATATAATTTGGTTTTGTGATACTTATCTTTTGTAAAATCATAGTTTCTCTTATAAAGGTTGTTTTTAAAAGTTCAAATATTTTGCGAAAATTTTTGGGTGTTACAAGTTGGTATCAGAGCACACGTTTGAGGGAACTAGGCATTCTTAGGGATGTTCTAGACTCAAATTTGAGGCTCTTAAAATTTTATTTTCTTTAAAATATTTTCTTTAAAAGATTTCAGTAAAACTTCTTAAGACTAGTAGTGGAAGATCTCGCGGTGTGCCAGTCAACCAGCCTTGTAAGCTTTGTTTCATATGTTTCTTACTTTGTTGAATTGTTTCAACTGGCCTTAAAATGTTAAGATTATATACTTTGTTAGTATTATCATGTGAGAGAGTTGTATAAATAAACGGCTTGAGCGAACTGGAACTTTTGAAACTAGACGCGAATGCGAGATTGGAACTTGTGTGGAAGGTAGTAGAAGGGCCCCTACTATTTGAAACACCGGTGCCGATTTCGGGTCGGGGCAAGGTTGAAAATTTTCCGGTGAGCTGAGTGTTCGTCTTCCTAGAAATATCTATGCTGAATTGTCTCTAATATCTTTCTTTTTCCGCGGATGCGGATACCGTCTAAATCTTCCTCTATTTCTGCTAGACATGTTTCTAATATATACCCCTTAGGTTTTCATGTTCATAGGTTTTCATGTTCATAAGCCCGCTGTTGTTATGTTCGATAGCGGTGCTACTCATTTGTTCGTTTCTCGCTCTTCTCTAATCATCTGGGACGAGATGTTGGTAGACTATCTCGTCCAATGGTTGTCCGGGTTGCAGACAACCAGACTCTTTATACCGAGGTATATAGCGGTTGTACTCCAGAGATCTCTGGCTTAGAGTTTTCTATTGATTTGATCCCCATTGCTATGAGGGAAGTATGTGTCACCGTGGACATGGACTGGCTGGATACTTTTGAAGCTGAGATTTCATGTCATCGTAAGCAGGTGCGGGTTGAAATCCAAGTGGGGAGATACACCTCACCTATCCGTAGCTTCTTGTTCAGCGATCGTGGTGGTTAGTGACGTTGTGATTGTTCCCGAGTTAGTGACGTATTCATGGAGGAACTAACTGGAATGTCGCCGGTTCGGCAAGTAGGGTTTCGTATCAACTTGGTGCCGGGCGCAGCTCCGGTAGCTAAGGCTTCTTATCATCTGACACCACCAGAGATGAAAGAATTTCATAGTCATCTTTAGGAACTGAGTGATAAGGGTTTTATTTACGCCGAATACTTTTCTTTCCCCTCTTGCACTATAAATTTGTTCTATTTCGAATGGCATTCTCGATTGTTATAAAAATCATATATAATTGTGAATCAGGCACATATTTGCTAGATTCTAAGCCCGCTGTTGTTATGTTCGATAACGGTGCCACTCATTCTTTGGTATTCCGTACTTTTATTAATTGTTTGGGCCGGAGTATCGGAAAATTTGCTCGCCCAATGATAGTCGAGGTTGCTAACAACCGAACTATATATGTCACCGATGTTTATCGGGGTTACACACTCGAGTTTTCTGGGGTTGAATTCTTCATTGATCTTATTCCTATTGCGATACGGGAGCTTTGCATTATTGTAGGCATGGATTGGCTTGACGCGTTTGATGCTGAAATCCATTGTCGGAAGAAACAGATTCGTGTTCAAAACCCTAGAGGTGGAGAACTTATTATTCCACGGGATATTCCCCGTCTGGCCTTGGCTTGTTGCTCATCTGCAGTAACACTTGTCGATATCCATATTGTTTCCGACTTTAGCGATGTCTTTCCAGAAGAACTCCCTAGTTTGTCACTTATTCGACAAGTGGAGTTTCGCTTTGATTTGGTTCCGGATGCGACTCTGGTAGCTAAATTATCTTATCGTTTAACATAAAATTACAATAAACTTGATAAGGAATTAGAGGACGTGTTCCAAACGAGTGGTTTTCAGATAACCCGTAGGTTCGATACGTGGTTAAATTGTTACGTAGATGTGTTACGTATCGGTGATTAAGAGTTTGATGATGCTACGCGGAGCATTACTTTTGTTTCCTTAGAATTCTTTTTCTAGTAGTAATACTTAATCGTTCGTTCCTTGTACTTTTAACGTGTTACTTGGGAGTACCTTTGGACACGTAGGTTACCCTATTGTGGTGAAAGTCGCATACGATAAGACGTAATGGATGCTCGTGTGTACCGAGGTCGTAGTAGTGGTTAGTGGTGAGAAGCTACCGAATGATGTGATCACGAGAGTGATGTGTGGACTATGTGTGATTATGAGGATAGAGTAGTGATTCGTGTCCGAAGTTAAGTTCTTTGTTGTTGCAAACTGATATGAGTTCAAAACCAAGCAGGGGAGAACTCTTACTATAGAGTGAAGTCGTTATGCGGGGTGCGGTGTTGGGTTCAGCTGTGAGTAATCAAAAAGATATGCTATAGTGTAGCAGTGTCGAGTGTCAAGCATACATGGCAGTATACGCGATGGCGTGAGAGATGAAGATGGTTGAAGACATGTTCATTAACAGAGAGTTTGTTGATGTGTTTCAAGATGACCCAAGGATGGATGCTTTGTTGGAAACCTTCTGGGAACACCATGGTTCTCAAGGTTTGATCTGAAGTCAAGTTACCACAAGTAACGAACTAGGAGTATATACTCGAAGGATAGAACGTTGGCACGTGTTACAGTAACTGTGAGTTTATGGTGATACCTCTGAGGTTCACCAATACATCAACAGCATGCAGGAAACAAGAGTGTAGGACGAGGTTGTACTACTCGATGAATGAGTGAATTGAAGATTTTCGGGTGGAATCGAAGACGGAGGACGAGCGTCATGGATGTCATGAAAAGGCATTGGTTAGTACACTAGTCGAGTGTATCACTTGCAAGAAGGAAACACGACTGAACAAGAAACTCTTCCATGGTAGGTTTCAGCCTTAAATCGTAGGGAGGTTCAGAGGTGGAGTTAGAAAGCGCTGCTGCGAGTTGTTGTTCTGTTACGAAAGTATTATCTTTAAGGTGTTAAGTGTACCATATATATTGATCGCAAGAGTTGTAGATTCATAATAGATCAGTAGAGTCTAATCATGCATGAAGAAGAAGTGGCTTGTTATGGTCAGAGAGTGTGACTATGAGATGCTTTCCTATTACGGTAAGGCGAAACTAATTGTTGATACTTCTTTACCAGTGTCCAATTCTTTACCAGTGTCCGACTGGTAGTCCCTTGAGGAGTTGTGCTTGGAAGAAGTCGTACTTATTTTAGTGTTGTAGATCGTAGTAAGTCGTCGGAAGAGGCCGTTCTGTTCGAGAATCCCAATTGCGAGAGAGTTACGGGTGATTTTCGGCTATTGCTGAAACATCTAGGTTTAGTGTCACGTTACACTCGAGCGTAAAGTCCCTTTTCAGCAGGAGACCAAATTTGTTTTGCTATACACCGCTAAATTTAAGGGATATTAATGTGCTGGTAGATTTGTGTTGATAGCGTGTGGGTATACTTTTTGTACCAATTAGTGTGTGTAGGTACAGTTGCAGTACCAGATTATTGTATATTCACAGTTTTTATACAATGTCAGTACATAGTATTTGTATATAGGTGCGGTGTCTGCACTAGTCTTTACGGATAATAAGTTCCATATGCCTATTTTCGGGGACAATATCAGTCATCAGGTATTATGGAGTACGGGTATTATGCTCAGCACGACACTAATGTTACAATTGGTATAGATTTGCTATGTTACCACAGGTGGTTATCGTGGTATTTACATTATTACGAGGTGTTTGGACCTCGATTTCCAGGTGAGGTCTGCAGATTGTTGTGTGTTTCGCCAGAAATACGAGTGATTTGGATTCGTAAGAGGGAACGTTGATGGCCAGGGTGAAAAACTTTGCACGGGTATTACACAAGTGGGTAAAGTAGGGTATCGTTTAGAGTTACCAGACGAGTTGAGCTTGATCCATCACCATTTCCCATGTGACTCAGTTGTGAACGTGTTTTGGGAGATGGAATAATTATGGTCTCTTTCGAGAATCATTGAGTACACGTACATTTAGTAACATGAAATGATGATCCCCCTCAACGAGAAGAAGACACAGACCTTGCGTAACAAGATGGTTCGAACGTTGAAAGTCCAGTGGCAGCAATGAAAGGGTTCAGAATGAATCTGAGTGCCAGAAGTAGAGAAGCGTGTATACGGTTCATGTTGGATCACTAGCAGTGACTTCGAGGACAAAGTCGTTTTCAATTGGGGGAGAGTTGTAACATCCCAATTTTTTAGAAATATTATTATTGTCTATATTTTAATAATTGAATATACTTATTATATAGAAAAGAGAGTAAATAATAATAATATTAATTACTTATTAGTTAAATGACACTTTCCACATGTCTCAGTTACGAAAATGTGTTGTTGATGATACCATGGTGGTACCATTGGAGGATATCCAGATTAATGAGCGTCTCAACTATGTTGAGCAACCAGTTGCGATTTTAGATCGGGAAACGAAGACCCTTCGGAACAAAACTATAAATTTGGTTAAGGTTTAGTGGCGACATAGACGGGGTTCGGAATGGACGTGGGAACCGGAAGACGAGATGAGGGCTCATTATCCAGATTTATTTGTTGGCGATGACTTCGAGGACGAAGTCCGTTCCTAGTGGGGGAGATTTGTAACGCCCCGGTTTTTCTCGGTACGTTATTTATTTTTAATTAATTAATTATGTGGTATTATATTAATTTATTTAATTAAGATATGATTAATTGAAAGATTGGGCTTATAATTATTGCCATCTTTTAATCATATAATTAAGTCCATGAGTTTTATAGCCAAACCCAATTAGAGCTTAAATGTTCTTCTAGCCCAAAGGCTTTAGGGTTTAGCCAATTGATCTAGTATATTAGGGCTCAAAACCCTAATTTCCTTCATTCCTTCCCTCTCCCTCACGGCTCTCTTTCTCTCCCTAACCCTCTCTATTCCCGGATTTGAGAACATAGCCACATTGTTTGGATGATTCCCGGAGATTGAAAGGTCGGATTGCCACGAAACTTTAACCGAAGGTTCCCAAGACATATATCCAGGTTCTGACCAGAGGAATTTTGATTTCAAGGTCTAGATACTGAGTTATGAATTTTGCAACATAACCTAGGGTTTCTGTCAGATTTCGCTGGTGAGTCCCCATTCTTGTAAAAATCATATCTCGAGTTCTAGAACTCAAATGGACTCCATATCAGTGCCCAAAGTTCACGAATCGAGTTGGGTAACTTTCTTAAAAGGCACCCTCGATAAAAAGGACTTTACATTTGGGAAACAACAGCTTCTCTGCTGTTGGGTCCGATCCGGGTCTGTTGTGATATGTCATTTTGTTTTTATCATTACTAGGGTTTGGGAAATGATCCTGAGTGATTCCAAATACCCACATGTACATTACATAGTTAATTTAATATCTGGAGAAGATGGGTCGTTAATTATTATTATAACTTGGTTAGAATGGACCCACACTCCAGGTCAATGGACAGTCACCAGCTTATGCTGATTCTGTGATTGACCACCTTGTGATTTTTATATCTAGAGTTTGGGAAACCCTTTGTAATCGATTAAAACTCTGAGACTTGTATTTTTGTGTCTAATGTTCCTCTGATTTTTTGTTGGGGCTAATTCCATCCACAAGTTGGGTATAATTGGCCAACACCACCTGACTGTCCGTCCAAAGACTGCAGTGACATGTCTTTTTGTAAAATTCATATCTCTTACATCCTTTGGAGTTATGAAGAGTTCCTTATGGTTCTGGAAACCTAAGCCATTGTAGTTTCTTGCAAAAATTATTGAAGCCTATGTTTCTATTTTGAATTTTGGAGTAATTCAGTCCCGATCAGCAGGACTGTTTTAGAGACCTTGCTGTGATTACTCCTTTCTCATTTCTTAGTTTCAACTTCACTCTTCTAACCTTTAGTTCTATTTAGGTGAAGCCTTGAAGTTTGCAGAAGCTTGGTAGCCTTATATTGACTCCTATCTGTTACTCACTCACTCAAGGTGAGTTCTCTCACACCGTTGTATTAGTATTTATGTTTGCTAGATAGCTCGTGTGTGATTGTTTAGATTTACTATTTAAAGCATGCTATATTATTATTATAAAATCGTACATGTGCACTGTATGTGATTGATTAATACTATGAGGGGTAGTTAGGTAAGATCACCAACGTTATACTCTTTATGAGGTGCGGGGATCGGGGCCAAAGGATACGGGATTTACCCGGTGCGGCTCAAACCTACAAGTCCTCCCTATTAATATAAGCATTGATTTGTTCCTTGCTTATTAATGTAATTATAATTGGAAATGGATTTGGATTAGTAAATGTGAATATTGATATGATGTCTGTGTTTGAATTCACTAAGCTTTATGCTTACGGTTCCCCCTAACATTTTCAGATATTAAGATCAAAGAGGCTGAGGCGTGACTTGGAGCACCGGGATACCACTACTAGAAGAATTTCCATTTTGGGACATTATTATTATTATTTTGCTTCCGCACATTATTAAGTTTATTTCGATATAATTTGGTTTTGTGATACTTATCTTTTGTAAAATCATAGTTTCTCTTATAAAGGTTGTTTTTAAAAGTTCAAATATTTTGCGAAAATTTTTGGGTGTTACATTTGAATATTACTTAAATTAATTATGCTTGCAATTTAGGCAATAAGGCATACAATGATACTAAGCAAGTTAGGAAACTTGCAAGGCAAGCAAGGGTGGGGAAACCCTAGCCACGAAATGCCTAAGGCACCTCCTAAACCTTTAGGAAATTTCGAAATTAAGGTTTCTAGCATCCTAAACCATGCAAATTTCATAACATGCAATTTCAGGAATCATTCTAGCATAAACCTATGGGATTTTCGAAAAACAGCAAGCAAATACAAATCATAATTCATTTTTTGATCTAAAGTGCATGCAACCTATGAACAGAGGCTTTGATAGAACTGTTGGGATTTGATTATAATAACAGAAACATACATGCAGCGGAACACTTAGCAAGATCAAATCATATGTTCAAGCAAATTATCAAAAGAAGAATCATCAAGTTCATAATCTAGGATCATATGTTCATAGCAATTGCATCAACTAACAAGATGAATTATGAAATTCATACCTTTGTTTGGATGTAAGGATCCAAACCAGAATCCCTCTAATGATTCACTCCAAAGATCACCAGAAAACCAGACTTGCGAAACTTCCTCTAGGCTTGAAGCAAGATCCAAAAACCCTTGAAAGGGTTATGGAAAATCGACAAAGGGAGAGGAAATGGAGAAAGGAGGGTTGCGGCACACAAAGGAGGCCAAAGGGATGCTTAGGGTTTGACCCCTAAGCCTGGAAGGTTTCTAGGATTCCAAACTTAAGGAGTCTCCTTACAATCTGCCCTCTGGACTGTCTTAATTAATTAAAATCTTTAATTAATTACAATCTAATCCATGTAATTAATTTCTATAAATTAATTGCTAATTTAGTTTCTAATTAATTTATTTCAATATAAATCAATAACCTGAATATTCCCACTTATTTTCTATCACTGTTGGTGGTTGTCGAGGCCAACAAAAATAAACCCTATTTCTAATACACAAATTTGCGTATAGCGGTAAAGGATCGTATCCACGGAGATTAGTTCAATTTGTAAAACAATGTGATCAATTCAAACAAGATATATTTTTAAACAAAATAAAATAAAAAGGGGGGTTTGATTGTTTGAGTTGAAAATGAAAACAAAAGCAAATAATCAAATTTTGGTTAAATGAATCAAATATGGAGAAACTATCAATATTAGGATTTCATCACAATTTCAACTAGTCGGTTTATCATCAAGATTTATAGTGCAATGTATTTAATTTAATCTAGTTTGGCTATAGCATCTCAAAAGCTTGAAACACCTAGATTCTTCTTAATTGTATGGAAATTAGAAAAGTTCTTAATAACCGTCTTAATCAAAGTCAAAATTCAAATAAGCATCAAACTCAAGTAAAATGATTAGCAATATAGATTTAAGAATCACCAAACTCAATGGAAATCAAAAAGCTTACATTTCTCTTTGAAGAACACAACTCCATGATTTTAAAAATAAATATAAGCATCCACAAAAATCATTTGTCACTAGTTTGTTTTAGAAATCGATTACGTAATTAGAAAAACAAATTACAATAATCATTCAAGCATCCAAACTCATGAATAAGAACACAAGAACAACTTGGAATTTTAAACAAGTTACATTCATAGATTAAGAACCAAATGCTCAGAAATCTTTCAAACCCTAACTAGTTGTTCATGGATTACACCCAATATTGATAATAAAGAGTTCTAGCCAAGCATGGCTACAACAACAAGCATCAAGATGTAAAGAAATGTACCAAACATCATATGTAGCAAGATAATACAAAACCAAGTGAAGAAAATGGTGAATAAATCTTCAAGAAATCTTCTCCAAAGCTCCAAGGAAGCTCTCCCACGAAATCCTCTGAAATATGGTGTAAAAGATGCTCTAAAACACTTTCCCATACCCCTTATCTGAAACACATGTGAAATGACAAAACAGTCCCTCTGCACATTTTGCGCGGGTCGCGCAAATGACCAAAAAGCCCATTTTGGGCTTGATCCGGTCCAGCTCGTAAAAAGGGGTTCTTGTCCCTAACTTCTTTGGTCTAAACCCGGTTTTTGACCTCTTTGACCACCATTTTGGGCTAGGTAAACCCAATGAAGCCCATGTCTTTTTTTCTTGGTCCATTGCTTTGCTTCAAGTACAAGCCCGATAGAAAATTGTTTCCGAAAATTCCGCATTCCAAAATATCGTCCCGTTTCGTCCGCTGTAATCTCCCGTTTGGCTCATCTCGCTCCCGCTAGTCTTCAATAAAATCTACATTTAAACATAAAAAGACTAGAAAGTATCCCCGAATGATAAAACTATAAAAATACAAAATATGCATGCGAATTATACTAAAAATGAAATAAAACGTGTTAAATAAATTATAAAAAGAAGAAATAAAAACGAAGTGTCAAAACACGCCAAGCTTAAACCTTTCATTGTCCTCAATGAAAACAAGAGAGGACTTTAGTCGAGGCAATCAAAACAAGAAAAACAAAAAGAATAGACATCCTAGGTAGCAACCAAGACAACACATCATAATTAAAAATCATGTTAATTTGGACCCCATGCATATAACAAGCATACCAAAGATTGAAACAAGAGACCATCAAGAGGAATAAATTTTCACTAAGCACTTAGTATAAGCACGTTAGGTCAAAATATAAACTCACACATGAGACCTTCACTAAGTATACAAAGCATCACGCAAGCAAAGGACGTGCTCACAATTGTTCACTCCCCTCGTGTTTCACTCATGTCACAAGATGTGTGACCTCGCAAACGCCGTCTTCAAATATTTGGTTATAAACGCTCATTTTATAGGTGGGACGCTCGGGTGTCGGACATGGTAATTATACTAAGTTGAATTTGCTCAAATCCTCTAACCGACCACATTTGCATGCCACACACTAAACACGTGATCTTCCAAAAATAGAGGGACAAAAACAAATATTACAACGTAAATCCTAAATACAAAGATAGAAAATAGATGCCTAGACGACCAAAACAACTAAATCTTAAACTTCAAATTGACTCAAAGTGGATAAAAAAATGAAACCGTAGTCAATAAGTGAAGTTGTAAATCAAAATGAGATTTAGTTGTTATTTTGAAACCCAATTAAACGATATTTCAAAACAAGCAATCACTTTATTACATTTTTATGGAAAATTTTCTGAAAATTTTTACTAAGACAACTCGAGCAATCACTTGGTTCAGTCTTTCTCTATTTTTTTTTACAATTTTTTTTTCTATTTTTATTTATTTGTTTTTTTCTTTTTTTTTTTTTGACCAATCTTTTAGAACCAAGTGAAATAATAATTTCTGGAATTTCACCATAAAAAATAATTTCACTAAATTTGCTAAAATAACTAGACAATAATATTTTCGAAATAATTTACAATTTTGCAAACATAAACATCACACGACTAAATTTTAGAAACCTAAATGATAAACACACAAATGACCAAAAATAATATGAACAAGGTCATAGAACACTAATAAGCACTAATACCAAATAAAACCAAAATGGTATAAAAACAATGTTTTTGTCTGTGTCGTTGGAAGATCGCGATTTGCGATAAATCTTATGTTTAATGCACACTATGCAAATGTATTGGTCATGAGGGGGGACTAGTGCAACTTCCATAGTACTTTCCCTAGCCGATACACACAATGGTGAACTCACGGGTGAATAAGGCGCCCTTTGCTAGTATACTTTGATTCAATTTCATGTGTTCTTTCATATTCCCACCAAACGTACTTATACTAGGCAAATTAACGAAAAGAGGTTCCTAATGAAGATCTAAAGTTTCAAAAGTTGGTAATACCGCATGTATACGGGGAACAAAAAAATACAAGAAGTTAGTCATGAAGATGTATTATGGTTACAATTAAAGATGTCATAAAGGTGAGAAATAAGAGATAACAAAAATGCATGAAAATTTATTTTATGATCCTAACTAAATGCAACTAAATTGATTAAAAAAATACAAAGTTGAAATATATATATATATATATATATATATATATATATATATATATATATATATATATATATATATATATATATATATATTTAGAATTTTTGAATTTTTTTTTGAAAATTTTACCTAAAATGCAAAAATATGAAATACCCCACCCCAAGCTTAGAAATAAGCATTGTCCTCAATGCTTGGGAGAAAGGGTAAAAAAGAAAATCACATCGGGGAATCGGGAGGGAAAATGATGGGGAAATGCCTCGTCGGGCGTTGCCAACGGATCCCGGAACTTGGGCATGGGTCCTTTAGAACATTTTTCGAGCCTCGGGATGTGCTTGCTCAGCATCCCGTTTAATGTTTCGGGACAACATTTTTCAATCCAATACAATTAACCAAGTAAGGCAAGCAATTCAATACAAGTCAAGAACACGAATTAAAGCAAAGATTAGGGAACGAATGTACCCTTGGAGCGTGTCCCTGAGCTAATAATTGACCCGCATAAATTTTTCTGATCGGAATGGGGCACGGGGTTGCGTGACACACCTTCCCGGGTCGGGTTTTCTGTTCGGATTTTAACCCGGGGCTCGGAACTTGGACTTGCTGTAAAATGGATACCCAAAATGGACTGGAAATTGACCCGCTGAAATTAACCCACTGCCTGACTCGACCAGGACTCGGCTGACTCAGACCGGTTCACCGAGTCAACCCGCTGAGTTGACTGAGTTAGTGAACTCGGTTGCAGATCGGGATGAAGGACGATGGGGGTTTGCACCGGAGGTTCACCGGACCTCGGAACCGGTGGAGATGCTGCGAGAACCGGCCGATTAGTTGGTGAAAACGGCTGTTGCAGGTGGCGGTGGTGAGTTTGGCTAGCGGAGGGTGGTGGTGCGAGAAGGTGGCTCACAGTGGTGAATAGGTGTGGTGATGGTGGGTGGGTTCGTGCGTGACAGAAGGGAGGGAGGAGGAGGGTAGCGGGTGAGGCGAGCAAGGTGAGATCGAGAGAGGGGAGAGAGAGCAGCGGGGAAGGAGAAGAGTGAGGGTGGCGGAGATGTGCAGCGGCGACGTCCGGTAGGTGGCCGGAGAAGAAGATGATCGGAGAAGATGAAGTTGGGGGAGAGGTTTGAGTTTGCGTAAGAGGGGGAAATGGTGGGAAACGCAGATCTGAAACGGGTTATGTTTAGGGTAGTGGGTCGGATATGGGCATGGGTTAATGGGTTGGATAGTTGGGTGGGCAATGGGTATCCATGCGGGTAGGGTCTTGGGTCGCGCATATGCCACCCTTTTGACAAATGTTTGTTATTTGAAAATAAAGTCCCTGTTAAAATCCATACGGGTCGTGCAAACCCTTCACGCGGGTCGCGTGAACCCTTTGTAAAACTCGCACGGGTCGCGCAAATCACCCAGGGACCATTTTTGCAAACTTTTTCAGCACTCATTTTCACTCCAAAATGCATTCCGAACTCATTTTTCGACCCCGTTTCAACCAAAAGCCACATTTTCATCAAAACTCACTTGGTAAATGATTAAAAGCTTCACACAAAAATTTCGTTAGTCCAAAAATCAATTTATTCGGTATTTTTTTAATTTTTTTTAATTTTAACTTTTTTTTAAATCAAGATCCAAATTTAACTTCGGTATTTTTAAAAATAAGAATGAAAATATAGTTTTAAAGAAGGATCTCAATTGTATATTCATTTCAAAAGCAACTTGAAATTATCATAACGTTGCAAAAAATTTATTTGTGATCGAGAAAAATCGAAAGACGAATTTTCTTCCAAAAAGTGCACTTCTTTAACGTCTTTGGCAAGACGTGGTACCGGCTTAAGCTTCATCCACGGGGGTATCCAAGTCCATGTTATCCAAGAAACGTGCATCGGAGTCGGAAGGATCTACAAATGCCACATCATATTTCATCAAATTCCTTCCATCCAACTCAATTGTCGTTCGTTCATTCTTCGGCTTCAAAGATGAGTAATTCCTTTTTCATTTCAAATGCCTTTTGTCAAATCTTTTTCGCACCCTCGTTCTTGACAAATTATCTACGCTTGAATCAATTCGGTGTCGATCCAAGGGCTCAATCTTATTAACGAGGTACAAGGGTAACACATCACTTGGATGCTTCATAGCATCATTGATGTTGAATTCAATCTTTTCACCATCAAACTCCATAGTCAAGGCACCCGCATGGACATCTATGATGGTTCTAGCCGTCTTAAAAAATGGTCTTCCCAACAATACCAAAGCGGATTTGGAAGGATATTTCTCATCCAAATCAATAACATAGAAATCCGCGGGAAAAACCAATTGGTTTACTTGCACTAGAACATCCTCCAACACACCTCTAGGAAAAATCTTTGATGTATCCGTCAATTCAATTACAACACCCGTTTTGCTCAAATGACCGACATTAAGCGACTTATAGACCGAATAGGGCATGACATTGATAGAAGCACCCAAATCAAGCATGGCACTACTTATCATGACGTCCCCAATTTTGCATGGGACGGTAAACATGCCCGGATCTTTGCATTTGGGCGGTAATTGTAACATCCCAAAATTTTAGGGTAAAATTAAAAAAAAATAAACGGATACTTCAATATAAGAAAAACCACTTAATTAATTTTGACAAAATTCGATAACTTATAAGTTTAATGAAAACATCCCAGGATTAACAAAAGTTAATAAAATCACAACATAGCAGAACATCCATTCAAAAACAGTCCTCCAATGAAGCAGCACAGTGTATACACGTCACGCCTTGCCATCCATGGTACCTGATGTACCTGAAACAGTAGTTTATATAGGGAAAGGGTAAGCACGGAGCTTAGTGAGTTCCTCAAAATACCATACGATCCATCACATAACATACAACACACAATAACCATTCATATGTCTGTGAGACTCACGGGCTATCCCTGTTCCGCCTGAAGACTCACGGGCAGTTCCCATTCTGTCTTATCGCTCGCAGGCTTTTCCCGTTCCGTCTAATGACTCGCAGGCTATTCCCGTTCTGCCTATTGGCTCGCGGGCTATCCCGTTCCGTCCACAAACCATCATTATCATAGCAATAATTCATACAATTATCATAACAGGTAAGATCACCTTAGTCTAACATATCTTCCTTCCTACGCATGCAATATCACCTATAGTATAGTGAGAAGACTCACCTGATTATAGTTGACTATATCGTTTATCTTTCTCGGCTTTGTATTTCCTTCAACTTTAACTGTTAACATAATAAGAAATCTATCATTTCTTAATCCTTAACTATATTATAGTCGCATCATTAAACCCTTCAATAATTCCAATATGATACTCCATGATTTATCAAGTAAAGAACGGCCAGGTAGAAGATTAGATGGGGTGGCAGGATCCTTTCAGCATTTTAGCCTTTCGGAAAATCCAACAACCAGATCCCAAGTAATCGGCCTAGTCACCGTCCTCGTAAGTAAATCAATCGGTATTATTTTCGAAAATTACGAATTGTTATAATAACGACATTTTAAGGTTTTTGTTTACTATTGTTAGAAATGAGTATAATATAACATATGTTATACTTATTAAATATTCTACTTCTTAACAAAAACTATTTTACAATACTTAATTAAGCTATAGAAAGGTTTGTAGTTACCTTATGACCAGTCGTCGAGATCTATAACTCCTTCGTTAGGCTTTTAAGCTTCCTTCCGCTCACTTGCTTACACTCTAGTGCTTAGAAACCTCTATATATTGGATTGAGATTTAGTTGTGTGGTTTATGAGATGTTTTGAGGGGTATTTATACTTGAATTCTAGAATAAAAAATGGCATGACACTTTTGACAAAAGATTTTAATAATATAACTTTGTTGAAATTAATACCTTCTAGAATCAGTCTGTTCAAGACTGGTTTAGCCGACTTTAAACCCATGAAATTCACGTTTTTATTTTATATTCCATAAATTTATCTCAATAGATTTCCAAGGATGTATTTTACGTATTTATACGATTTTTGTATGATTTATTATGAATTTTTGAAAACAGACTATCTAATCTGTCAATTCCGAACTAATCAGTAAATATTGCATTTTTTACCATAGATAATGTCATTTTCAAGCTTACTATTATTTTTGGTAATTGTACTAGACTCAATTTGTAAACTTTATGCACTGGTTTGAGGTCCAAACAATTTTTTTAGAATTAATTATGATTTTTCTAAAAACGACACAAAATGCTGATTTTCATATGAAATTGTAACTAAAGTTTTTCTTAGCTTTATACTACCAAAAATCATATAATTCCTAACACTCTTATTTTAAGTATATGTTATAATCAAGATACGGGTCTTACAAGTCTCCCCCACTTATTTGGATTTCGTCCTGAAATCCGCATTCTCGAACGCCTCTATGTATTTCCCATCGAGTCCTTGTGTCCTTCAAAAATCCTCCTCGTCTTATTGCCGAAACTTTACAAGATTTAATTTTCTTTCCCTTTCAACATTCACATACATCTGTAATAATGCTTAAGGCCCTATTATTCTCATTCACTCCATACTTCTTTTCTTCTAATTACTCTAGATGTACAAAAAAACTCTAACTGTTTCTCACAGTCTCACACATCGACTTGACCGGCTTCTATCTACAGTACATATTTAGTACTTTCTAATCTACCTATATACATCGTTAACCTAGTTAACTTGCAACACCTAATTTTAACACTATTTCGTATTTATATGAATTCGTCATATTTCAACACACATTTGCCTCAATTCAACATTTATTTTAAATATTTTTTGGCTAAATAAGCCTATTTTTGTAGATTCTTCAAATTTTTGTGTTTCACCGAAATATAAAATTTACATCATCTTTTGTAAGTTTTTTTTTTTGAGTACTGAACACTCTTTAAACTATTTCCATTATATGGAGACATAAAATTTTGTTTTATTTCAAAAGTCTCTTTATTATCTCGTTCTCACCAGAGTCAAGCAGGGAATTTTGAAAAAATGTCACTTGGGGTAGTGAAAAGTCGCATCTACTGTAGTTAGTTTGAATTTCGGTAATTAAAACGTGAGGTGTCCTTTCAGTTCCGTGTGTCCTTTCAGTTCCAGCTGCAAGATACTATATATACCAGTCTCATCCTCTCTTATCACTAGTTTGTTCGTAAACGAACTCATATTTAAAGTCGAGTCATGGAAAACAGATCTTCAATGGGCGATCTGTCGAACCCTGGACCTGGTTTTCCGCAGGGAGAGGGTACTTCAAACCAAGCATTCTTAATAGAGTTTGGTGACTTTAACATTCTAAACATATATCATCCATACTTCGATTACCTTTCTAATGTTTTGTTTGATTTTGAATTATGGTACAGTCTTCCAGATGTACTACCAATAGAGCATCTCCACGATGAGCCAGAAATTTTTCCCGAGTTGAATATTAACTCAGATGATCCGGTGCATGCATCTAACTTTGCACTTGATCAGACTCCATGCCTTCTACCAGGTTAAATTCTTTTAAATGATCAATTTATAAGTATTCTATTTTGTTTTATCATTTGACATGTGTTATTTGTAGACCCATTTGTGGATGGTCTAACTGAGTACAATCCATTCATGGACGTGCACCCAACAAGCAGTGAGTTTGTCCCCATGAATCAAGAATTCATGGCTGGTATTCAGGATGAGAATCAATTACAGATGACTCATAACATAAATATTGAATTGAATCCCGAGTTTGGGGTTGGTTTTCAATATCAAGATCATCTTCGGTTGATTCAAAGGAATCTAGAAGGATTTCAGAATCCTGAGATTTTAGTTGAAAACCAACAATTATTACCGATAGAGGCCACTAATTTTGATGAATCAATGTCCATCTTTGGGTCAAAAAATCAGGATCATGTTCAAATGATCCAGAATGATAACAATACAATTGGATTTGAACCTTCTAGTTCAGAAAACATAGCAGGTGGCAGTGGAAGAGGTTTCAGACATTTATTAAGTAGGGAAATAATAGCTGAACACTTTAACGAACCAATTAAGAAAGCTGCGAAGGAACTCAACATTGGAACGACACAATTAAAAAAACGCTGTAGAGAATTAGGTATCAATCATTGGCCCCAACGACAACTTACGAGTTTGCAAACCCTTATTGATCGTGCTGAGGTAAAGAACTACATTTTTTTAATTCCTTTATATCATAAGGTTGAAATTACTAAAGTTATTTGTGCCACAGGAATTTGGTAATGAATTTATTGAGGCAACAGAATTATCGGGAGATTTAATACCCAACCTAAAAAAAGAAAAAGAAGCGATAATTGAAGGGTCACAATCGGGTCTAACAGACGGCACAAAGAAGCTAATACAAGCTGCTCATAAGGTTGTATTTAGGAAAAGAAAATTTCAGGAAAAGGGGGAAACTTCATCAAGAACTCATACACAGCAGCAATCTCCGCCATCTAATTCTGGTATGAGTAGTATTAACCCTGGTTTACTCGAGTCTTCGAGTGAGGAGAATTTTTGAGGCTTTGTAGGTGACCTAGCCTGGTTTCCTCCTTCTTATAGCTACCCCCAACTGGTTCCGAATTAGAGCCCTTCCTCATCACTGCCCTACCTACACACGCCCCAAATGAGTCAATATTTAGCCCCTAATCATGGGGTTATAGGTTCCAACCCTATCGAGACCCCATACCTTGGAGCTCCTCCTCCAATAACTGAAAGCATACCCCTTCCAAATCCTCAAGAAGGTACAAGTCAACCTAATGATGACAAGGATTGGAGTGTAGAATATCTTTTCTCGCTTCTTTCTGATTCTCCGGTTTAGGTTAGTAGTTCTGTAAACTTTTCTTAATGTATTAATATAAAGTTGTAGTAATGAATTAAATATATTGACGTGTTACTATAATTTTAATAATTTCATCGATTCAATATAATATCCATGTTGTTCCCTTAATTTTGTATTCCTCCCCCACTTGGACTAAAGTCCAAGTCTGTTTATTCGATTTATAATTTTTTTTTACGAGCTCTTACTCTCGAACAAAAACCAAGCCCACTCTGCTCAGCCAACAACTTGCATTAGGGGCAAACACCATCTCAATAAACATGTTTCGATAATGTAAAGACGTTTACATCAACCACCATATGTTACTCATCCGCTTGCGACCCTAGTCAACACCTCTATCGTCAGTTACCTCAATCACGAGCGAGTGATCCAGACTCTCAACCCACACGACCTGATCAATCACTCAAGCAAGATCAATACAAGGGTAGGTAGCCCCACTATTACACAGCACCAGGCATGTACAGAGTCGACTCAAAAATACCCGCTATCATCTCAGGCGCCACTTGCACCTCTTTGACCGTGAGTTGGAAAACTCACCCTTGCATCCTCTAGTCACTGTCTGACTTGTGCGCCCATTAGTTGCATGAAAAATAGCTACCACACTAGCACTTTGACATTCTCCCTTTCAACAGTCTTTAAGCTTAGTAATCAACTTAAGCATGATCGGTCCAACCAAACTGGTATGATCACATCTTAATTGTTGCTACTGAACCTCACAATCAACATTCACCAATCGAATGGATAAAGGTTTACTACATTACACTAGCATTTAAGTCAACTATGCTAGACACTCACATACTCAGCTCCTTGGATCCTTCGTGACGAACTCCCGACTCAAACGCAGATCCTGTGCTTTCGATAGTAGGAGCTCTACTACTACCTTCCACACCTATCCATGTTCGTTCCAAGACCCGTCTCGAAATATCCAATTCGCTTCTCACCGATAATTTTAACACATATGCCCTTACAAGGCATATGTCAACCCTTCTAGGAATACTTGGAATCCCACCCCCACCCTGCTATTCTAACTAAGACGGAACTTCCTCCAGTGATGACAAATTGTTTCGTGAACTTAGTTGTATACAATATCGAACTAAACAGTCTTTCAAATAAGAGAATCTTCCCTAAGGCAACAACCAAACAAGGAACATGCAATAAGGTCAACTCACACATTCTATGACTATTCAGTCCATATTGTATACAACTTAGTGGAAATCTCTAAGCAACCTATCGGCACTAGCATACAGTTCTATAAGCAAATAGCAGATAATAATACAACAATGTGTGATCTCTACCAGGCATTTCAGCAAACGTATACCATATGTTTTTTTTAACATCCACAATATTAAATACTTAACCCTTTTCTCATACTGGCGTCGGCTGGCGGTACACACTGTGTCTTCAGTTCACCCTTCATAAAACATCTTTATTTCGTAAAAATGTTTTAAGAAAACTCTTAAGCCTCAACTTGAGTCCAGAACTCACTAAGTGAGCCTGATTCTCTCAAGCTGTGCTCTGATACCAACTTGTAACATCCCAAAATTTTAGGGTAAAATTAAAAAAAAAATAAACGGATACTTCAATATAAGAAAAACCACTTAATTAATTTTGACAAAATTCGATAACTTATAAGTTTAATGAAAACATCCCAGGATTAACAAAAGTTAATGAAATCACAACATAGCAGAACATCCATTCAAAAACAGTCCTCCAATGAAGCAGCACAGTGTATACACGTCACGCCTTGCCATCCATGGTACCTGATGTACCTGAAACAGTAGTTTATATAGGGAAAGGGTAAGCACGGAACTTAGTGAGTTCCTCAAAATATCATACGATCCATCACATAACATACAACACACAATAACCATTCATATGTCTGTGAGACTCACAGGCTATCCCTGTTCCGCCTGAAGACTCACGGGCAGTTCCCGTTCTGTCTTATCGCTCGCAGGCTTTTCCCGTTCCGTCTAATGACTCGCAGGCTATTCCCGTTCCGCCTATTGGCTCGCGGGCTATCCCGTTCCGTCCACAAACCATCATTATCATAGCAATAATTCATACAATTATCATAACAGGTAAGATCACCTTAGTCTAACATATCTTCCTTCCTACGCATGCAATATCACCTATAGTATAGTGAGAAGACTCACCTGATTATAGTTGACTATATCGTTTATCTTTCTCGGCTTTGTATTTCCTTCAACTTTAACTGTTAACATAATAAGAAATCTATCATTTCTTAATCCTTAACTATATTATAGTCGCATCATTAAACCCTTCAATAATTCCAATATGATACTCCATGATTTATCAAGTAAAGAACGGCCAGGTAGAAGATTAGATGGGGTGGCAGGATCCTTTCAGCATTTTAGCCTTTCGGAAAATCCAACAACCAGATCCCAAGTAATCGGCCTAGTCACCGTCCTCGTAAGTAAATCAATCGGTATTATTTTCGAAAATTACGAATTGTTATAATAACGACATTTTAAGGTTTTTGTTTACTATTGTTAGAAATGAGTATAATATAACATATGTTATACTTATTAAATATTCTACTTCTTAACAAAAACTATTTTACAATACTTAATTAAGCTATAGAAAGGTTTGTAGTTACCTTATGACCAGTCGTCGAGATCTATAACTCCTTCGTTAGGCTTTTAAGCTTCCTTCCGCTCACTTGCTTACACTCTAGTGCTTAGAAACATCTATATATTGGATTGAGATTTAGTTGTGTGGTTTATGAGATGTTTTGAGGGGTATTTATACTTGAATTCTAGAATAAAAAATGGCATGACACTTTTGACAAAAGATTTTAATAATATAACTTTGTTGAAATTAATACCTTCTAGAATCAGTCTGTTCAAGACTGGTTTAGCCGACTTTAAACCCATGAAATTCACGTTTTTATTTGATATTCCAGAAATTTATCTCAATAGCTTTCCAAGGATGTATTTTACGTATTTATACGATTTTTCTATGATTTATTATGAATTTTTGGAAACAGACTATCTAATCTGTCAATTCCGAACTAATCAGTAAATATTGCATTTTTTACCATAGATAATGTCATTTTCAAGCTTACTATTATTTTTGGTAATTGTACTAGACTCAATTTGTAAACTTTGTGCACTGGTTTGAGGTCCAAACGATTTTTCTAAAATTAATTATGATTTTTCTAAAAACGACACAAAATGCTGATTTTCATATGAAATTGTAACTAAAGTTTTTCTTAGCTTTATACTACCAAAAATCATATAATTCCTAACACTCTTATTTTAAGTATATGTTATAATCAGGATACGGGTCTTACAGTAATCTTCTTTGAAGGACGGCGGACACATTTTCGCTCATAGAGATCTTCTCATTCCCTTTCAACTTTCTCTTGTTAGTGCAAAGATCTTTCAAAATTTTAGCATATCTTGGAATTTGTTGGATTGCGTCTAACAAAGGAATATTTATCTCTACCTTCCGCAACATGTTCATGATCTCCTTTTCATCTTCTTTTTTCTTAGAAGTGGCAAATCTCGAGGGGAAAGGTGGTGGTATGACTAGAGGCGTTGGTGATTTTGGCGTCTCCATTTTTTCATCAACAATCGGTTCTTTGCTAGGAACAACTCCAATCTTTTCACCTTATTCTTGATTAGTTCCTTTGATTTCTCCTCCAACTTGTCTTCCATTCCTTAAAGAATTTGCATTGACGGTTTCTCTAGGATTCTTTTCGGTTTGGGAGGGGAGTCGACCACGAGCTTCCAACTTGCTCACGGACGATGTTAGATCACCAATTTGAGCTTCTAGGTTTGCAATGCTATTTTTAGTTTCTTGTTGGAACTTATAAGTACTCGTAGCCAATGATTTCACAATGTCTTCGAGAGACATTTCGAAACTACTTGGTTGTCGTTGGGGTTGTTGTTGTTGATATTGTGGCCTTTGTTGGTAGTGTTGTTGTTGTTGAGGCGCATAACTGAAGTTGGGATTTGGCTTCCAACTTGAATTATAAGATGCATGGTAATCCGAGTGTCTTTGGTGTTGTCCTTGGTGTCCTCCCATCATCGCGTTCACTTGTACATCATTTTCATGTAAAGTAGGACACATATTCGTATGATGTCCCACATTGGCACAAACACCACACATCAACACTTGTTGACTATTTCCTTTCACGAATTGTTGGACAATGGTAGTCAACTCGACAAGTTTTGCTTCAAGGTTTGATGCGTTCACTTCCTTTGTTTGTGGTTGTGGGTCTCTACGCATGTCTTGTCGGGGCCCAAAATGTTGTGAATTTGCGACCATGGTTGATATGAGTTCTCTACTTTGTTGCGGTGTTTTGCTAAAGATGTCACCGCCACTAGAAGCATCAATCAACCTCCCTTCAGTGGGAAGCAAACCTTCATAGAAGTGTTGGATGAGAAGTTGTTCGGGAATTTGATGTTGGGGACAAATTGCACAAAGACTATTGAATCGTTCCCAATAGTCGTGAAGTGTTTCATTTTGGCCTTGGCGAATTCCGCAAATGTCGTTTCGAAGTGCGGATGCTCTTGTAGCGGGATAAAACTTGTCTAAGAATGCTATTGCCATTTGGGGCCATGTGTTTACCGATCCCGGTGGAAGGCAAAACAACCAATCTTTTGCTCGATCCGCCAACGAAAAGGGGAATGCTCTTAACTTGATTTGATCATCGGTAGCACCTTACGGTTTCATGCTCGAGCAAATTATATGGAACATCTTCAAATGCTTGTGAGGATTTTCATTTTCCAACCCGTGATAGGTAGGAAGATGATGGACTAAACCGGACTTCAATTCCATTCCGGGTTCAAGATTGGGAAATTGGATGCCAATGGGAGTTTGAGTGACATCCATTTCCATCATTTGCCTCAAGGTTCTTTCGAGATTAAGGTCTTCTGCCATTGGAGGTGGGTTTATCGGAAGGGGTGGTTCAAGGTTGATTGGATGTGTATCGGTTGTGTTTGGGATAATTTCGGGAATTTCGGAGGTGTTTCGGGAATTTCTTGTCGGGTATCTGGGCTTGACTCGGTCTCAATATCCGTCCCACTCGAAGAATCGGATTGGTTTCCCAACGCCACGGTGGCACCGGAACTTTGACCTCTTCGAAGCCTCGTTTCCTTCCTCAAGCGTTTTGCTTCTTTTTCGATTTCCGGATTGAATTCCAATATACATGTTTGAAGTGATCTGGGCATAGAAAAACAAACTGATTAAAAATACCAATCCCCGGCAACGGCGCCAAAATTTGGTGGTTGTCGAGGCCAAAAAAAATAAGCCCTATTTCTAATACACAAATTTGCGTATAGCGGTAAAGGATCGTATCCACGGAGATTGGTTCAATTTGTAAAACAATGCGATCAATTCAAAACAAGATATATTTTTAAACAAAATAAAATAAAAAGGGGGGTTTGATTGTTTGAGTTGAAAATGAAAACAAAAGCAAATAATCAAATTTTGGTGAAATGAATCAAATATGGAGAAACTATCAATATTAGGATTTCATCACAATTTCAACTAGTCGATTTATCATCAAGATTTATAGTGCAATGTATTTAATTTAATCTAGTTTGGCTATAGCATCTCAAAAGCTTGAAACACCTAGATTCTTCTTAATTGTATGGAAATTAGAAAAGTTCTTAATAACAATCTTAATCAAAGTCAAAATTCAAATAAGCATCAAACTCAAGTAAAATGATTAGCAATATAGATTTAAGAATCACCAAACTCAATGGAAACCAAAAAGCTTACATTTCTCTTTGAAGAACACAACTCCATGATTTTAAAAATGAATATAAGCATCCACAAAAATCATTTGTCTCTAGTTTGTTTTAGTAATCGATTACGTAATTAGAAAACCAAATGACAATAATCATTCAAGCATCCAAACTCATGAATAAGAACACAAGAACAACTTGGAATTTTAAACAAGTTACATTCATAGATTAAGAACCCATAAATCTTTCAAACCCTAACTAGTTGTTCATGGATTACACCCAATATTGATAATAAAGAGTTCTAGCCAAGCATGGCTAGAACAACAAGCATCAAGATGTAAAGAAATGTACCAAACATCATATGTAGCAAGATAATACAAACCCAAGTGAAGAAAATGGTGAATAAATCTTCAAGAAATCTTCTCCAAAGCTCCAAGGAAGCTCTCCCACGAAATCCTCTGAAATATGGTGTAAAAGATGCTCTAAAACACTTTCCTCATACCCCTTATAGCTGAAACACATGTGAAATGACAAAACAGTCCCTCTGCACGTTTTGCGCGGGTCGCGCAAAATCCACGCGGGTCGCGCAAATGACCAAAAAGCCCATTTTGGGCTTGATTCGGTCCAGCTCGTAAAAAGGGGTTCTTGTCCCTAACTTCTTTGGTCTAAACCCGGTTTTTGACCTCTTTGACCACCATTTTGAGATAGGTAAACCCAATGAAGCCCATGTCTTTTTTTCTTGGTCCATTGCTTTGCTTCAAGTCCAAGCCCGATAGAAAATTGTTTCCGAAAATTCCGCATTCCAAAATATCGTCCCGTTTCGTCCGCTGTAATCTCCCGTTTGGCTCATCTCGCTCCCGCTAGTCTTCAATAAAATCTACATTTAAACATAAAAAGACTAGAAAGTATCCCCGAATGATAAACTATAAAAATACAAAATATGCATGCGAATTATACTAAAAATGAAATAAAACGTGTTAAATAAATTATAAAAAGAAGAAATAAAAACGAAGTGTCAACTGTTTGTTTTTACTAGGTCGTGAGGGCAACCCAAAAGTACCCTGCCATTATCAGAAATATCACCAACAGTTAATGACCTTGGACACTATTTCCAACAAGTGATATCGACACACATTGGAACCTAGAAAAGAAGCATTAGGGGGTGGATGTTGTTGCAGACCGTGAGAGGGTGAGATCATCAAAAGGATTCAAATTCGTAGATGATTAATTCACTAATTTATTGGGATTTAGAAGGAAAGTATGTAATTGTATCCCTGATTACCTGGGATTTCAGATAATTGCCATGCTAAAGAGATAATGAGAGAATATGAGCGGCAAACAAAGAAATGGGTAAAGAAAAAGTGACACCCGGCTGAATAGGGGTTTAAAATGGTGCCATGTGGCATTGTAGGTTTACTTTATTATAATAGATAAAATTGGCCGTTTTTGTAATCATCATTTATATAAATGACCATTTTTTGTAAGATTTAATGTAGCATTTGGTACGTAGTACTGGATTGAATAGAACAAAACAAGTCACTTTGAAGTAGCGTTTGAGTGGACGAGACTAGGACAATGACCAACTCAAATGAGACTGATTCATTAAATTTTAGTCTCACCCGAAAGGGTGGAACAGAAAGTCAAATGACAAAAAAGTCATATTATCCGTCTCTCATCTACAGTCTATCGCTACTTAGACCCACACTAACACCCCCATTTCAACCACAACCCACCCTCATCCTCATCCTACCCACAGCCACACCCTTCACCCCACCCCTTACCCCTACCTCTACCCCCACCCATACCCATACCCACATCCATACCGTTGCCGCCACCCCACCCCCACCCCCACCTACACCACATCCACACCCCAACCCCTATCACTATCCCTACCCCTACACTCACACCCACACCCACACCCCAACCCCCATCTCAACCCCTACAACCACACCGACACCCATACCCCTACTTACACCCACGCCCACCCCAACTCCCAACCACCCCCCTTACCCTACCCTTTACCCCCACACACATGCGACAATGCTTATTTATAATTATAATATGGTGATAATATTTTAGAAACATTTTTCAAATTGAGGACAACCTAATAATTTTAACGTATTTTTATGTTTTGTCCTACTGTGACCAAACGTTACAGATAAGAACTAATTTAGTCTCGTCTAATCCAGTTCAGTTCAGTTTATTTATATTGTGTTCATGTATCAAACGTTATCTAAGGGCATTATTTCTATCTATAAAAGGCATATATATACAATTGTGTGGTTTAGTCGTATGCTATTTTACAGTTTTAAACTTAAAAACAGAAAAAAGAGCCATGTGTACAAAACCAGGCCTGTACTAGACTCGGACTTTGGACTTGTTTTACCCTAATATTTTTACCCAGACATGGTCTTTCCATTGCCATAAACAAATCTGGTTTTAACCGGACGGCAAACTTTATTTGTTTACTATAACTAGAACCAAGTATTTTTTGCTATAATTAGAACAAGTATTGGACTGATCTGTAAAAGATTGGTTTTATAGTTTGGTACGTTTACAATTTCCAAGAAGAGTTATTTTATTTAGTTAGTAAGTTCTCGACATATTATGGAAAAAGATGGTTATGATGTGGAAAAAGACATATTTTTACAGGTTAGAAAACCTAGTTTCAAATTTTAATATATTTTACACATATTAGTACTAGAAAAATGGAAAACAATAACAAAAAATATAAAGTAAAATAAAATATAAAAAATATAAGTCAAAACACTTTCTTGGTAAATAGACTCCTCAAATTAAACAAACTGCTAGCTCCACCTTCACCGCCGGCACTTCCAGGCGTTACGTCGGCGTTCCGTCCACTATCATTCTCTTTAATCACATCACTCCGACAACCCATACGTTGCCGGTAACCGATACATGTCGGAACATTAAGGTTCAACACCTTACGATTTTCTCCGGCGTTGGTGGAACCTTCACCGGTGGCTGACTTTTTGCTCGGACGGGGAACTTTTTCGGCAGTAGCACGAACGAGGTTGTCATGGAGGCTCCGGCTCTGTCCCAACCGTTTGACTTGCCAAACCGGACTACTCCGGCCCAAGTGAACCCCACCCCGGCCCGGACTGCTCGGCCACTTCCGATACTTATCGCCGGTGGAGTTGCTCCTCGAGCACGGGGCGCTACTAACTTTCCGGTTTCCGACCACCGTCCGCGGCTTACTCCCACTGTTCCCGGCCGATCTGCTCCTCGAGAACGGCCATAAATTTATATTCAGCTCCGCCGTATTCGTTCCACCACCACTGATGCTGGAAGCACCGCTGCGTTCTTTCTTCTTCTTTTCCTCTTTACTTTCTGGGTTCTTTTTGAAAATATCTTTCCATCGTTTAGATGTAGAAATATTTGTTTTGAGGTCGGATCCATGAATATTATCCGGATTGGGGCTAATTGAAGATTTATTTGTGGGTTCTATCGCGACATGTTCTTTATCAGGTGGGTCGTCGGTGTTTTGGGAGTTGAGAAGCTGGAGGGGGAGGAGGATTCCGCCGGAGAACAATTCGTCTGCGGAATGGAGAGTGGCTTGTTGGGAGGATGGGTTTCTGATCATCCAGAACTCGAATTCAGGTGAGTTGGAGGCGCTGCTTCTTCTGCCATTGCTGTTGCTTGAGAGAATTGTGGTGGTTTCCATGAGAGAGAGAGAGAGAGAGAGAGAGATTTGAAAAGAGTGGTTGAGTCGGGTGCATATGGGGATTATTATTCAAAGAAGGGAAGACATGTGCAACATCATCCATATAAAATATTGAAACAAAATCCACTACATGTTCTTGTAAATATATAATTAACTTAAATAAAGTCAAATAATTAAATTTTAGATAATTAGTTTTAGGTTGATGTTATATTCGGTCATTTAAGTTTTGATGTTGTAATTATTTGGTCACTTAATTTTATTTAATATTTAGAATGTTATTTAACTTACGAATTTTATTTTGAAATGGTCGTTATGACCGAGAATAATATGTTATCATATTTTTAGACTATTTAAGATTATTAAACTTATCTTTTGTCTATTTAATGACGTTGAACTTTTTTTGTGTGTGATGGTTTTTCATAACTCATAAAACCTTGATTTAGGAAATGGGAAATTGAACATGTAGAACACGAAATTAATATTCATTTAGCTTAGGATCATGGTTTTAATCCACAGTTAAAGTTGTTAAGTCCAAATCATGAGGTCAACACATCATATTAGGTCAAATGAATGATTTCAAATGTGAATCTGAATTTATAAATTTTCATTATGATTCTAAACCTAGATTTGATCCGAGTTAATTTAAATCATTAGGTTAGAAACTAATGATATTAATCTTATAATAAAAGTTATCAAAATTAATATATAGTTCAAGATATGTCATTTAGATTAAACCATATTTATTTGAAATTCTCAAATCTTCTACTTCCCACTGTTTATACACATTATTAATTTATTTAATATTAAATATCTTTATTTATACTAAACTAGAAAGAAGTAAGATAAATAAGCTAAAACAAATTACAATACGCAATGCAATAGACGTGCTTCCTGGTTAGTTTTCCCCAAACATATTTGTATTTTTGGATAAACATTATCTGATAAGAAAATGATATAAAAGTTGTGAGTTTATTGTCAAGTCAGTTGTTAAATATTTAAAAATTTAGATTTTTTCATATAAATACAACAAAAATGAAACTTGAGTGTAAAAAATCTTAAAAAAAATTAGGTAACAAGATTAACAAAAATGAAGCTTGAAGCTTGATTATCATTTAATAATACATTTTTAAAAAATAATATAAAAAGCTAAAAAAACATACCGGAGACAAACAATGTTGATTTTTTTAATCAGTAAAATTAAAAGTTTTGATAATGTTTATTTTGTTTTTATATTTACATCATATTCCAAATTCCAAATTCTCATTGTTTGTATTTGACTTCTTAGTCTTTAAATGATTTTTTTATTTTGTTGAGAAAAAAATATAAAACTATTTTTCTTTATCTTAGATTATTTGTTTGTATTTATTATGTTTATCTTAGTTAATTAAAAATATTTCAAAATTGATATACATTATAAAACAAGAAATCCAAACATGACAAATTCTATTTTTTTTCAGTTTAAAGGTATGTCCAAACATTTAGGGTTTCAAAGTTTTAACAGAGAAAAATCAAACTTTACGGGAGAAAGAAATAGTTTGATAAAACTTCTTGATAGAAGTAATATAAAGGAAAGTAAATAAAAGATTGAAATTTGATTGAAAAATATATATTCTAATAATATGTTTAATAGAAACATATTCATATATTTTTATTAAATATTTATTAGTTAAATAGTTTTTATTTTAAAAAAATTAAAATATTATTTATGTTAATTTGATTAAATTACTATCTTAATAATACAACTTTTAACTCCAAATTAATAGTAATTTATCGATTAAAAGTGTACCTTGAGGAATCAGTAAATTGTATTTTTATTACATCTACGAGTCTCACAAAAAAAAACCACAAAAATTTGATTATCATAAACTACGTGTATGTTAATATTAGTACATTTTATTTTTATTTTTATTTTTGAAATAATTTACGTAAATATATTTTCGTATATTTTTAATTTTGGACTGTCTATAATAACATACTTAAAAAAGTGATTATATTTTCTTGTTAGATGTTTGGATGAAAACTTACTACTGATAAATACTTCAATGATCAATTTATATTCAGATTTGCATATTTTTATTATATCTTAGGTGTTTATGTTCATATCTAATCGGTCAACATATTTTAGCATATAATTTCACTCCTACGCAACGCACGAGAATACGCCTAATACCTATTATAAAAGAAGCAAATTATTTGCGTCTCATTATTTTTAAACTATGATGACTTTTCATTTTTTTCTACTGATGTTTCTAAATTGATTAATTAATGTTAGATAAATACAAAGAAAATAAAATTTTCTATGTAGACATATATATAATAGTTAATAATAAATGGTTTTATAATGAATAATAATATGTGGTATTGAAACTTTCTAGAGTGATGCTTTTGTATAATTTTTTTAAATAATGATAAGTGGTTTAAAATTAAATAATGATAATAATAATTAATAGCAACATAAAATTATAAATTGCATTACATTTTCTTACAAACATTGGTTGATATTCATCATGTTCGAAATTAAAAAAATAGGTCAAATAAGTAAAACTTAAATTAACTGGTCATAACAACATTTAAAATGTAACATTAAATTGAGAATAATATTTAACTTTATTTATGCACAAGTGAATGGTAGATGACATTGAGTGATGTGATTTTAATATATGTTTATCGTATAATATTGTTCTAAACATTTATAAATCATACATTAATTTAACGTAACAATTATTATTTTCTAGTTAATGTTAGTGATTTAGTCATTTTCAATAACATAAATTTATCAAAATATTAATTATACAACTTTAATCTGCAACGCACGGACATACGTTACCTTGGCGACCTATTGTCTAATATAATACAACCTACATATTTAGTGACCGACTTACAAAGAAAATATCACGACTAGTTTGAACAGAATAGAAAATACGACAATCCTATCTATATATTGGATCTCTATTCACATGCAAGGTAGAAAACACCACAAAATAAATTTCTAGATCTATAAATTAAATTACACAAAGTTACGTGGATCGTATGGTATATTAATCTAGTATTTATATATTAGTCAAAATTGTAACGTAAATTTTTTAATGTATACATATTGGTACAAATGCATGTTCTCATATGCTTTTGCGATCACTTGAAAACTTGAAGTGCAAGTGAAGAGGCTGTGCCAAAAGTGGCGAAAGAAAATGAGGTATAAGTAATTAAGTATGGATGGTGCACATGTATATGCCATTTATGGGTTTAATCATGTACCATATGTTTCACTCTCCATCATTTTGTTTTCTTTGGTTTCACTCTCCACCACCCTCCACAATATCATTATGAATATTCTTACTGTATTTTCTTTATCTATATGGAAGGTTAGTTTTAGAAGTAGACTATGTATCATTTTGTAGGGTTTACGCTTTGTTGTTGTTTAACGTAGTAAACTGATAAAACGTCAAATTTTAATCAAAAACTATATAAAGGGCCGAGATATGGGGCTGATTGTTGTCCCTCTATATAGGTTGATTCTTTTTTTCATTCTTTCATTTTTTTACATGAAAAATTGTATTTCCTCATACATTTTATTTATATCTATGTTAAATTGCGATAAGTGTCTTAAAATATTATTAATTTTATTAAATATGACATTTGTCACTATTTAACATGGGTAGCAGGATGTGTAGAAATAAAATGTTGGAGTAAATACAATTTCTCTTTTTACATTCTAGTTTTGTATATACTGGAAAATTCTCTGTGAAAAAAATGAATTTTGTAGATGTCATTTGCTAAAATCATGGATTTACATCGAAGATCTGGGAGTTTGCAGATAACATCTGTGGATATATGATATTTTCAAGTATTATTCATTTATAGTTGATTTTCGATGTTTTTTTTTGAATTTTAAAAAGTTTCTTTTTGGCTAATATAGCATGGAATTGAACATTTAAAGGGGGTATAATGTCAAAGCAACTGTTGAAAAAGTTAGAGAAGCGACAGATCAATGTAGAAGACTATAGATATTTCATGCGACTTCCTTTAGATATCGGGTAGACATACCTCCAACCAAAACGAACCCACTCCTTATTCATGGGGAGATATTGCATGAGGTTCTACTAAATGCTGAATTAGTTGCACGACAGCGTTTGCAGTTTTCATTTGGTGACATAGAGATGTCATTTGGGTCGAAAGATTTTTTTTTGATAACCATATTCAAAGTCAGTTGGTATTCGGATTTAGAAAATGAATAAAAGGAGCAATAATATAATCTTGTAATGTCTTCTTCCTCCTCAACCTTCTCTCAAGTTTGCAAGTCTTCTAGTATGGATTACCATGATCGTTGTGATTGTGGTTTTCCTTCATGTATTCAAACCTAAACCACAGTAAATAAAAGAATCCAAGTAGGTGATTATTGGTTTGCGATAATTCACACGTAAGTCCATTTGATCCAAATTGGTTGTTTAATATGAAACTAAAATTTATGTTTCACACTTTGATTTTTTGAAAAGAAAATGTTCATATTGGAAGTGGATGGATCCAGAACCAATGGACTTACCTATGAGTTATTGCACACCAATAATCGTCTACCTAGGTTCTTTTCTGTGATTGAGGTTCGAATGCATGAAGGAAAACCACAATCACAACAATTATTGTAATCCATACTAGAAGATTTGTGAAATTTAGATAATGCTAAGGAGGAGGAAAACATTGCAAAGTTGAACCACCATTGTTTCTGGATTAGGGCACAAAAACGAACCTCAACTAAAGACCACTGACTTTATTTATGTCTCAGCTTTCCGATGTCACGTAGAATATCCAATCAGCATAAACTTTCTATCATCAGTCATAAGAGTATAATGTGAACAATTTTAAAAATTCAAGGGTAAATCAAACATGAAAATAAGTTTAATGATCAAATGTGAACAATTTTAGAAATTAGTTACCCTTCTAAGTATTTTATGATGTCACGTAGGATGTCAAATCATCATAAACATTTTATCACTAGTCAAAAGGGTATAATATGAACAATTTTAATAAATTTATAAGTAATCAAATATAAAAATAAGTTTAATAACCAAATATAAACAATTTTAAAAATTTATTACAAGTTATTAGTGTTTATTATTGGACGAAATATAAGAGAAAGATATATTAATTGGGATGCTTGGATTCTATCGTCTTTTTTAGCATGTAATATTTAAAAGGGAAGTGATATTTCCATTTGAAATTTTGATTCATCGACATGATTTACAACACATTTGCAGCTATTGTACAAGTCAATAAAACATATATTTAATACGGATGGATCAATTTCTTAAATGGAAATATCACTTCCCTATTTAAAACTCTTTCTTATTTGGCGTTTTGAGCTTGCTTAGTGCTTACTTGTATCCGTTTTGTCGTTTTATCTAATACACTTTTGCGGTTAACAAAATAATCTCCATTAATTACGAAATAAATAATGTCCCGAAGCTACTACCTTGTATGCACCTATTGATGGGAACATACATTAGAAGTTATTGGGCCAAGACCTCCCGAAGTACAACTAGCACTTGCCAGTAATGTTTATTGGTGAACTATTATTATTATTGTTATTATTATTATTATTATTATTAAATTTCTGGTTTTTCTTGCAGACTCGTATTATACCCTACAACTAAGGATTAATATTATAAAATCATTTATATACTTAGTTTTTTCCGGATTGAATATTATTTTTCTAAGAGATAACTTTACATTTTTAAAATTTTTTTTTATCTTGCCATTTTAATAAGTTTGTCGATATTCTGGTTTTAAATAAATTTTTTTGAAAAAAATTATTAGTTTTTTCTTCGACATAAATACTCAAGTTTTTATTTTTCGAAAAAAACTTTCACATTTGATATATTTTTTAAATGGATTTTTTCGTTTTGACTCATAATTAATATATATATATTTTTTCTTTTTGTCGGTGTTTATGGTGTTTTGATAGTTTTAACCAAGGTTGTAAATTGTGCGAGGTGTGACGTGGCAGCAATGCCAAGTCTTAACTTTTGCCAGCTTTGACGATCCATGACGTTTTTAAGGCGTGATGCAAATCAATAATTTTATATGCATGTATAATTATATATATATATATATATATATATATATATATATATATATATACACACTAGTTGTGAGACCCGTGTATTACACGGGTTGATTAAAAAATTGTTAAATAAGAACATCTAAACATCAAACATTGTACTAACTTAAAGTAAATATCATACTATCTTAAAAATAAACAAAAACACACAAAATTGAGAATATAGAATGTAATAGAAATATATAAAAGTAGAATGTTATAATACACAAATAAATTGAAGTACATTGTTATATCTTGCAATTAGTGCTTAAAAAATCTCGATTTACCATTGGGAAATACAAAAATACCTAACATATATTCACAATTGGAATTTGATTTTTGAAATCGTAAGACGAAAATTGGGGTTAAACTTTTAATTGACAGTTTCGTATTAATAAAAGCGTAATTAGGGGAGATAGAATTGTAATGGTCAATTGTAACCGATCATTAAGGAGTAGTAATGAACAAAGTATTTTATTTTTTTTAAGAAATTCAAAATCATGAGAAAATAACATGTGGTCAAATGAATGTGGTGGTGACATGTGGCTTTGAGTTACTTATTTATTAGGATATATATATGTGTGTGTGTGTGTATATATATATATATATATATATATATATATATATATATATATATATATATATATATATATATATATATATATATATATATATATCAGGTCCCGTTCCGGTGAGGACTCTTTTTTCGGTGACGACTCGTAAGGACACCTTAAAAAATTTAAAAAAAATATAAAAAAATACAAATCATAAAATCGAGAATAGTACTATATCATGATCCAAAAAAATTTGGAAAACAAATTTTGGATCATTGAGAAACACTAATGATCCACAAAAAATTTTATTTTGTGGATCATTGTTTCATTATAAAAAAAACAATGATCCAAAAGTTTTTTTTCGAATTTTTTTCTCCAATATAGTACTATGATCCATTTTAATATTTATATTTTTCTTTTATTTTTTTCAATTTTTTTAAGGTGTCCTCACGAGTCCTTACTTTAAGAAAAGTCCTCACCCGATCGCTTATATATATATATATATATATATATATATATATATAATCAGGATCGGGTGAGGACTCCAATTTTGGTGAGGACTGTGACGACAAATCTGGACCTCTAATCTTGAAAAATGGGTGGCTAAGATTCATTGTGAAAAAATTGACACATCTTAAAAGCTTGGAGGGCTAGTTGTCTAAAAATTAAAACTAGTGGTTGGGTAATACAAATTAAGAAGGGTAATATAGTAATCTGATCGAGTACCCCACCCCTCATTGCGACACTTGTCACAATCTCATTTGCTGAGTTTTTTTATTCCACCAACTTAGTTTTTGGGTCATAACTTTTTTTTCTTTGTAAAAAAAATTCTGAAAAAACCAAAGTTCTTAAAATTTAATTCTCTACAAAACAAGCTCCATCATGAAAATTTGAAAAAAAATTATTTTTTTATTTTTTATTTTTATAAAAAATCAAAAAATAAAAAAAAATCTCCAAAATTATGAAAATTTAAGGGATCATTGTAGACATTATATTAGTAAGTTTGTAAAAAGAATTTTTTGAAAAAACTGTTTTTAAGTGTTCATTTTTATATTTTTAAGTAGAAAAACTCATCAAAATAGCAAAAAAACAAACATGATCCAAAAATATTAAGAACCAAAATATGTTTAATGATTCAAACTATTATAAAATAATTATTTTATGAATCAAAATTTATCAAAATAGCAAAAAAAAAATATACATCATCTAAAAATATTAAACCAAAATATGTTTTATGATCCAAAACTTATGATCCAAGATTCAAAACGAGTTATGATGCAAAATGAGTTATGATGCAAAACGAGTTGTAAACGAAAAACGAAAAAAAAAAATAATAAAACTGGAAAAGGAAACAAAAAAAGAAAAAAAAAACTAGAAAAAAACGAAAAAAAACTGAAAAAAAAACGAAAAATAATATTTAAAAAAATAAAAAAACGCAGTATGTTGTACGGACGTGAGTAACATGTGATTATATCCTCGTGTCCATATTACGTTCCATGGACTAGCGCCGCATGGGATTACGTCAAATCCAATAATTACGTTTGACGTTATTGCCCTTAAGGAAATGAGTGGACGAGAATTGTCCTCGCAGTCCTCACCCAAATTGAAGTCCTCACTGGATCCGAACCATATATATATATATATATATATATATATATATATATATATATATATATATATATATATATATATATATATATATATATATATATATATATATAGAGAGTTAAGATATATTAAAAACTGTAACTATTGTGTGGTCGTAAGGACCAATCATATCACAGAATCAGCCAAGGGTAATTAGGTAATTTAATAAATATGGAATTAAATAAGTTTTAAATGAAATCCTACAATTATGGAATATTTGACCTATTATTATGGTAACTACCTAAATCCTCCTTTTTATTAGATGCCGTAATTGAATCAGACCTAGATGGAGTTGGAGATACGTGAGAATGTTGAAGAGGCGGCAATTGAGTAACTGATATTAGAGAACTCCATTGAAAAACAGGACGATCGAAAAATTCCCAATCGGGAAGAACAATACCTCTGATCGCAAACATTCTGAACAGGTACGTCGCCATCATCTTCTTCAAGGAATGCGTCCACATTCCTATCATCATTGCTTCACCAGTACCACTGCCACCGTCATCATCTTGGACAAAGATTTCCTACCAATTACATTGAGGTATTTCATCGATTTCATCTTACTTGAAGCCTATTCTGATTCAAGATAAAACCCAAAATCCTTTCACGTTTTGCAACTTATTCAGATTTAAGGATGGAATACATCTATTTTCAAAATCGATTTGAAGCTTAGAAATTCAGATTCAAGAGTTTTGCAACTTATTCTTTTGAATTCTGATTTTGAATCTAGCGATTCTGATTCTATTGGAGTACATCTCTTTAGATTTTGGATTTGGATACATTACAAGTATGGGTATCGATTCGTACATCTTATTCGAATTCCAATTCTATTGGAATACATCTATATTGCAACTTATCCATATTCTAATTTCTATTGATTTTGGGTAAGTTTATTATGTTAGAATAACAATTGTATTTTGTCAGAATTATATTTTGACAGGTGGGAATCGAAACACACACCTGGAAATCGAAACACACTTGGAATGACATTTTTATTCTGTCAGAATAACTTTTCTTCTTGGAGTTGAAACACACACTTGGAAATCAGTTTTATAGACATGTGGGTATCGACTTATGCAACTTCTGGGTAATTATATTCTGTCAGAATGACATGGTATTCGTTCAACAATGGAATATCATCACAAGAGGTTTTAATGGCCATGTTTCACATACAATAGAAGAATTGAGTGGTTAGAATTCAGAAAGAAAAATCTACAAATTGCAATATATTATGTCAAGAATGAAATATAATCTTTTGAGACTGGTTAGAATTTAGAAGATTATTGATTTTGTTTTGATTTAATTATCTCAAGAATGTATAGAATTTACTAGATTTTTTATTTGTGTTAACAATTATTATTGTCATAAAAATTGTTATTCTTTAGAGTATATATAGTAGCATTGTTTATTAATGTTGTTTCTCACAAAAAAAATTCTGAACAAATTTGTATTCTATAAGAATGAACTAACAATATACTAGAATCACAATATGAAATTAACTGATTTAATGATGTAATCGATTAAAAACTCAGAATAAGAACTGAAATTGATTAAAAAATTCGATTAGAATTGAAAAGGAATAGGATTTTGAAATTGAAATTAGATTTTAATTTGAAATTGAATTCCTTAAAAGTCTCACATTCCAAATTTAAAAAACATAAAAAGTCCATATTACCCTTTAGAATGTAAGAATTAGAAAGTTGATATTTTTTTAATTAAAAAATATCAAAATTCTGTTATTTATTAGAACCATTGATCTTTATAAATCTACGCACCAGATTTGTCCTTACGTCCACACAATAATTATGGTTCTTAATATAACCTAGCCCTATATATATATATATATATATATATATATATATATATATATATATATATATATATATATATATATATATATATATATATATATATATATATATATATATATATATATATATATATATATATATATATATATATAGAGAGAGAGAGAGAGAGAGAGAGAGAGAGAGAGAGAAAGAGAGTCGAGATAATGAGAGAACCTAAAAAAGCGTAGAAACTTTATTTTTTATAAGCGTCTAAGAAGTTTTAATTTTTTTAAAAAAATAAATATTTTTTATATTTATATACATATGCATATAAAATTCACATGTATATGCATATATGCATATATAAACTTTTTTTCAAATTTTTTTTTCAAAGTGACGTATATAGAAAAAATATAAGGCATTTTTAAGAAAAAGTAATTTAAGGTTTAATGAAAAAGACTTTATACATAGTCTTTATGATATTAACCCTATAACTTAAGCTTAATTTTACGAAAACTAGTGATAGGTGTCGAGACTCAAGACTACCCAATAATATATATTTATTTGTACATACTTTAAAATATATAACTTCATAATATTGGCAATCATTGTTAATCTTGATTTTTACAAGTAACATTTATGTATGTCATGTTGAGCATGTTCTGCCGACCGAACTGGACCGAAACTGACCTAGGACCGAACCTAATTGTACTTGATCATGGACCAAAAATCAAACCAATCAGGGATGACATCCATTAACCATAAACATTGTTTAAACTATGCTGCTTATCCTTATGAGGCAGAAAGTTGATTTCCAAAGTTTTCAAATGGCATGTGAATTATGGGGAATGTGTTGACATATTAGTGGCTTTAAACTTTGTCGATGAGTATACATTTTGGAATGCCACTGTAGATGAGAGTAAGAAGCCACGAAATGATGTATTTTATGATAATATTATATAGTAATTTAATTTCTTTGTGTCAAGTAGATTTCGTAAACAAATGCATGTTGTGGGTTGATTGGTTAAAAGGTTCATATTTATTTTTTGATTCACTGTAATTTTTCTAACTCATTGCTATTTTTTGAATAAAGTTCAGTTGTCCTTGAAAAACACATGATGTATAAATTTGTGTTTGTCTCAAAACAAATATATATATATATATATATATATATATATATATATATATATATATATATATATATATATATATATATATATATATATATATATATAGACACATACATACATATACACACACACACACACACATATATATATATATATATATATATATATATATATATATATATATATATATATATATATATATATATATATATATATATATATATATTACTATATTATTTTGATACTAGCTATTAGAGTATTCTATTTATGTATTGTTCCTTGTGTTAATATGATGCATATCCTTCCCTTAATTATTGGGAGTTACTTGTATTTATACTCTTGTGAATTTAATGAAAAAAGTTTAAGCAATTATGAAAAACTTTATGGTATAAGACCTCTAATCTATATCCTCTCTCTCCATCTCGTCGTCGATCCAATTTTGTCCCTTCTCCCATGTTGCCAGCCACCATGGTTGTTCCTAATGAAAATGCAAAAGTAAACAAAACCACTTTCCATTCCACTTTTACTATTAACAACATCATGAATGATACTTCTTCTTTTAGATCAAACCAATGACCATTATGCCTCATGAGTGCATCTCCTCCATATCCACACATGCATGTGCCTACAATGTCACCATTGATTAGGCAACTTGGAAGTGACTTAACGATGTCGTCAAACAATAGATCCAACACAATTTCGTAGGAACTACTTCAAACCGTTATGAAACCCGGGCCACTGCATAAGAACCATGGAAACGACTTCAGGACTATTTTGAGGATAAAGAAACTATACGAGCAGTTTAACAACACGTGACTTGAATCCTTCTCCAATATATTTGATTAATGTCCAATTATTGGGTTTTTAGTGCATGCTCTTACTTACTTTTAGAAGAGACTAGATGCAACAAGCAAGAATCGCATGCTCAACATGCATAAAAAGCCCAATAAATGGACAACTCCACTAACTTGCATCCTCTTCTTCGTGACTATTCACACTGATGGGCAATAAAATTCTTGTGGTAGACAATGAGGCAACCTATAGTTTCAGTGGGATTAGTTGAAACCCCAAAAGGGTTGTTTTGGAATTAAGAGGTTGTAGTGTGTTGGCATAATTTGTAAATTAGGACTTCCTATGTGTTTTTTGAACTCTTGTGATGTCAATGGATGCTTGTAGCTGTTAAAACACAGGTGTGGGAGCTTGGAAAAAGCAAAGAAACATCAAGAACATGAATTATCTATCCATGACATTTCAAGTTGGCTGATTTATATGTGGTTGAGTTTTTATTTATAAATATATGAATGTTATGAAAATAGACAAGCTTGATATGTGTCCTTATTGGTGGAAACTCTTAAATGGTATAAAGGTAAGGGAATTAAATGTTATAAAGGTAAGAAAAGGGTGTGAGATCGTTTATATTTTATCCTTTACTTTTAAGTGTTAAAAGTGGATAGCTGAAGAGGATGGTATGCATTCTAAGATGATGGGGCGGGATGATCCACTTAGTAATTATAAAGATTCAGGTAGAAAGAATCTATTGGATATTTATGGTGTTGTTTATAATATACCATTAACGATTAAAGTAATGCTTATAAGAATGATTATGTAGAGCAGTGATGAGCTATTTTACACATACTTTCTCACAAGTAGATAACACAGGGGAATTAAATGAATATCAATAGTATATAAAGAAAAGTAAGAGTGGAATAAAATACTCATGTGAGTTTGTGATGTAATAATATATTGGTATGGTTGTTCATTTTATTTTAACTATTTCATGTTGTCGAAGTAAATACTTATGGTGGGATTAATTGAAAGTTAGGTAATTTTCAATGGAAATTGAAATTTTAGGGATGCATGTTAGTTGTGTATATCTCCACAGATATTGAATTGAAGTCTTAAGGATGCATGGAAGTTTGGTATATCTCCATGGGAGTTGGACTAAAGTATTGGGGATGCCCGATAGTTGGGTATATCTCAATGGGAATTACAGAAAAGTATTGGGGATGCTCGGTAGTTGGGTATATCTCTATGTGAATTGTATAGTGTGGTTACCCAAAATGTGGCAAGCTCTTGCATTTGTCAATTAAGGACAAATCCAGCCCTTGATGAATTTTTGTTGAGAATGATTGTGTATGGATTATTCAAAAATAAATTGTAAAGAAATCTTTGCATGTTTATTGTGTATTTTGACGTTCAAGTAAAGAGTACAAAGTTGTTTCATTTCTATGTTTGGGGTTATTGGAAGATTTATTGTAAATAAATACATGTAAGTTATTCACTAAGGTTTACATAACTTATTGATGTTTATCTTTCATGGTTGCAGGTGTTAGTAGCAAATATAAGAAGTATTTTTTTCACTTTAAGATACTTTACATGATTTAGAAAATACGTTCCTTTGTAGTATTTTGTAGTATTTATGCATTGAAATGTAATTCTCAGTTGGAATAAACAAGGTTGTAAAAAATGCTTAAGATAAACTTGCATGCTTTTGTTGGTACACCTCGTGTCTGAGTTGAATGTTTTCAAATGAATATTCTTTTTGATGTACTTTGTTCTAGGTTTGGCTTGTTACAACAGTCGAGCCACATGTTGTCCATGAGAACCTGATGACACTGATTAAACATGAACTTGCTCTTCATACAATGCTACTTCAGGTTTTTGAGTGTTACATTGATACTGTTGGATTAGGTGTCTAAGCCATGACTAATAATTAAGTATTTACCTAATTAATAGTAGTATAGTCCATTTGGGTTGCCCTCATAGCTGGAGGTTTGGTAGAAAGTTCAGTAGAGAGAAAGATCAATTTATTATGTGATTAATAAATCGATAGAAATAAAAAGGAATAGTTTGTTAATATATTAATGTGATTATACATTGATTAGAAACTATAGTAATTGATTAATAATTAATCAGGAATTAATTGGATTAATTCTGTGGCATTAATTGGATTAATCAAGAGGACAGGGGCTAAAGTTGTTCCAACTCGAAAGTTGAATTGACACGTGCGGCGCGCGTACCAGTAATCCGGAAAATGGCTTAGAGATAGGGTTTATCTCTGTTTGAAAGTCAAACGAGGTTTATCTCTAAGGGTCATTTGGTTGCCTATAAATAGGGACCCCTGGACCTCATAATTGGGTGCGAATTCTCTCCTCTCTCTCTGGAAATTTCGAGATCCACAATCCTCCTAGCTTGGGTGTGACTTTCATTTGAGGCAGGATAATTTTGCTGCTTAGCTTCCAAGAAATTGAAGGTTGGTTTTTCCTGTTTTAATCTTTAGTTTTAATTGTTGGCCTTTAGGAAGCTTGTTATATGTTCAATAGTAGAAAACATAGATCCTCATAGTTTGCATGTGAACTTAGGTCATTTAGTTCATGGTTTGTAGAAAACCTTTCAGATACATGTTCGATCATGTTCTTAATATCATTAAAACATGATTTTAGTTCATAAATCTACTTTTGATAATAACATCTCTATATAGTTTGACTCGAGTGGTTTTTTTTTGTAGGTACTCATTATGGATAAAAATTATCATGCGATCCAATCGTTTCAACAAACTTTATCCTCTTACTCAAGCTAAACACGTCAAGTCTCCTCACTTTGCTCTCCATACCATTTCACCAACTACCCATCTTAGTCATTCGAGCGTGTTAAATTTCAGTTGTTTTAGTCATTGTAATTTATTTCCTAGTAGTAAAAAACAATAATGACATTGCAACGACCAGTTGAGATTTGGTCCGTTTGGTTCTTGGCCTACATTTGTTGTTAGGGTTTCCGTCACGGGTGCTATTTACAATTTCCACAATAAAAAACAATCAAAAATTTCAAAAAGTACAATATCTAACTTAATTGCTAAACTTTTGTAAAATCATTAAATCAAAACACAAACATTTAATGATGGAACAACCAAGACCTCATTCAAAACCATAAATGTAGTTTCGGCTAGAACAAACTCACTTAATCCTATTGAAAAAAATGACGTTAATCATAACATTGATTTCACATGCATGTGTAAAATCAATTATGTTAATACACACTTAAAGTAAAACCATTAAAATCTTCAAAATATTAAAAAGCAATTAAATTGTTTTTTTACAATTACCAGAATATGAAGATTGCGGTCTAGAATAATCAACGAACAAAATAATAAAGTGATCTAATGTCTAAAAGTTGATTTGATACCATTTTGGGGGATTGATGCAATAAACCGTTAAGGACGAAAGCAACAATAAATATTTTAAAATTTTAACTCTCGAAATCCATGTATCTACGTTGAACAGCTAGATCAACTGGATCACAACCATAATATGCTTAAAATGCTACCCCAAAGTTTCAAAATTAGTTAAGAAAGACATATAATTTCTTAGGTTGATTCATATAGAGTAGGAACAAGAGCTCTTAGACTTTGAACTTATCAACACCAAAATGTTTCATCCTTGTTTGCACTGGAATTGACGAACACACACATACATACATACACATAGAGATAGTAGGGGCAGTGCCCTTGAAAGTATGGGGGAGGCAATTAGGTTTATTGATTTTTTATATCTTATGTAAATAACTACCACTAAAAAAACCTATTTTGTTATCTAAAAATGTGCTTTTGCAAAGCATTCATTACCAATACTAATAATAGCCAAAGCCCAATATTTATTAATTCTAAAATACCTATCTTTAATTAATTCTAAATTAATAAGACTTTAAATTAGTTAGATTATTTTTATTAAACCACTATAAGTAAACTATTTATTTGAAAGTCTAAGATCATACCCATAAGTTAGAATTATGAATGAAGACCACTTAGAGAAAGTTTAGGATGAATGACTAATCTTGCCAAATCCGTTGAAACATCGTGATGAGACGAAATAAAAAAACTTTAGGGACTAATATTGTTAAGAATAGTAAATTAAGGGATTATGGTGAGATTTATATGATTAGGAAGTATTGACATCTTTTAGTGACAATATTAAAATAAGGAATAAAACTTAAATTGTGTCAAAGTTGAATTTGACTTAGTGTTTGGCTTAAATGTAAAAGATATGTTTTCCTAGGGGTTATTAGTAAAGAAAGGAGCATATTTGACTCGTTGGAGCTATATTAAGGACACACAGCTAAAAAGCTTAACTTAAGGGGTTTAATTGGTATTTTCCATAAGTATATAGGCTAGACACTTCATATTCTTCATTCATTGTTTCAAAAAACTTTTAGAGGGAAGGAAAGACGAAACAAGATCATTTGGAGCTCTTTTGGTGAGACATGTAGTGATGATTCAAGTTCTAGCACTAGAATTGAGTTTGTGGCAACTAGAAGGTATAATCTATTTTTCCTTTTCACTTAGAATTGAGCTAGGATTTGGGAAAAAACCCAAAATTAGAAATATGTCTTACTATACTATTTGTTTGAGGTTTTGAGTTAGTTTTACACATATGAATGCAAGTCTAATCTATCATACATGGCTTAATTTTTAAGTTAAATGAATCTTTGAAACCTTCAAGCTACAACAACGTTAGATTCATAGTTTTAACATTTCTCATGATATTTTTGTTGATTATAACCTTATTTCAATGTATGTAAACGACATTTGAGCTAAAGAATCCATAGTTGGTTGATGACTTCATAATTTGGACATTTGAGAAATTTCAAGATTGAACCTAACTTTAATGGAGTTTTATAGACATAGTTTTGGCCTAATTGAGATTTTGATCCATTAAACTAATTATTTTTATATAAACTTGATTCATTAAGTCAAATTTAAGTTTATTTGATGATTATCTAGTGATTTCAGAGGTGTTGGAGTTGTTTTGGAACTCATATCAAGTGTGTGATGCTTAATCAAATTTGTGTTGTGAAAAAACTCCTAGATCATCATAAATGTACCTTAAAAAATAGTATTGTGATGTTTTGAAATGGATCTAAACATTTTTCATGTTAATGTATCAATGTAAGCCATTAGAATTGAAAGAATTAAGCCTAGAAGTGATTTGGACATGCATATGGGGTGTAGACTTAAAGGAAAAACATTTGTACCTATCATACCTGGTGACCCAACCAGGTATGGTTTGAGTCAAAATCCTTTGTAAATGTGACTTGGTTAAGTCATTTCCTATGAGAAAGGTCAAATTTTGTAACGTTTCCATAAAGTATCCAAATCCTGTCTAGTTCTCGCACATGCTCTTATATAGTCTTATAAATGATATAAATTGAATGAAACTAGGTATTCACCAATAGAAACTTAATAGATTACTTAATGAGCTTTTGGGGACTTATAGCTTATCCCTGGATAATATTATGTGACTACTAAATGCTCCAAGTGTCTAGAAATCGAAGTAAACTTGTGCTACTGTTAATGTGAGTAAATTCCAAGGGTACATGTCCATACAACCCTATTTTTGGTAATGTGGTCCTTAAACAAAACTATAAATCAGTTTTGTGCTATATGAACTATGTAAACTACTTGGTGCATTCACAAAAATCGTATTTTTGAAATGATTTCTGTAGAGAATTTCAAATCTTTTTGAAAACTTGTTTTGACCACTCTTTATGTGCATTACATATAGGATGGGTTTGACTTGTGTAATGCTCAAGCACTCATTGGAAATAATTATTATTGGACCTTAATGGTCGTATAAGCATAAATGCTTAGAGATGGACTTGGTTAACCCATTCCATTGGTACATGTGTGATGGCCACATGTTTCTTGAATGTTGACCTTAGTGGTTAGGTTGGTTTAGGGCAGTGACAACAGGTTTTGGAGTGTGACGATTATTATAGAGCTTAGGATTGGGTTTTAGAAGCATGTGCATTGCATTTCATGTCATATTTGTGGTTATATGTTACATGATTATTATAGATTCTTCTTATCCCCACCTATATACATGTATAAATGCCTTATGGAAATATTTTGGCATAAATGATTTTGGAAATATTTTTAGGAATTTGACTTTGAAGTCGGATTGTTGCCTCTATCCATTTCCACTTAAAACCAAAATTCGGGTTTACTCACTAGATTCCCCAAGTCTAACTTTATTATTTTGACATGTACTCACAGTGGAAGAGAAGGAATTAGAGATGATCGTTGCAGGATTTATCTTTGGATATTTAGAAGACTTGTACATAAATATTTTTGGATGTATCTGGTTTATTTAAACTATTGCTTACTGATTCATAATGTGACACCCTCATATGACTTGACAAACTTAAGATTCAATTGATTTGCTACAACTTGTGTATTCTAAAAAGTTGTTAGTTTTGTAAAACAAATGAAACAAATTTCCAAATTTGATGTGTATCATAAAAAATTTTAGACCTGCACTCCAATAAGTTGTTTAAATGTTTATTGATTTCAAAAGATAACGTAGTTTCTACTAACTAATATGAAGGGTGTTATAGATACCAAAAAAACACATTGGACCTTGGTTTACATTTATATCCCACTGCTCCTACATAAATCGTTTTATACATGGACGTCAATAAGGGTAGTATGGCGGTTGTCTTGACACATGAATATCTACTTCAAACTACTACATGTTCTTAAGTGACAACCTTTCTCATGGTTGGCCAAAAGGCAATCTACACTTTCATAGTCTAATAACGCAACTGAGCACCATAACATAGCCAATATACTAGTTGATGTGTTTGTTAAGAAATCTTCTTTGAGAACTTCACATTCATCTTCATCGTGCCATTTTGGTTTATTATGACAACATCTTCACCGTTACCTCTCCAGCAATATCGTACATCACTAATGCACGGAACACTATAGAATGGATATACACTACGTCTGGGAGAAAATCTCCCTCGGTCACATTAGAGTTCTCCAGATACCTTTAACTTGCTGGTATGCCGACATCTTTAAGAAGGGACTTCCTCACCAACTTTTTCTCGACTTCATAAACTGTTTTAGCATACAACCTCCTCTAGTTCAAAATACGAGGGCCTATTAGATTATTATATTTATGTATTATTCCTTGTAATTATGTGGTGTATATCATTATGTTGATTATAGAGAATTACTTTATGTTTATACTCTTGTGAAATTAATGAGAATGAGTAAGCAATTATAACTAACTTTACTAACCTCTATATTATCACAAGACTTCTAAAAGTGAATAACATGCATATTTGGTGACTAGAACTTGGAAGCAAGAAGTGTGCTTATCAAGTGTATACAAGTTCACATTATGAAAACTTTATGTTGACTATGAGAATAGATGTTTAGACACTTATGTGGTTTTGATACAAGTTATATGAGGTTTATGTTTTTACCAGAAGATTGTAGTAACTCCCTTGGTGTTTCCTTTGCTCAATTCATCAAAGAATTTGGGATTTTCACATGCTCGTGATCACATTCCTTATATTATGTGAGGTTGTTAGATGACATTTTCATATGTTTATAACAAGGGTATTATGATTACTTTACTATTTGAAATTGATTCAAGTTGATGGTTGAGTTGTTACACTTCGATGATGTTAGTCTTTTGGTGATGATAAAGTTCGTTGAATTAAGATTTATCTTTTTAATTTGGAAGCTTCGGCACTTGATGGATGATCGCTATGCTATTATGTAAGAAGTGCATGGTTTTATGTCTTCAAAATTCCAAGGGAGTTACAAATTTCATTTGTTATTATAATGTCAATACGTACGCTAAATTTTTCTTTAACTTATGACCAATTTTGTAAATATCAGTTACCTACTTTTAAATAAGATAGATAAAAATGAAGAGTTAAATCACAAAAAATAACAAACTTAATTGGTAAATTGATTAACAATGCTTAGTTTATAATAATTATTATTTTGGTCGACTTTTAAACATTCAACCTTGTCTTGGGTATGAGAAATCGATCCACTGCAAACCGACAACTCCAATTAAAAACCGACCAATTATATTGGATATCTAACCTTAGTCGGATTAGATTGATTTCGAAATTTCAGAATCCAATTAGATTAGATCGATTTTTGGAAGATAATGAAAATTCAATGGATAACCAACAAAACTGAACCAATGGACATCAATGATATCTAACTAATATCCAACATACTTATCCAATTAATAATTAGTATATCAAATTAAAAAATATATGTTATAGATGCTTTGTCGACAATTTGACATACTCAACTTTAAACGGTTTTTTCTATTATAATAGGTCGAACTTTGAACATTGGTCGTTGAAGTGCCATTTGTTAGTCTCAATTAGCGTAATTGTGTACACTTTAGTTTATTTAACATAATTATATTTAGTTGTTAAATTGGTTGGAAACTTGACCAAATTTGATTGGATAATGAATATCCAATTATATATATCAAAATTTTCAAAAAAGACACTAACTTTAAAAAAAAAAATCGATTTTGTCACTGTGTTTTTTTTTTCAATTAAGTCATCAAGTTTTTAACTTTTTCCAATTAAGTCACTATGTTTTCAATTTTGTTTCAATTTTGACCGTTTGACCAGTCAACCGGTTGCCAGCTGACATGGCATGATGACATGTCGGTCTTTGATGATTGGACGCTGACATGGCATGAGACGTGGCACCCTAGTGTAAAATTGAAACAAAATTGAAAACACAATGACTTAACTGGAAAAAATTGAAAACTTAGTGACTTAATTGAAAAAAATAACACAGTGTCAAAATCAATTTTTTTTAAACTTAGTGTCTTTTTTGAAATTTGCCCTACATATTTTAAAAATATAAATTCATTTTTTTCCGTATTTAGAAGTATAGATATACTTTTTATAAGTATAAATACGTATTTTTTATATTTTTAGAAGCGTAGATACATTTTCATAAGTATATATACGTATTTTTATGCTTTTAAAAAGGTAAATACGTTTTCCTAAATATAAACATGTATATATATATATATATATATATATATATATATATATATATATATATATATATATATATATATATATATATATATATATATATATATATATATATATATCAATAAAAGACGTATTATACAACAAGTTTAAGCCTCTTTCTCGATATTTTTTCATTATAAACATATCTTTTATTGATACGATACGTGATTATATGCAAAACAAAACGTATTTTGTATTTCTAAAAACATAAAAATAAGTATTTGTTCGTTAATTTATGTTTATTCATTTATGTTGGTTTAAGTTCGTTCTCAATATTTTTTTCTTTTTTTTTTTTTTTTTTTTTTTTAATCATGCTTTTAATTGATACGATACGTGATTATATATGCAAAACAAAACATACTTTATATTTCGAAAAATATAAAAATAAGTATTTTTTAAATTTATGTTTATTCCGTTATGCTGGTTTAAGTTTGGTCGTGTATGTTTATTCATTTAGAAGTATAAATACATATTTTATGTTGGTTTGAGTTCGTTTGGTTAGAAATATAATACATTTGTAGCCTAGCGGTACCATGTGTTGCCTTTCCTCCTTGAGGTTGAGGGTTCAAGCCTCGTCAGGGTGGACAGTGTAGTAAGCGGGTTCGGCGAAAGATGGGTTTGGGCTCGGCGGTACCGCCGGTACCAATGGTACCACTGCCCCACCCCTTGCGGGTTCAGAAAGATTGGGATGGAAGGGATTGCTTGTGGCTTCATGAACCCCCTGAACCCACACATATATATACACACAAATATATATATATATATATATATATATATATATATATATATATATATATATATATATATATATATATATATATATATATATATATATATATATATATATATATATATACTCTTATTTTTGGTATTATTTACTCGTATTTAGGTTGTTTTTAATTTTTTTTTAATGGTGTGTTTTTTAATTAAATATTCTTTGACTTTTGAATTTAATATTATTTGTGATTTTTATTTTATTAATTGTATTCTATTATTATTTATAATATTAAATTAATTGTTAAAATTCATTTATTAAATTAATAAATGCATTTAAAAATCGAAAATCTGATGTGGCATTGTGGGTACTGGTTCCATGGATGAAAGATTGGTGAAAGATGGGGAAATATGGAAGTGAGAGGAGAGAGAAAAGCTGACGTGACACGTGGGTTCAGTGGCTTCTACTCCCCCCACCCTTAGAGGCATATGTGGAGTTTAAGGTGTATTTTAGGAGTATGTTAGATAGATTAGATTTGTCGTTTAAAAAAAAATACTTTTTACGTCTTTAGAGGTATAAATACATATTTTTATGTTTTTTTAGAAGTATAAATATATTTTTATGTTTTTTAGAAGTATAAACATATTCTTTTATATGTTAAAATATGTTCATTTAGAAACATATATACAAATTTTTATATTTCTAGAAGTATGCATACATCTTTCAAGAGTATAGAAGCATTTTTTAGAAGTATAAACACATTTTACGTGTTTTAAATTATAGGAATATTTTTTAGAAGTACAAATACTCGTTTTTATGTTTTTAAAAATATAAAATACGTGTTGTATTGCATATAATCACGTATCGTAATAATCAAAAATATGTTTCTTATGAAAAATATATTGAGAAAGACGTTTGAACTCGTTTTATAACACGTCTTTTATTGATATATACTTGTTTATATGCAAAAAAAACGTATTTACATTTTTAAAAGCATAAAACTTCTAAAAATATAAAATTACGTTTTATTTTTGTAGGAAAATTTTCAGAAACAACACTAGGTTTTCAAAAAAATTCGTATTTGACACTTTGTTTTTTTAATTAAAACACTAAGTTATCAATTTTTTTCTAATTAAGTCGCTATGTTTTCAATTTTGTTTCAATTTTGACACTCGGGTGTCACACAGCATGTCATGTCAGCGTCGCATTATCAAAGACCGACACGTCATCATGTCACGTCAGCTGGCTACCGGGTTGATCGGTCAAATGGTCAAAATTGAAACAAAATTTAAAACATTGTGACTTAATTGGAATAAATTGAAAATTTAGTGACTTGATTGAAAAAATAAATAACACACTGCCAAAATCGGATTTTTTTTTGAAAACTTAGTGTATTTTTTTGAAATTTGTCTTAGATAAAACAAGATAATCCAACATCTAGTTGGATTGGATCGGTTCGTTTTATAAAATAAAATAGATTGAATCGGTTGACAAAATCGAAAATTCAATATATAACTAGATTTGATCGGTTCTATAAAAAACCCCTAAAGTTCGTCTAATGAACACACCTGCACCTAATAGGACTGCTGCTTCATTTTTTTTTTAACAGTGTGGTTTCTTCATGGTTGTATACATTACAGAATTAGTATTAATTTAATTAGGTGGTTATAAGATGTGATGTCTAACTACCATATTATTCCTAGTATTTATGTACGCATTAACTATTTAAACATTAACTATTTAAAAATTGGTTTGCCCATTTGTGTACTTTGCTCTATTATGTGTTTTATTCACGTGCACATGCCAATGTCATTGCCAATGGACCATCTCTTTCTCTCTCATCCCAATGCATACCAACTAACCAACGTATTATGTCAAACATAAGGTTTCATACTCTCAAAATTTAAACAAAAAATTTACAAAAGTATTTGCTTCTAATCTTATCCATAAATATATTTTATAAGTTACTAATGAAACACCAGAAGATAAATGAATAGGGACAGTTAGCATGTCGAAACTTGAGATATAAGTTAATACTTTACTGATAGTAAAGATGATTTAATTGGCTTCTAATATTCTGTTTTACTTTTAAGAAAGGTCAATCAAAATTAGGCACTATTTACTTATTTAGTTATCAGATTCGGTTAAAAATTTTAAAAAATCACTCAACTCGTTTTTAGTCGGTCTGGTCATTATGACCGACGACCACGAATTTTCATGTTTTTTTTTGGCTATTTAAAATTATTGATTTTTTTTTTTACTATTTATGGTACGTTACATGTTTTCTCACAATACAACCAAAGGGCTCATGTGGTAATAGAGGTGTGAAAAAAACCGCAAAACTGAAAGACGTACATGATCCGACCGATTCGAAACCGAAAAAACCTAAATCGATTACATGCGGTTCGGTTACGGTTTGGGTAGTTAGATATCCATGGATATCTAAACTGAACCGAGGCTAAGTTATATTGCAAGCAATAGTTATTGTGAGATTGTGCAGACAGTGCTACTTTGTGAGAAATGACGAATATAATATGTTCTTTTTGGTAATGTAAATACGAAATAAAAACGAATGATTATGATTCTCATTCTGTGATAATCAGAATGAGTAAATCAAGATGTATGAAACATAATAACGAATGACAATGATTAAAAATACGTTATAATAACAATAATTCTAGAATAATATGTTTGTTTAGTATTAATATTACCACAAAGAACATATTCTAATAGTCAATTCTCACAGAATAATAGTTTTCGCACAGTCTCACAATAATTGTTGTTCGTAATATAACCTAATTATATATATATATATATATATATATATATATATATATATATATATATATATATATATATATATATATATGCATATCTTTTCTAAATAGGAATCCATTCAAATATTTTAGTGTTGTCAATGGATGCTATATATTTTTTGAGTTGTTAAACTTATGTTAATTACTTTTAAATTGTGTATTTTTGAACATCTTTATTTTTGAAGGACTTGATTTGGTTAAATGTTTTACAATTGGCATACATGTAGTTTGTAGTTTTCATTGATTTTGATTTTTATATTTTGCGGGTATTCGTGAACCGAACTATGGTTAACCGCCTTCTTACTATTTAGTTTTTCTGAGCATCCGGTTCGGTTACGATTCGGGCAAACCCAGTATCCGTCTCGCAGTTACGGTTCACAACTTTCTTACTATCCGAACCGAACCGCCCCATCAACAACCCTAGGTGGTACCAAAGATTGAGATTAGGAGTAGGTGCAGAGAGTAGTTTAGATTGTTCCAAAAATAAAATCACTTCTACAACTTCATTTTTTACATGTTTTTTCACAATTTGTTTTCATAGCTTCAATTTACATATTTCACAATTTATTAATACAATTTTGTTTTTACATGTTTTTCATGATATGATTTTACAACTTTGTTTATTTACTTTGTTTTTACATGCTTTTTACAATCTATTTTTAAAACATCATTTTTTACTTTGTTTTTATATGGTTTTTTCACAACTCGTTTTTTTACAAATGGATTGTGAAAAAACCTATAAAAGTAATGTAAAAAATGAAGTTGTAAAAAAGAAAGTGTGAAAATCATATAAAAGCGCCAAAGCAAAAATATAAAGTTGTAAATATTGATCGTGAAAAAGCATATAAAAATAAAATTGTAAAAATGTGGAAAAAAACAAAAATGAAGTTGTAAAAACAATATACGAGTGTGAATATAAAACAGACATAGTAAAAATGAATGTGTAAAACAAATTGTGAAAACAAAGTAAAAAAAATTAAATATGAAGTTGTAAAAATAAACCAGGAAAAAAATGTATAATAGGTCTTATATAACAAAAAATTCAATGACATTATATTGTCAAAATTGAATTTCATTTACCGGTTGTCACCGATAATAAGGACCAAATTGACTAAAAAACCATTATGCACAAAAACATGGTATTCTAAAATCAATTATCAGAAGAAGGAATAAGATGAATATAAATGCTATAATAACGTGAGAGGCAATAAAGGAATGATAAAAAATATGATTCGAAAGACTTTGCTTTAAACATTCTACAAAGAACCCTAATGATTCTAAAACTCTTATATATAAAAAAATAACATCATAGAATTAGTAAGCTTGGAAACCAAATAATCAACTCGAAAAATAATGGAAATTTAGCTATTGAACCATAATTCTGCAAACATTGCCTTTCTAGAAAAAAAAACTCTCATGCAAACAAGAATACTTCTGCTAATGCGATGCATTAAAAGGGTTACATTAATAGTAGAAAATTCCAATGATGGTATTCAATCATACTACAACCGGTGAGATGACTTTGTATGGTCCAGATACTAAATAGGGCTTTAAAGGCTCATCTCTCATGCACTTTGCATGTTTTTAGGCATGTTTCATCGCTAAGCGAACAATAATCCATAATACCTATAACAAAGCATGCATCATCCCAAGTACCCCACATAAATAAACCAAATCGTATTGTTGCAATCAGCCTACGTCATTACTCATGTATGATCGGTTTGCCTCATCCCTCATATATTGCATGTTTGCAGCCATGTTTCACCCCTGACATACTATATCACCAGTAAAAACTTATCTAGAATCATTAATGCCCTTGATAAACCTCAAAACCTTGTGAAGTTTCTAGATAAAAAAACACACCTAGATACATGGGTGATGACACAAACCTTGTAACATGCAATGTGCATGAGTGATGAACCTTCAAAACCCCATAAAGTGCCCAGACAGTACAAAGTCTTCTCATCCATGAATCTCATGCATGATTAATACCTACATGATTAATGTAACATATTTACCATAATTTAGCATTTAATTTTATATTATAAAAATATACCATCTAAGCATGCAAAACATGATAAGAATCATGGTCACCATAAACTTATCATCAAAGCATCAAAACATCATAATCATTATAATTATCGTAAACTCGTTATCATATCATCATAGACTAGCATTGAATAGCAACTAGGTTTAAACCGAGAAAATAATAACATGTTAGGTGTGTTGTAGGTAAGAAAAATATGCCAAATCTAGAGTTAACTTAGACACCGGCTAGATTGATCAAACCAAAAAACACTCTATTGTCAAAGACTTTATTAATAAATTTAAAATTAATGTTTTAAAATATAAGATGTTTTATATAATTAACTCTAAACAAGTAAGATAACTCTTTTTTTTAGTTTAAAGTAAACCAAAATATAAATAAAGTAAAAGTAACTTTTGACTAGACCAAATTTAATAAAAAATACTATGTACACGAGTAATTGAAACTTTCTTGGATAGAGGACAAAAAGGACAAAGTTAGAAAGCGAATATAGCCATTGATAAAACTAGTTTATAATAATTAATACTCCCTCCGTCTCCTTTTTATTGTCCACTTTTGACTTTTAAAAGTCTTTCTTTTTCAACTTTGACCGTAAATATTTTTTTGTTTTGTTATATAATACTTTATGCATAATATATGGATGGATTGTGTTTTAAACGTTTTTCCATTGGTATAATTTTCATCAAGTATCATATAACACAAACAAAAATATTTAAAGTCAAAGTTGAAAAAGAAAGACTAATAAAAGTCAAAAATGGACAATAAAAAAGGGACGGAGGGAGTATAAAATAACTATTCGACATGATTTTAACAACTTTTACACCATTTAACATGCACGAATGATCCTATAGAATTCATAACCTTACTAAGTAAACCATGGAAACTAATACTCTGCAAGACTTTAAGGTGATATTTATTAATAACCAGGTTTGACCCGTACTCCACACGGGTTTTATTTGGATCTTGGGTTATTTTGTTTTATATTTCTGTCCCAATACGCCCTTATCGGCTCTTCCTCTCAAAAGGTACTTCCATCTTGAATGGTATTGACATTCATCAGGTGTCAGTCTTTATTATTTAATATCGCATGCCAAGTGTTCGATAATTTGCCGAAATGAAAACTTAGATATGTATGGTGTGGCTGTGGAAAAATGCTATTTTTTTGACTCATTTGCTGGGTTTTTTTATCTTGGTGCTGCTTTGGGCTTTTTTATAGTTAAACTTGACTCATCTTTATTTCTTAGCATGTGTTTACGGTAAAAAAATGCAGTAACTTAATGATCAATAGAATGCAATTTATGGCTGAACGATATTTTGAATATTAGATAATGTAATATTCGAAAAGTTTCCATTTTTTAGTTCTGTAGAATGTTATCTTTTTGTTTCTCTTATAGATATAAAACAAAATTCAACAATAATTTTTTTATAATATAACAGTAACTTAATAAAGTCACCCTCCATGTGATTTTAAACAATTTAATTACTAATTACTACTTATAATCTTTACACGATAATTATTTATTTTACTAAATGTGTAAAGCATCAATTCTCACTACCAACTAAACTAACCTTCATAGCTTAACGTAATGTATATATGTTTTATATTATCCTTCATTCACAACTAATCAGGCAGCCTATGTAAAGTATTTGTTTAATGCAAATTAGAAGATTTTTTTAGTTATTCACCAAAATAACCTATGAATTACGTAGCTGTCTTTACCATCACACACTGTAACCATCAAAAAGAAACAACTTACCTCTACATGTCAGATACTAATGCCCGCTTGCCCGCTTTAACATACAAGTACAATCGACTTGTACTCTTTGCAATAACTATTTTATAAATTACTGGAAAAAGTAGAAAAACAATTGGAAAAAATGAAAAGCCAAACCAAAAAAGTAATCTGGAAAACCGTATATTCTAACAAACAAAATACTTCCACATTTCAAACCCACTATTGTTTATTAAGTTGTACTCTTTGCAAGACCTATTTTATGGATTATTGGAAAAAGCAAAAAAACAATTGGAAATAAGTAAAAGTGAAAAAGTAGAAAAACAATTACAAAAAAGGAAAAGCCAAACCAAAAAACCAATCTGGAAAACCGCCAAGTCAATGTCGCTAATTAAGTTGTACTCTTCACAATACATATTTTATGGATTATTGGAAGAAGCAAAAAAACATTTCGAGATAAGTAAAAGTCAAAGAAACCATAACAGATGACAACAAATGGCAAAAGTTGATTGGAAACAAACACCCACCCCCCTTAAAAACCGGAAACCCCCTCCCCCCCCCCCCCCCCAAGCTTCTAGAAATCCCCTTGCAATTCATCTATATAGTAATTTATTGGACTTGACGAAGTTATGGTCTTATACTCGTATTCGATAACCAATACATTTCTTTATTGGAAAAGTTATATCTTGTTATATTAAGTATATACTAAGGTGAATATTTGTGTGTTGCGCATAATATAATTATAGCTGAAATTTACGTAAATATATATTGAAAATAATTATGTTGTTGACATTAATTATAAAATAATAACATTACATTAAATTAATATATAAAATTGTAAATATATTTAATCATATTATAATACATATTTAATAAAATCATATCATTCAACTATATATAATCGCAGCTTGCGTGTAAAATAAACAAAATATGATTCTCGATTTACTGTTACTTTTAACATTATGATTAAGAAATATAGAACTTACATATTTCAATATTTTTTAATTACAATCTTTATAATTATTTAAAATATCAACAATTAATTGTAACGTAATTTATTAGTAATTATACTTCTAACTATTATTATTGTTAGTTAATTTGAAAAACCATTTATTTTCAAAATTTTCAATTATTATAAAAAATAGTTTTTGGATATTTTGTAGTTAATTTAACCTGTTTATTTAGCTTTTACATTTAAACATTTTTAACTATATTAGAAATAATCATTGGGTATATTTTAAGTTTATTTGATATTTAGATTTAACATGATATTTAGATTAACAAATTAAGTATACTATAGTGATAATTCAAAAAGTGTATCATTAACATGATATCATTTTACACTACTAATATATATATGAATAATATATATTAGGTTGGAAGTTGAAGAGTTTGGGGGCTTCAAATGCATGTGGTGTAAGAAAAAATGCTTCTTTTATAATATACAAGGCGTATTCCCGCGCATTGTACAAGAGTAAATTAATATAGTAAAAATATATTAGACGATCAAATATTAACATAAACACTTTAGATCTAACCAAAACATGCAAAACCAAAAATAAATCAATAATATGACATATATATCTGTAATAATTTTTCATCCAAACATTAAGTAAAAAAACATAATCATATTTTTAAAGTCAATTATTATAAACTGTCTAACGTTACATATATGTGGAAATATATTTACATAAATCATCTCAAAATTTAAAATAAATATAAAGTAAAACATACTAATAAAAATCATCTCACCGGTCGTAAGGAGAACACTACCCGGTAACCGTTATACTTCCTATATATAGAGAAGATAGCTTTAAAACAAGTAAGTCACCATATAGTAAAAGAAACTCGTAATACGTACACCTGATTTCTAACTTAGGCATCAGTGTATTACCAGGAGCAATCCTAGCAATACACATGACCCTTTCTCATTGGATGGTTTTGTGTGTGTGTATACACACACACACACACACACACACACACACACACACATATATATATATATATATATATATATATATATATATATATATATATATATATATATATATATATATATATATATATATATATATATATAGGAAATGGTTCAAATAAGAACTACTAAAAAGTTAATAATCGTGAAACCGATATTCACACATTAATAATCATATATAATTTGAACTTGTTTATTATCTTAAAATATATCAAACTTAATAACTTTTATTATTTTCTAACACGTTTTACGAAATTCACAATTTAATAAAAGTTTCTATTTATTAAATTGTGAATAGGATAACGTAATTTTTTTCTTTAAAACATATGCATATCGATGTTTAATAACAAATGAAAGATAATTATCAATTTTTATATATTTGTTAACTTTTTTTTTTGATAAGAAACAAATGTTAAAATTTTAAAATACGATATTATCAAATTGTGAATGAGTGGTTTTTACAGTTATTAATCCTTTATTGATTTTCATTTGAACGCTTTATTTCTCTCTCTCTCTCTCACTCTCTCTATCTCTCTCTCTTTTTCTTGATATATATATATATATATATATATATATATATATATATATATATATATATATATATATATATATATATATATAACTGTTGGTCGCTCTGATGTACCTAGCGTAGCTTGTAGTATATTACGTCTCATGTAGTAAATTCATCCTTAACTTGCAATATATATATATATATATATATATATATATTTATATATATATATATATATATATATATATATATATATATATATATATATATATATATATATATATATATATATATATATATATATATATATATATATATATATATATGGTTAAGATCTTGTGAGATCCAAAATATTTGTGAGATCTTGAGATCTCTTAAACTAATTTTTATTTAAAAAAAACTTAATGCAATAAGTCGCTTATATTTAAGATATTTTTTTTAAAAAAAATTGAAAAAAGTGCATATATGCATTTTTGTGCATATTAAAAAAATCAACTTTTCTTAAAGATTTTTTTTGACGGAATGACTTATATATAAGTGACTTAATGTATTCAGTTATAATTTTGAAAAAAAAAATTAATTATAGTCTAAGAGTTCTCAAGATCTCATGAATATTTTGGATCTCACAGGAATATATATATATATATATATATATATATATATATATATATATATATATATATATATATATATATATATATATATATATATATATATATATATATATGTTTCTAGAAATTGTTGCAACTTTCTTTTTAATTTATTTATTTTTGTGTTTTGCTACAATCTCTTCCATTTTTAAATATTTTTACGAAATTGTCCAAACATTATTTATAACTTTTTTCAACTTTATTAGTTTTATGTTTTCTAAAACTTCATTGTTTTTATATGTTTTTTTACAACTTTTGAATATTATACTTACTAAATCACCATTATGTTTTTACACGTTCTGTTATATGTATTTTATTTTAAATTTTTTTAATTTTATAAAGGGTTAATAACATAAAACCATTGCAGTTTGACTAAAAATCGGTTTAAACACTATATTTTTTTGTTTTAAAAAACCACTCATATTTTCAAAAAAATTCGTAAAAACCACTGATGTTTTCAAAAATATACATTGCGATCGCTATAACAAATAAAAGTCAAGATTGTTTGCTGCCAACTCGGAACACTTGTTACACCCGTCGCATTCAAAATTTAATGGATTTTAACATATAAATGATTTTTATAAAAAAAATATAATGATTAAACCGAAATTTTGGCCAAACTACAGTGAATTTTATGTTATTAACCCTTTTATAAATTCGATTTTAACATATGTTTTGCCAATCATACATATTACGTGCATAAATTTTCAAAAAATTAAGTGGTAAGTACTATATTTTCTCACAATATCCATTAACGATTTATGATGGTCTCAAATCTGAATCAATAGATCTCTTATTCATTCGCTATTTATTTTAGATAAAATACGCAAATCGATTCAAACTTGTTTTTATCCAAATAACATTCATTTATAAGGTTTAATAAACAGATTCTAAATCTGAATAATTTGTTGGATGCCTAAAAAGGAAAAGTGAATAAACAAGCCATGTGATTTTTGGAATTTCGGTAGTCGGTGTATAAAGCTCCTTTGAAAAGGTTGTCGTTTGAAATTAAAAGTCAAACTTCTTTTTGGGGCTATATAAATAAGTTCCCCTAGTTTTTGGTCATTTTTCATTAATGCTTCTTAAGTCACAAGTAATCACAACTTACTCCTTTGACCGTATACTTTTTGAACAGATTTAATTTAAAAGTCAATTACCATGAACCTTTTTAATATCTTAATGCCGCAAAAATTTCTTAAAATTGATACATACTGAAAAAAATTAAGAAACGATCAAAAATGTTGACAAAAAATTGAAAAGGGAACATAAGAAATTACAAAAAAGGTGAAATTTGAATCACTGAAGTCGGTTTCAAGTGAAGTTTGATTTTTATCAACTCTATCATTGCTTGCTAATCATCTATGTTTTCTTCTAATTGCTTTGCTAATCCACAATTGCTGTCTTTTTGGTATGCAAATGATTTTCTATAACCGACTGCAATTTATGATATTTTTTTTTGCAAATCATCCATGTTCTTCTCTCATTGCTTAAAAATTCATAATTAATGCCTTTTTGGTATGCGGCAGGTTTACTACAAACGACAATTCATGTATTTTTTTTTGGTGGTTTTCATTTTTTATCACCTTCATACTCTATTTTCCCTACTTCTATATATTGGCAGCTTAATTTTTTCACAAAAAAGAATACTAGTTTCATATACCAGGTCTTTGGATTGGACTGTGGCCTAAAAGTATAGGGGATTTGTTGGAACGGGTCAATTAGCCAAATACACCGGGGTTCAACTCTATAGATTATGATATATGTGAGTTAGCTGATCTTCTTTAATTTGAAATATATTTCACTATTATTTGGTGGGTGTTTGTTATTTTTCTAAATAGTTAACAAACTAGTTATGAATTTTAAGAGTCAAACAATTATCTATAAAAGACACAAGATTATACACGTATTTTTGTCTCTTGACCTAACTTAGTTGGGTTCGGTTGGGTGTTGGTGTATATGGCAAAAACAAAGGTGGGTTTTGGAATCAAGAAATTGGATTTCTCATATGTTGTGTAAATCACTTTTTGAATTTGATATTTCGATCATTGTGTCCGAGTTTCTACGAAATTCAGTTTAAGAAGATAATATTATAATGAACAACTTTGATTCTAGGCACAAAACGAAAGTCACCAAAACTCGAAGATTTCACAGAATTTGAATTCTTAGATTTGCCAAAAAAAATGATGGTTTGTCATGATAAATACTCATTATCCAGAATTGGATAAAGATGACAGTTATGATCAGTTATTGAATGTTTTCCAAAACTTGTATGTCAAAATTGAAATTTATATGCTGTCAAAACAATGCTAAAAACAACTAGTCATGATGCAAAGTACATTTTAGAATTCAAAATTTCTGTATCACTTTCTCTTCATAAAATTCATTGGATCATTGTTTTTCGGCCATTTGACGTCTGTTGTTTTTGTCATACCTAGAACAAACTCGTTTTAGATAAGTATGCACTCGTTAATCTCCCACTTGTATAAAATTGAAGTTTGAACTCTATTTGCAACCTTGCAAATTCTATTACACTAATCACTTATTACACAAAAATCAACAACACGAAAGGGATATGTTTGATGTTGAAGATAAAAGAACAGCCATTGAATTGAGGCTTGGCAATTTTTCTACAGAAGCTTCTTATCAACGTGTCAAAATTTCCCTGCCTAGGCCAATTCCGATATGAACCGGCTAGGATTACATAGATTAAAGTTTCTTTTCTTTTTTGAAATTGGGATAAAACATGAATGATCAAATGAAAAAGTGTAATATTTAAAACCGCAATAATGCATGGAACAACAATATTATCATAGTCTACTCTTATAAAACATAAAACGGTCGTGCTATAAATACCCCCAATTTCATTTTATATTCCTCTGATTTGACTATCAAATTTGTTTTATCTCAATTTTGTCTTTTGTTTTCTTTTCATTTATTATTATTATTATTATTATTATTATTAGCTTTTATAAAATTATAACCGTTCATATTTATTGATAATCCAATGTTTTCTTTTTTGTCATTCGAATTTATTCAGTCGTTTATAAACTAATTGGTTGTACGTATAATTTATTATTTATAAAATCTTTCGGGTTTATATCGTTTGTAGGTAATCGAAATTCACGTCATTATTAGTCGGAAACCGTCATTTTTGATCCGTCGACCCAGTTATACACCGTATCCGTTTGTCCAGTATTGTGCGTGCTTAGAACATTCTGCTGAATAGAAAACATTGTATAGTGCTCGATTAAATATTTATGTTCGTTATTCATATAACGCACCGTGCAATTGTAATATTGGACCAAACTTTACATTGATATTATTATTTATATTGTTATTTTTTATACATTCGTTCAACCATTTTGACATAAGTTGACATAATTTTATAAAATTATAAATGTCGTTTGTTGTGTCGTAATTACTTTAAAAAAATTATTGTTTTATTGTTACTAAAGCGTAAAAATTATAAAAGCTAAATTCATTAATTCGACATTTGGTCAAATTTGACATAACCGTCTTGATATAATTTGACATAATTTTATAAAATTATAAACATTATTCGTTGTGTCATAATTACTTTAAAAAACTATTTTTTATTGTTATTAAAACGTAAATTATAAAAGTTAAATTTACTATTATTGTTTTTCTAATAATAATAATAATAAATCAAAATATATTAATAAAAGAAAAAAAAAATGACAATAAATAAACAAAATAGACAAAAAACAAAAAAAAACAACAAAAAAGTAAAAAATCAAATCAAAATGGTGTAACTAGACTATAATAATATGTATAGAATCATCCAACGTAAAATAATCATCAAACGATTACAATAAAATTCCAATTGTTTAGTCGAACATCTGTCTCCCTGATCTCATCGCCTCCTATAATCAAAACCCGTGACTTAATTCAAATATTAATTTATTAATATTCGTACATGAAAAAAGAACCGGATTTTTAACTTCAAAATTAAACCAATTTTACCCCATATGATTATTTCATAGATTAGAACACCTTGGTTTCCCAATTACCCTAATTCTTCCCACTTTCATACTCAAACAGGCACCGTTACAAATGGCGATTCAACACGAGATCCCGAGACAGAATCAGACGAAGATCCTTGATACGGCGCCATTCATGGTGCTTTTACTGATTGCAGCACACGTTCTCGCATTGGTACGTTTTTTTTCCTCGATTATTTATCGCATTTACATCTTCGATTTCTTCTTTGAAATTTTCGTAGTTTTGTTAAAAGGTTTACGGGATCTACAAATTGGCCACATCGAAACTGCCTCAAAGAAGGGTCGAGCACTTGAAGAAAAGAAGTTAGTTATGTAACATAGGTATTGGGTTTCTGTTAAACAATTGCTTAATTTTCATAAATCAATCAATGAGTCCTTCGTAAAATGGATACTTGATGTTCAATGAAATTTCTTGTAATTCAATCGTGGCACACGTGCCTCTTTCTAATAGATTTTTCCCCATTCAATATTAAAAACACAATCCGCGATCTATTTGCGTTCTTGCTGTTTGATTGTTAACGGTAAAATCTTCAATTCAGTGAAGTTCCTTGTTAGATTTCTGCCTGCATCGATGCTGATACTATTGCATTTCTAAGTTTTTGTTGCAACCGTATGTTTTGCGTACCCAATGTTCGACGAAATGCTTAAAAGGAATATTATCGACAAAAACTCCTTTCTTTTCTTTCTATGATTTGTTAGTTCTTGGGTTGTGTAGTTAGTGGGATGGAAAATCAACACTTGGGTATTGAGTTAGCATATATGATGATGACAAGACTCTGTAATCTGTATGTGTATGTATGTAAGTATATATATCAAATATCTTTTAAGCAAAATTGGATTTGGGTAGTGTTGTATGTATGTATTATATGTATGTGTATATGTATGACTATGTGTATGTCTATAAGTTGAATTTTTTGTTCGTATTTAGGACTTATATAGAGGTCCTTAAATGAGTTATAACTAAGATGCACGTTGTTAAATGCTATGGTGATGTAAAATCCTCTAACGGTGTGCATTAAATGGTTGTACTACAGGCATTAAATGATTGTAGCTTGCGTACACTATGAATTCCCCAAATTGAGTAGGCTCTCAAATTATGTTTGCTTTCTATTTGCACTCTTACAAATAGTCTTATGATGGATTTGTTATCCACACGCTAGGTTTTGGTATTTAGTTGAATTTTGTATAATAATATAGCAAATAAAACATCAATTGAAAAAAGGTTTTGCGACCCAGTTGTTTAATTAAGAACAATACTATTTTTGCATAATTAAAAAAAAAAAAAAAAAAAAAAAAAAAGAGTAATGGTATGTGGTTCCTTAGTGAGCTAACGGAGACCATTAACTATTAGCCTAAGGTGGGTAACATGGACTTGAAAATAGGATTGTCCGGTTGGTTTCATTTGCACGTCCTATACCAAAACAAAGTTAGAGACTTACGAGTACCTATATTGCCTTTAACGATTGGATCAAGACAAAAATGTTTAAGTAAAAAGATAAAAGAAAATTGGCGATCTAGTAAAGGGAACTCAGTGCAGTAATCATCGTAAAAAGAAGGTCGCACAACATTGTTTAGACACATTTCTTTTACAAAATAAAGAAAAAAGATAGTGTACATGCAATCCCCTACGATCCAGCTTGTTTCATCAATACTTACACAACATGGATAACACTAGGTGTAAGACCAAGATTGGTTTCTTGGTTTTTATTTATAAGCAAAAAAATTTAATGTTAAAATAAACATTATTTTTGAAAAATAAAATAAAAAATTATGCAAAAATTCATGATTTTTCCTTTACAAATGGACTCTAGTATTTATATATTAAAAAGAACAATTATTAGAAAAAATATTTGATTGGGATAGGTTGCTAATAGGCATAAAAGAATGAAATTACTTGAGTTGTATATATAGAAGAAGAAAAAAAAACTGATTTTATAGTAAGTTAAGTTACTCATGAAAATAGTGTTAATGCTTGACTACTTACTTTTAATCTTTTTAACAAGCACTACTAAATATTAAATCAAATATTACTCTTTTAAGTAAGGGGCTTTTGCCATAAAAGTCCCTAAGTTTGTTAAGTTTTGTCGGATATGTCCCTCCATCGAATTTAGGTTCGTTTATGCCTAATATTTGGGGAAAAAATAACGTTTATGCCTAATAGGAGGTAACATCCCGGTTACCCGGTATCACAGCACCCACCCCACCCTTAATCTACTTCACGACTGCATTTGCGACTTAAATCCTCATCCCCTAATCGAATTCATTCCAGACAAAAAAGCTAGGGTTTATCCTTCTCTTCGATCGACATACGTCAAACACATTGTGAAGGGTTGAATTGATGTAGGTGGTAAACAATGGCTTCGTAACATCGCGCATACGAACACAATTGATCGTCTCCTCCATTTGAAAATGTCAAGCTCTTCAAAACCAGTATTCACTCGTGGTTCAAGTAGCAAAATCAAAGAGGTGATCAAATGCGATTGTGGTGAAGTATGCCGAATGTCAGTTTCAAGAACAGCAAAAAATCCCGGTAAAAGATTTTGGGGATGCCCTAATTATAAGGTATGTCGAATGTCGAATGCCCTAATTTTACAAATCAGTCTTCACATTGTTGTTTCATTTCTATTATTTAGGATCCTTCACGTAATTGTCGATATTTCGAATGGGTATTGGACACACCAAGTTGTGATGTAGACGAAGATGGGAAAAAATTCAAGCAGCAAGATCAAGGGCAAGATCAACTGGTGGATATGTTAAAGATAATTGTAGCATTGTTAATCTGTATTGTAGTGTTGCTTATAGTAGTTCTTATGAAAATGTAGGTAGTTTGCAAGAAATGGTTAATGTAATGGTATCATTTTGTAGAAATGCTTTCAGTTGCAATAGCTAATGTAATGGTGTGATTTTCACATGTTAGAAGTCATCCATAAATTCTTATTTATTTGACAAAACCATCAAAACAATCAAGCATTCAAAGTAGGTTGCTATAAGTGATGCTATAAGTGATCATCAAAGTAATCATCAAAGTAAAGTTTGTATCAAAACACGATCAATGAAAGTAGGATGCTATAAGTGATCATCAAAGTAAAGTTTGATGCTAAACAGGTTGCTGTAAACATGGTCAAACACGGTCAAACACGGTCAATGAAAGTAGGATGCTATAAGTGATCATCAAAGTAAAGTTTGATGCTAAACAGGCTGCTGTAAATGATTAAACATGGTTCAAGTTATCATTAAACATGGTCAAGCACGATCAATGAAAGTAGGATGCTATAAGTGATCATCAAAGTATACTTTGATTCTAAACAGGTTGCTGTAATTCAAAGTAGGTTGCTGTAATTCATGAATAAAGTAAAGTTTCATGCTAAAACTTTCATATCATTAGAAGGGGTGAGTTTAATTACATAGTGTCGATTGCAGCAATAATCCAATTGTGCTAAAAAGCCTAATAACATACGTGGCAACAAATGACAATTGGATGATGCTGCAAACAGTGGGATATCAAAAATTATGAACAAAAATAGGGCAAACAAATCACCATGTTAAACATCCCATCAGTTTGTACAAGTTAACCTAATATTCTAATAATGTAACCCCTTCCTCCTTTTCTTATCAAACTACTCCAAAATGACAGGAGTGGTACTATTGGAACCACCACCATCTGCATCATACACAACCTTCTTCAACTTCATTTTCAGTATCCTCTCAGAAGCTTTCCTCTTCATCTTGGGAAAGTTCTTAACTCCTTCATTATCTGGATCTGCTTCCTTATCTAGATGTTCCTCACCATCTTCTTCCTGGTTAAAATCTTCATCTAGATGCCCCTCACCATCATCTAGATCCTGTAAGTAAAAAAACAAAATAGGAAATACAATTAGAAAATAAAAAAATTTTATGAGGTATAAAATGTAGATAAATATCAATTACCATCTCAACAGCTGGCATGTCATCCAATGGCATCTGAAGTCCTCTACTAGCTTCAAGTTCAGCCATGGTGTATCTTGCTTCTAGTAAGAATGCTAAGTCTTCTTCATTAACTTGGAATTTGTCAGGTAAAACATCAGATGGATCACCTTCATGGAACTGAACTTGGCTATCATCATTCACCATACTCTGAACATCAACTTGGACACCTTCATCTATAATTTGACTCACCATTACCTCATCAAAACCATGTTCATTGACTACAGGTTCTTTAACAACAGGTTCTTCATCTACCATATGCCTGAATGTAGTTCTACTAGCAGATGCCTGCTTTGGTTGTCTCCTAACACACAACTTTTTCCTTTTGAACGTGGTCCTACTACCAAATGCCTGATTTGGCTCAGTAGAACCATATGCCTGATTTGGCTCAGTAGAAGCAGATGCCTGATTTGTAGTCCTACTACCAGATGCCGGATTTGGCCCAGACGCATTTGGGAATTTTCTTGGCCTACCCATCTTCTTTGGTGCAGTTCCAACTCTTTGTCTTGTTTTATTTGTGCAACTCTTTTTGTTATGTCCATATTCTAAGCAGTTACCACACTTGACAGTTCTTGACACTTGTACTTTTGAAGTTGAAAACTTGGTATCTTTTTCACTTGGATGCCTTCTCCTCTTGGTGGCTGGTCGACCTGGCATTCTCCTTCCAACTGGTGGCAATGGCTTCAAGTATGTAGTTTCTACCCATAAGTTGCTCCCATTGACACGGCTTATGTTTGATTCATAGCATGCAACAAACTTATCTTTTGAGAAGTAATCACTAATATATCCATACGGTGTCTCATGGATGTAGTTAATTGCAGCAATAGCATGTACACATGGGATCCCAGACAGATCCCATAGCCTACATGTACAACTCATGCGTTCCAAGTCCACCATGTAACTTTCAGATGATCTCCTAGCTTCAAACACTGACCCTTGACTATGAACTATCAACCAAAACCTGTGATTCCACACAAATAATTACTAACATGATTAACAGAATAATTACTAACATGATTAATAGAAGAATTACTAACCTCATATACTTCCCAAACAGATTCATTTTTTTCAAAGCAGCTGGGCTTACATTGGAATTCCATTTAGAACATTTTTCAGACATGTGAGAAATCCTATCCATTATGTAAATTCTAATCTCCTCCAGCAAGGTAATCAAGGGCTTTTTCCTAGCATCCAAAATGATAGCGTTGAAGCATTCTAAGATTCCATTCTCAACAGCTTCACATGCAAACCCTGTACGAAAGTAAGCTCGACACCATGTTTTTGGCTCTTTCGACTTCAGATACTCAAATGCAGTAGGGCTTATCTTCTTAATTTCATTCATATGTCTGTTGAAATCACCTTCTACACAACTCATGGCTGCAGCCCAGAAAAGTCTTTTGAATTCCATGCCTATGTAAGTCTTTCTGAAGTTTGCATAAATGTGTCGAGCACATTGCCTGTGCTCAACATGTGGTAAAATGTCCTTCACAGCTTCAAGCAAGCCCTGTAACATAAGTCGAATTAAACATTAAAGTCAAATTAAGCACATACTAAAAATATGATGCACAAAGGGTACCTTATGTTGGTCTGATATGATAACCAACCCTCTACCACCATCCAGGGTTAGATCATCATTTAATAGCTCTAAAAACCATGTCCAATTTGGTTTATTTTCTACATTCACCACAGCCCAAGCTATAGGATAGACTTGGTTGTTTGCATCCCTTCCAATTGCTGTTAACAATTCACCTTTAACCTCCCCCTTTAAGAAGCATCCATCTAGCCCGATCACTCTTCTACACCCTCTTTTCCAGCCATTGCTTAAAGCCTTGAAACAAATATAAAATTTGTGGAAATAATTCTTTCCATCAGGATTGCAGGTTACACCAACTTGGCAAGTAGACCCGGGGTTTGATCTCAAAAGCTCATTGGAATAGTCCCATATCCTTGCATAATGCTCAGCTAGCTTACCTTCAATCAAATCTTTGGCCCATTTTTTTGCCCTCCTACATTGCCTAATAGACACTTGGCATATGAACTTCTGCTTGATATCAGTTATCATCTCCCTGAGTTTAGTCTTTGGTTTATTTGCAATCTCAGTCATATAATGTCTCCCAATCCATTCAGGGGACACAATTGAACCAAACTTGAATGACCTAGAACATTTAAGTAAAGGATTCATAGTTTTGATATGTAATGACCTTTCTTTGTACATCCAAGCAGCATGCAATCTGAAAGGGTACGAATTCTCTTCATTCCTTTTTCCACATTTAGCAACAATTCTTACGCTATCACACTTCTTAAAATATATCTGATACCCATGGGCGACAGCATAATTTGCGACACAGAATTTTAATTGAGCGGGGGATTCAAAAATATCACCTAGTTTTGGTTCCATTTTGTCCTATCTGATATTAGGATCATGAACCCTGTAGTTCGATTTTAGTAATTCCTCATGCTCTTCATCACTTTGCCAGTCATTAGAATGGTAGATGTGTGCTCTCATTTCATCAGACATACTTGCATTTCGTAAGTTAGCATCATTTAGTAATACATTCAGGAAAGTGTCCTTACACTTGTCAAGAGACCTAACGAACTCATTCTGCGGTTCATGATCCATGTAGATTCCGTGAAGTTCAAAATCAATCTCGTTCAACCCAGCGAATGCATCGTTCACAGTAGCAAATGGGTCGTTCCAGTCTTCATCTGACGAAGCCATTGTTTACCACCTACATCAATTCAACCCTTCACAATGTGTTTGTCGTGTGTCGATCGAAGAGAAGGATAAACCCTAGCTTTTTTGTCTGGAATGAATTCGATTAGGGATAAGGATTTAAGTCGCAAAAGCAGTCGTGAAGTAGATTAAGGGTGGGGTGGGTGCAGTGATACCGGGAAACCGGGATGTTACCTCCTATTAGGCATAAACGTTATTTTTTCCCCAAATATTAGGCATAAACGAACCTAAATTCGATGGAGGGACATATCCGACAAAACTTAACAAACTTAGGGACTTTTATGGCAAAAGCCCTTTAAGTAAAGAACAAATTCTACCATATTTATAATTTATTTTTTCTTACCAAATGATATCATATATATATATATATATATATATATATATATATATATATATATATATATATATATATACTACATTAAAAAGGAAAAATGGTTTCCTTATTTGGAAACTCTTAAAATTAAGAGGTCCAATTGATTGTGCATAGTTTACAATGTTATTAAGCATATCCGTTTCTTATCTCTTAATGCGTGAATGACAATACCAATATTCCCCCATTCTAGGACTCTATCTCTTCTCCTCAACCCACCCTCTCGACTGTTTCCTTGTTTGATTCAATTTTCAAAAATTGAACTCCGAATCCCCTAAATCTCGGCATCTTCCATGGATAATCCATTCTCACTTTCTTCTCTATAAAAATAACATAACATTGTCACTCACCCCTTCTTCAGCCATCCGTCTCATTGCCATCTCCATTCTCCAGACTCTTCCAACGATTCCAGTCCTCCTTTTTCATCGCAGACTCTTCCAACTTCCAAGACGTTCATTACCTTCGACCAGATAGTACTCAACAATCGCTACACAACAACATATCATCGACATCTATAACGCCTTTCAGGTTAGTAATGTCTAGAGTTTTTTTTATCTTCCGCTTCTATCTTTGTGGTTGGACCCACCCCATTTCTCTATTAGACCGATCTTCATTTGTTTTTTATCGTCATTCTTTACTTCTGTATACGCTGAAGAATCCTCAAAATTTTCTCCTTTCGATGAGACGATAGTAAGTAATCGATATAAAACAAGCGATTGTCGCCAATATATAGCAGGACGTTCAAGGTGACCTTGTTCCCTGTAAATGTTTTCTTCTCTTGTGCTATCACTAACGTCAAAGCACCACACCTCCATCTCTCTGCTTTTCTCGATTTACAAAAGTAAGTTATAGATCTAGCCTCAAGAACCTTTTGCATCAAACCCTCCTGCCCCTCGATAGCAGTACATGCCTTTCTTTCACGATTTCTTTTTTTATCGAATGAATAATTTTGTTGTTAGATTTGAAAGTTTCATGTTTTTTTAAAATTATTTTTGCTCCAAATTTTCTACTAAGCTCAATACAAGGTTCAACTTTTACTCCACGTGATATGTATACCACGTTCTATCTATAAAGCTTTCCTTTTAATCTTCTTGGAATTATCGGTATGATGTTCAAGCTTTCCTTCAGTTTCTAAGTACTTTTTAATCTAATTGGATTTATCAATATCTGGTTTGTAATATCAGTTCAAATTTTATCCCAAAAATTATGTTAATTTCATTATTCTTAGGTTGTGGTATAGGTTCAAAGTTTAAGGGACAATAACAGTTAAAATCGCATCAGGTATGTCCTAATTTCATCATTTGTCTTATGCTATGTTATGTTCTTTTACTTTAAATTAAAACAGTTATGCTTAAGATACCAACTAATCCGAAGTGAAAATTGGAAAGCAAGGAGAGTTTAGGTGGATATGCGATGTACTCAATAATCTCAAAATGGGTATGAGTGCATAAAACAATAGGATCAATGTGCATATGTAGCTGTGTGTGTGGTTCTGTATGTGTGTGTGACTATGTTTATTTGAGTAAAGGGTTATGTGTGTGTTTTACAGTTCTCTTTATTCATGTTAAGCCGAGATTTGTAATTTACAATTCTTTTTTTTTCATTCAATCATGGCTAGGTCAATCTACAAAGCTTGTTTTGTATCTTAATATGCTAATGGTAACATAACAGACATCATATATTGATGAGTATGCTTTCCATATTTTAAAAGAATTATTTTAATAATTCTTAAAGATTTTAGTCCATAGATTGTTAACACAGACTCTATTGCTGTAATTGGGTAGAACATCCTCCATTACATTGTCACTATGATGTGTGTGTATTATGGAACTCCAAAGGTTAGTCCCTATTATCCTATAGTAAATTGCAATTTCTTCCCTATGGTGAAGTAGTTTTTTTCCCGTTTGTTAAAAGATATATGAACTTTTCTGGGTTGTCACTTACTCAAAATGCTACGAACTGATTAAATTCCTTAACAAGTTTGTCATTTAAAAATTGGACTCATGGTAATGGGACACAAAGCACCTTCTTTATGAAGACCCAGTTTGTTATACTTTTAACCTACTTCGATGCCTTTTTGTGTTGCTACCTCAAATATTTCAACTGGATTTCATAACTTTCCAACTTATGATCTATAAAATCTTGATTACAGACTTGAATGTTGCATCTAATGCCATGTCGAGCTCCAAAAGATCCAGAAAAGTACCCCAAATGTTATAAGCTAAACGTCTTTCTGACCACATTACATAATAAGGTAAATATGAACTCCATAACAGTGGAACCTTTTTCAATTGTAGTGAGATTTGATGTATATTGCTCAGTAACCAAAAAAAAAAGTTCCATGATGGGTTTTTAAAACTTACAGGTAGTGGCTCACAAACGAGAAGAAAGTTAAATTTATCATTTTATTAGTATGGTGGATATATATTTAGTTACCGGTACAACTTTAACTATCAACGTTGATTACTTAGCAGTTATAATAATTTAAGCATCACTAACTTAAGGGACAGTGACTAACTAATTGTACATGTTCCTAAATTTTTAGGCGGTTATATAGGGATGCCTTTGGTTTCATATTTTGGTGATTAAGGAACAATGACTTTAATTAGTTTGTTTAATCATAAGACGCTACGTTTTTTTTCTCTAATTTAAACATTACATCATAAGAAATATATCTAAAATGAAGCAAACATTAGTTAAATACAAAGCAATTAAATACTCGAGATTTAGTAACTTAGTACACTTGCATTCTATTGCTCCAAAATCTCCCAACTTAATTTGGCGATTTGGTTCAGTGAAGGCATGTGATCATGCGATTTCACAGCACATGATAAAATATATATATATATATAAAGTTAAACAAACAAAAAAATTTGTTTCGGTGAAGAGTTTTGGTTTTGAAGCTTTGGTTACAACAAGGTAAATAATTCACAAAAACCTTTTGTTGAAAAAAACACTTCTCCTCATACCGAAAGAAAAGTTATTGCCGAAAATAACTATCACCAACAACCGCCCGAAGAGTACATGCCAAAAGGAACTATGTGTCACTGCACACATGTTATTAAACTTTCGGGTTTTTGTTTGTTTTAGCGAAACATCGAACCGAACCATACGGTGTTTACCCCAAACAAATTGTGTCACGCCGCATTGCGCGGGTACACAACTAGTATATATATATATATATATATATATATATATATATATATATATACACACACACACTTTTAATCTTTTTTTAAACATTTTAGATAAAAGATTGTGTTGGATTGGATTTTTAATAAAACTAAAATTATTTAGATTGTTGGGTAGTGTATATAGCAGAGAAAAATAATGATGATAGTCTTACCAAATAAAGTGAAACATTTATCTGTGCAAAACTAGTTGTGAGAGTAATGTAGAGACTAAACATGACATGTAAGTTAAGTACCGACTGTTTATCATTAGTATTAGACCAAACTACATACAAGTCTCGTTAATGTGCATGGTGTTGCATTGGCAGCAACCCTCCTAATACTACACCATGCCTGCCTATGAGTGGTGCCCGAAAATCTTGTGAACGGTGATTAACCTCCTATGAAACCCCCAGAAAAGAATTAACCATATACACACATACATACACACACAAATATATATATATATATATATATATATATATATATATATATATATATATATATATATATATATATATATATATAACTTTTATAATAGAGGTCATTTATGAATGTGGATCAAGATAACTCAAATACTTGCACAATATTGATTTGAAACCCCAAGACTTTTCAACTTATACTATTTAATGTCTTCGTTAATTGATATGTTGTGCCTATATAAGAACACTATTTACACACTTGGTTACTTAAACCTTATTTTATTCTCTTTCAAGCATGTTACATCCATGACATGTGTATAATATGAGTGATAACATTTCAAGAACTATAATTAGTCGAAGATATCAAGTTCTTATTGTTACCCACATGTTCATATGGAGGATCCTATTATAGATCTCGCAAAGAATCAAATTCGATGATAATCATTTGATTTTGTATTAAACATGCATAAAGATTCATCGGTTGGGTTTATGGCGTTTGGAAGCCAATTGGAGAAAGAAATCAAACGAGCTCTATGAGGATTCCGCGTGTATATCTATGATAAAATTGAAGCGAGTGGTTTAACTTCATTCTTTGTATATATTTATTCTTTTTTACTTTCTTTAATTTCAAGAAAATTTGTATGGCTTGGAGCATATATATTTATGTTTTGAATATTGATAAGTATCATTTCATGTTTTTATTATATAAGAATAACTTAGTAGGAGTTTGTATTTTTTTTAAACAAACATATTACAATTCAACGTTTTTATCTTGTGGAGTAGAAACACAAACAAAATATTCATGTTGAAATATTGTATTGTGCAATAAATAGTAATTGCAAAACAAATTAATAATCATTTGTTTATTATATTTTATATGTATTTTCATTGAAAATTTATAGTTTCAATTTGATATGAATAGTATATACTAATTATAAAACAAAATAATAATTTGAGGGAATGATAAAAACGAAATGAATGATTAAAACAGTTCAGGAAATGTATAAAAGGTTGTTTATTTATTAAAACAATAAGTTGTGTTGCAAATTCCAAAAATTAAAGATATCATATATTGATTTTATTGACTTACAAAATTCCAATGTAATATAATGTTAGAATTAGATTATCATATTATTTATATAATTGGCTAATTACAATTTGAATATTTTAATCATACTTAATTAAATCATAAATATCCATTAACTATCATAAGTAAGAAAGGCTATTGAGTTGCATTATTTAATTATAAATAACCATTAGTTAGAATTTGAAGAGTTTTAGTAATCTTACTAATACAAATATAAATAATCAGATTTGATATAATAACACATAGTCGTATATAATTTATTTTATGTAAATAATATAAACAATATTATATGATTATAATTAAATTTTTAATAGTGGGTTTTGAGGTTTTTGACGTAATTTTTTAACAATATGCTTATTATAAAAATATTATATTTATAAAATGGTTGATTTATTAGAAATAAATTGTAATGCAAAATTCAAAGAGAAAAAATATCATATTTTTATTTTTATTTAATTAAAAAACAATCATATATATATATATATATATATATATATATATATATATATATATATATATATATATATATATATATATATATATATATATATATATATATATATATATATATATATATATATATATATAAACGATCGGGTGATGACTCTTCTTAAAGTGAAAACTCGTGAGGACACCTTAAAAAAATTAAAAAAAATAAACAAAAAATATAAATAATAAAATGGATCATATTACTATATTGGAGAAAAAATTCGAAAAAAAAACTTTTGGATCATTATTTTTTTTATAATGAAACAATGATCCACAAAATAAAAAAATTTGTGGATCATTGCTGTTTTTCAATGATCCAATTTTTTTTATAATGATATAGTATTCTCGATTTTATGATTTGTATTTTTTTATATTTTTTTTCAATTTTTTTAAGGTGTCCTTACGAGTCCTCACCGAAAAAAGAGTTCTCACCGGAACGGGAACATATATATATATATATATATATATATATATATATATATATATATATATATATATATATATATATATATATATATATATATATATATAAAATAAACGAGTTCATTTTCCTTCGACCGTATTATTTGAAACTTACATAACTTTTCAAATACTTTTTAATAATGAGTAATAAATGGTCTATTTATGTGAGATACATGTAAATAAACTGAAACATCTACCTAGACATTAGTCTTTTATAACTTTTGATGGATATACGTAGTTTTAAAAAGATTGATTCCAATTTAATATTTCTTAATGATTGTGGTTTTTTCTCGAAACTGTTGGACGCTTAAAACACTTTATTTTTATGCATGTCATCTTCATCTTTTGATGTTTAGACTATTGAATTTGTTTTTTCTTCAAAAATGTTATATTCAATAAAAAGTTGCATATATTGAATTAATATTTTTTTACAAAATATAAATACGAATACGCCATTAAACCTAATAAAATCACTATAATATATAGAAAACCAGTAAATGGCTCATGTCCTATTTAATTTCTATAATCTAAAAATATAAATATGTTTCACTTAAAATGTTATATTTAATGCAAAACTGCATGTTTTTCAATTAAACTCTTCCATAAAACTGTAACACGAATACACGAAAAAACAAAATAGAGATTTGCAAAAATATGTAAAAGAATTCATAAATAAATGAGTTTTCTGCATTATTTATTATCTATAAATTATATAAAAAAAGTTTAGAATAAGAGTAACACTTAGAATTTCAAACTCAACCATCATACTTATATTTACAATTACAATAATATAATACATAAGAGCTTTTAAAATATGAAACTAAAATCATCATATTTCAAAAATGTCTTATTAAACTAAAGAAATTAATAAAATATATATTAGAGTTCAAACAATTTTGTTGTTCATGTTTCAACGGGAATAATCATGTTCGATTTCTTGAAACGAGATAAATACGAGTCATGTCTACCTTTTGAAAAAGAAGAAAAATATTTTTTATACATGACTCAACTTAATTCAAATATTTAATTTTATTTGATTAACGTAAGTGTAAACGAAGTATCATAACTTAAAACCTCTTGAGTTGTAGTGGTTTTAAAATAAATAATTGGTTGGAAGTTAGAGAGTTCTGATGCTAAAAATGAACTTTTAATGTAATTAACAAAATTTTATTAAATATGTTGTTTAGTATAATTAACTAATAAAATTGATTAAACCAATGATCTTTTTTCATCAAAAAACATTAGAACTTCATTTTAAAAGTTATTTCATACTAAATATATGTACCAGAATCAATGTTATTTTAGTTAGGTTCAATGCAAATTACATATTTTAAATAAAACCTATAAAATATTGTAAATATACAAAAGGTTTCTTAAGCTTCCATTTTAGTAATAGTCAAGTTGTTAAACTTTTAGTTAAATAATAATTTTATCAAATGGTATATAATTACGTCTATATAAAAATATAAATAATGGTTAACAATTATATTGATAGCTAACATTCAACAACTAGATTACAAAAACATAAAAATATATGATATTTTTATATTTTTATTTTATCAAATTGGGTTTCAGTAAGTCAGTTTAATATTTAAAGTGATAAAATAACATAATTTATTCGTGCGCAATGCGCGGGTACTCGCCTAGTGTATATATATATATATATATATATATATATATATATATATATATATATATATATATATATATATATATATATATATATATATATATATATATATATATATATATATATATATATATAGACATGCAGACAGACAGACATACTTAAACCATATTCATTTGAAATCTACAGGTTGTTAACTTCTATTTAAGTTAATAAATTAAACTCTACCATTATTCTAATTTGAATGTTAAATATTTGTTTTTCAACCTAAATACCTAATTTATTATTTAAATTAGATATAAATATTATATATTTAATATGTTGAGGCGTCAAACTCAACAAATAAATTTAGAAATATATAAAACAAAGATTTGCATTGCTCAATTTACTATAATAATAGTATTAGATAAGCATGGTCGATCCTCAAGGACATACATGGGTCTAACGATATGCCAAGTTTTCACATAAGTTACATAAATTCGTGGGGGATTTGCTTCCAAATGTTGATGACGGGAGGGTTGATTGATGATGAAGTTTCGGAACCCGGCTGCCTCTTCCGAAGCTTGGCTTGTTTTCGTAGCTTGTTTGTAGTCTTCTCTATCTCCGAATCAACTGGTATTGGTGTACATGTACGTAAAGATCTTGGTATAAAAAAATTAGTACTGTCGTGTCCCCGACAACGGCGCTAATTTGTTGAGGTGTCAAACTCAACAAATAAATTGAGAAATACATAAAACTAATATTTGCGCTGCTCAATTTACTATAAGAATAGTATTGGATAAGCAGGGTCGATCCTCTGGGACATGGGTCTAATGATATGCCAAGTTTTCACGTAAGTTACACTAAATTCATGGGGGATTTTGTTGTTTGATATGCAATAGAATAAAATTCCGGTTCCGTTGCACACGTTTGATGTAGGACTACAATTAAGATCAGAAACTATGTAAATTCCATTTAAGCTCTTGAATTGTACTAGAAAATTGCATTAGTACTCTCAGTTCATAAAGTTATATAATCAAAATATGCTCTTTGATTAATACATTTTTTTCTTAATCACGATCCAAATAAGCTCTTGAATTGTACTAGAAAATTGCATTAAGATTCAAATGAGCAAATCAAACAATACTTAATACTTCTCATATGCTCGGAAGCATGAAAGTATGTAATTCAAATTACACTTAAGTCAATCTTAACATAAGACTGATTCCGGTGTTGTTACAAGCATTCACTCACAAAACAATTACGGATTCTATGAGTGAATATAACAATTATGACATAAATATCAATCCAAGTGGCCAACTTGAATCCAACATAAGAATCACATGAAGTATTTGATACCAAACTTGAATTACTAAATGAAAAACATAAACATAGTTCTAACAAAATGATTGAGTATCCCACATCACGTGTTTACAGAACCAGAAAGTATAGAGATCTAGCACACATGCTCGGGCTAAGATCTCTATGATACAAACGATAAAAGATGTTCAAAATAAACTTACAAAACAAAATTTAAAAGCAAGATTGACGTTTCCAAATGTTTGTGATGCTAAGAACCTCTCAATTTTCGTCTATATTCTCTAGAAAATGAAGCACACTTGAAACTGCCCCCAAAAAGACCTTAAAACCGTGCACAAAACTGCTAGGCTGTCGGATATTACACGACCCGTGTTCCAGGAACACGACCCGTGTAAAAGCTTCTGTGAATTTCGTATCTTGTAAAGGGCTGACACAACCTGTGTTAAGGTAACACGACCCGTGTAATGTCATCAGGCTCCATTTCTTGTCTTTTATAAGAGGCTTCCATCTCCAAGTCCAATGCTCCAAAATCCTTCCAAGCACTCCAAGCACGTTCCAAGCTTCCATTCAAGTGCTTCAACCACATTCCAATCACTCTAAGCGACATTCAATGCCTCCATTCCCTTTTATGCTCCGCTCTATCTCCTTAAGCTCACTCAAAGTTCCGTTTCAACCTGAAATCACACAACACTTATAAAGTACCATTGTCCCCGTAATATGAACTAAAATGCATGAAAATAACTAAAAAGGTTAAATAAAGAAAGGTAAAATAGCCTAGAAAAGATGCATAAAATGCATCTAACATAATACTACCATTTTCTAAAAATTATTATTATATATATAATTTGTTAATTTAAAGATGACGTTAAATTCAAAATATAAATCAAATTATGAAATGAACTTTGGAAATTTTGTTCAAAGACTACTATTAAAATAGATAAAAAAAACTTTAAGTATATTGTTAAATATAAAACCTAAACTGAAACGTCAAGTTGATTAGAAAGAATTGATCAAAAGCAATTTTTACTAATATTGAAATTTTGAAAAAAGATGTAGTTTTAATTAGTTATATAAAAATAGTTATAAATAATATAAAACTAAAAAAATACATTACATTATCATGAAAATAATATTTGATATGTGAAATAATAATCATGATTGGAAATAAAAATGGTCAAACAATTTATTTTTTAAATTAACCATAACTAATGTTAAAACTAATACTGAATAAATATTCAATTTTATTTACGCACAACCCACAAATATATGTTATTGAGAATATGTTTTATAGAGTCTATTTGAATTAATTAACCATAATAACGCTAAATGTAAAATTTAGATCAAAAAGTCAAATTAGCAAAAACTTAACCAAAATTGCTATTTCTTTACACTAATAATGTTTTTCAAACAAATAGGTTTTAATTAATAAAAATAATAATAGTTATATACAACATAAAATTGAAAAACATATTACGCCAACTTGAAGAAATGATTGATATTTGAAATGATAATCGTGTTCGAAATTAAAAACATTTCTAAATAATTTGCTTTTAAATTTATTAATGGGTTAATGATTCATAATAGAAACCAATAATACAAAATTTACTCATTAGATCACTCAAGTTTTAATTTCACTCAATAGGTCATTGAACTTTCAATTTTTGTTTTAAAATACAATTATCTCTTATTTTAACTATCATTTTCCAGTTCCGGTGACACCTCTATCTTTGCCGACCATGCTCAAACCATTTTTTTCAACCCATTCTCAGGCGTACCACCTCGACCATATCCAAAGCTTATATAAAATCTCACCACAGTCATACCACCTCGACCACACCCATACAACTATCCTCATCTGATGCCCAATCCACCTCTAGCCGCTATTCCTTTCTTCGCTCGAAGGGCAACAACCAGACATGAGGTCTCTTCACGACAATTTTAATATGATATAACCGGTTAAAATCAGAGACAATAATATTTTAAAACCAAAACAGAAAGTTTGGTTACCTATTTGTTGCCAAATTAAAAGTTCAATAACATGTTGGATGCTATTAAAATTTCAGTGACCTAATTTGTAATTCTGTGTTATTGGTTGTTATTATAGATCATTAACCCATTATTATTCTTTAAAATAATTAAAAATAAAATTAAATCAAAAAGTATATTTAATTTATTTAAAACCCAACTTAAATATTGATATCATTGTGATGATGTAATCCTAAAAGACATTTATATGAGTTAATTAGCCATAATAGTATTTAAAGTATGGATTATTTAATAACAATTCACGTGAATTCCATTTAATATTCACATTTACATGTGAATCTTACTAAATTTACATGTCAATTCCAGAAAACCAATTGTATTTTTTTATTATTTCAACAATTTGATCATACCCAACTGAATTAACTAAAATTTTCAAGTGAATTACTCAAATTCAAATGTAGATTACCAAAAATTGTTGCAAAAAATTGGTATAATAGATATTTACACATGAATTAATATATGTAGTTCATATTCATATTATTAATCTGAGCGAGCTGAGAATAATTTTTTTTTAATATATCGATATAGATGTCTATTTATAGAGCACGAAAAAGTGTGAATTCTGGTATATATTCGCTTTTTTTCAAAGAAAATGGTTAAAGAATTAAAAGTTAAACAAAAAGGCCAATTAATAAACATACATCATCTTTAGCTGTTGATATTTCAATATTCCTGATTGTTTCTTTGATTTCTTTTTTTTTTCTCTATTTAACATCTCTCTCTCTACACACACACATATATATATATATATATATATATATATATATATATATATATATATATATATATATATATATATATATATATATATATATATATATATATATATATATATATATATATATAAAAGGATTAAATAATGACATATTAGTCAAAAGTGTGGGCCAAGAAAGAAACATCTTCGGAATGAGTAAACCAAAAACAAAGAACTTCACTCTTTCTCCATTAAAGAAGTAACCAAAACCCTTCTCTGTATCTTCCAAAAAGTATTTTTATTTAAAGCAAATTATATATATATATATATATATATATATATATATATATATATATATATATATATATATATATATATATATATATATATATATATGTGTGTGTGTATGTATGTATGGTTGTTTATTATGCATAAAATATAATTATCATATGAGTTATATGTCTTACAAAGCTCATTTACATATATAATAAAATAAAATTATGTCAAAATGATGATTATTATTATTATGTTATTTATAATAATTCAAACATTAGGGATTGTTTCAATTGGATTTCACATGCATCGGGAAAATGACTTATAAGGGTAATTATGTTTCAAAACTGTTCAAAAAACACCATCCAAGTAAGACATTTGTACAAAAAACTCCATCCAAGTAAGACCTTTATACAAAAAACACCATCGAATTACATATTTTGTTCAAATTTTACCCGATGGTAACCGGCTCTTGCAGGTTAAAGGATGACTTGGCCTAATACTTGGTGATCGGCCAAGTCATCCTTTAACATGTAAGAGCCGGTTACCATCGGATAAAATTTGAACAAAACATGTAGTTCGATGATGTTTTTTGTACAAAGGCCTTACTTGGATGTTTTTTTTGTACAAAGGCCTTACTTGGATTGTTTTTTTTGTACAAAGGCCTTACTTGGATTGTGTTTTTTGAACAGTTTTGAAACATAATTACCCTTATAAATCATTTACTCCACATGCATCGGTAGCGATTTTGGAAGGTCTAAAATGAAGGATACGCGGAACAAAAAAGAAAAGGCTACACAATGGAAAGAAAGGTATATCTATTTCGCAAGAAAACTTCACGCAGATTTGGTACCATCAAACCTCAAAATGCAAACTATTCTCCAACAAAATGCTTGCATATTTATACAACAAGATCGAGTCTTTTTGTTGCAACTCATCAAGTTTTTCGAACACCATCAAGACATCCGAAAGCAAATAAAAAATGGAAGCCAAGGGTATGCCTCCACCAGCTCGAGTTTATCAAGATTTCGAACCGTCAATGGAGTGGGTACCCGAAGATGATTCCGATACCCTTCTCGTATACCTTCCTGGTGCGTTTTCTTTCTTCTCTCCATTGTTTTTCCGATTTTAGAGTAAGTTTAGATGCAGGGTTTTGTATCAAATTCTTGGAAAATTTTGCAGGTTTTGCTAAGGAACAATTAAGGGTTCAACTCCGATCGAGGAATTTGATCATTAGCGGTGAACGAAAGCTTCAGCAAGACACATGGAGCCGATTTCGGGTAGAGTTTCCAGTTTCTGCAAACTGCGATCTCAACAAAATCAGTGCAAAGTTCGAAGGAAACATTCTCTTTGTTCGGCAACCGAAATTGATCACTCAAGTAGCGAAACCAATTGAAGAAAAGCCGCCGGTAGTTGCAGCGGCGCCGGTGCCGACGCCTCAAAAGCCAGCGGATGTACCAAATGTGGGTCAGAAAACCAACGACGGAAAACCCACTCCAGTAACACAAACAAATGCGGAGAACAATGTGGGAAAAGATGAAGAGGTTCCAAAGATGGGAGCAGAAGAATCGAGCAAAAAAAAAGAAGACAAAGCCTCTGCATCGAAGACTCCAGAAGGTGTTCGTGAAAATGCCTCAGAGAAGAAACCAAGTGATTCAGACAAGAAGAACAAGAAGGTGTACGATGAACTCGATAAAACGACTAAAACAGCATTGGAAAACTATAAACGGGCTGTTGGTGTGTTTGCCACGAAGCTAAAAACGTCGAGGAATGCTGTGAATGCGATTGTGATTCTTCTTGTCGGTCTCGTAATTGGTGTCTATGTCTCAGGTTCAATCAAATCATGGACAAAAGCTTGAATGCACATGGATATCGGTCTCAAATGTACGTATCCAGTTGTGCACGCGGAATGTAATAAACTAATAAAATCTTATTGTTTGTGTATTTACAAGAGCTCTTATTAAACTATGCCATTTATCAAGTCCAAGTTTGTTATTATAATGTATACCAAATAAAAGCTCTATAGATATGTAATATATTGTGTATGCAAAGGAGCCCAACGATTCAGGATTGAAGTTATATAATGGATAAAAATTTTAAATCTTCAAAATATAAGTAATTAAATTTCGCCTAATTTTGATAGGCCCTTAACTCACATAAAAATCCATATATTGTCAACGAACAAACAATATAGCATTGATCATTCATCACTACGGGTTAGACGAGGAATAGTAAAATTCCAAGAAAAAATGAACATATAAAGGCAAGTGAATGTTGTAAACATATTGAGTATGCTTGACTATTTTGATCATATATGACTCATCAAAGATCCGATTAAAGTGATTTAATGATCTGGATAGAATATACAATCGTCTATAACTTCCATGATTTGCGTTTTTGGAAATTCTGTCGTTATAGGGTCATGAAATGCATGGTAGTTGGAAACAATGCTACGATGACACGAAAAATGAATTAAAAGGGGACTTTTTGGTCATTGAAAATTAGAGGCGTAATTTATCTATCAAAATGCGTCAAACTTCTAAAGCTTATAAGCTCTATTGTTTTCAAAAGCATAAGTAATTAAAAAATCTGTGTATTGGGCTAAATTTAGTTAGTTATGTTCATCAAAACGCAATAATCGTCCACATTACACCAAACCACACAACATTACACCAAACCACACCATATCCCATAATGCAATAACCATCAATAATTCAATTTAGAATTCAACAACCTTCAGGGTTTGAATCTGGGTCGTGGAATTTGATTCAAACCTTCAGCTATTCAGAATACGATAAAGTTAGCCACTACTTCAACCAAAACACACCATGATATCAAGTCGTAATTTGGGTCCCAAACTTTCAAATTGTTACTTTTAGTATACTTATAACGGGTCTAAGCAAGAAGATGATGATCGAAAGGATGTCTTGTAAAAACCCCCGACTAACGAAACAATTACAAAGGTCACAAGATTCCTTGTTAATCCCCCATAAGAGAAGCAAAAAGTTACAATTTTTTTTCAATTGGAGGTGGTATTAGTAACACAAAGCACCAATCACCCCTTTACCAAAATCTAGACGATCGGGTCCTAGACTAAGGAAATTCAGCTAGGTTGTCCACGATGATTAAGATGCTGATAGTAGTAGGATGTATGTAAAAGTTGTTGGTGTTTATAACTTTTTCATGTGATTTTCTTGTTTTTGGTTGTCCCACATAAGAGAAACTAGTAAAGTTTCATATGTTTATTGTTGGAATAGTGTCCAATGTCATAACTAATTGGTAATGACTTTCCATTAATAGCAGAGTCATTTTTAGGTTGCCCTCAGTAGTCCAAATGGTATTAGATTTATTTGAGAGAGAGAGAGAGAGAATAAATAGTTTATTAATTTATTATGTGATGATAAATTAATTAGAAACTAGTTTGAAATTAATTTGAGATTAGTTAAAAGTGCAGGGACCAAATATTAATTGTCCAATAGTTACTGTAACGCCGAAACATGTTTATTATAAAATTATAATAAAAGGGCAAAATGGTCATTTTACCTCAAAAGGGTAATTTGGTCATTTGGACAGAAAAGGATTTGTTTTGTAATAATATTTTGAGTTTGAACTTAAAATGTTATTAAAAACTGAAATTGTGTCATAATATTTGTAAATTGTGGCAAAAGTCTTAAATGTGCAACTCTAGGGACCAAATTGTAAATTCTGGAAGTATAAAAGATTGGAAGCTTCTCCATTTTGGGCAGAATTTTGGCACTTACGGGAGGAGTTCTTGGGCGATTTTCTGCAGAAGAATTGAAGTGGTCTTGAAGATTTAAGTTGCATAATTGGATTATAAGCTTTCAAAGGGTATAATTGGAAGTTTGGAGGTAAGTTCTTCAAGTTTTGCTAATTGTTCTTGATGGGTTTTTGTAGAACTCAAAAACTGCAATTTCAGTTGTGTTTGAGTGTTTAAAATGGTTAGAAACTTCCATTAAGGCATGCTAGTAAGAGCTTAACTCAACCAAATGGAAGTAGGATGTTATATTTGATGAAATTGAAGATTTGGGGTTGTTAGAAATAAGAACCCTAATTCTTTGTGTGATTGATTGAGGGTGTTTTGATGGTTAAAAACCTTGTTAATATGTAAGGTTTTAGCCTAGGAACAAACCCCAGGTGATTAAGAACAGAAATAAGCACTTAATGGACCAAAACAGCAAGCTACAGTGCATAAATCGCGACTGGCCAGGGGGTCTGTGTTAGTTCTATATGCTCAAGGATGATCATAAAATGATATTACTAGTAATACATGATCCTATAGGGTCACACCAACAACAAGTTTGACACCAATTGATCATTTAGAACGTTAAATTTGATTTAACGTCAAATGATACTAAACTTGCAATTTAATCTTGTAGGTTATTATTATTTAAGGTAAATAATAATAAATACAAAATTAAAGGTTGATTAGTAATTCATATGTGATGAATTAATTAAGTATAACAATTAAGTTGTTTAAATTGTTAAACGATTTAATTGATTTATAAATAAGCCTTTTATTTAATTTAATTGGTAAATTAAATAAAATATATATATATATTGTTATATATATATATATATATATATATATATATATATATATATGTATATATATAATTATACAATTAAGATTGTATATTTAGATGGTTTGTTTATATATATAATTATGGGTTAAATGTTATCCCATTTAAGAAATAAGAAGATATATTATTTATAAACTTATAATTATATAAGTTTTATAAATAATAAAAACTAACTAGCACTACACATGATCATCCATATTTTAAGCCATGATGGGAGACATAACAACATGCATTGAGTTGTAAAACTAGTGGAAGATGCTAGCTTTTGTTTATAGAAAACACATGGGTCTTTCCTTTCCAACTAATGCATGTGCTTTCTTCTTTTTGGTGGGATAAATGGCCGATCATGTGAATGGGTTAGTAAGCATCTTTTGTATCTTAAAATCAGCCAAAGACTCTCCCTATAGATCTAAGCAAAATCGTTTTTGCTAAGTAGTAGAAAAGAGAAGAAAAGGGTTTTCATCTTGCAAGTTGTGGAACTAGCATTTAAGTGTGTTCAAGCTTGTGGTGGATCAACTATAGAGGGATTCTAATTTGATTCCTAGCTATCAAAATCATCCAAACCAAACCAAGAACAAAAGGTTATGATCTTGAACTTAATCTATGTTTGTTCTTCATCTTATCTCTACATGCATGTAGCATGATCCTCTTGGAATGAAACTTGTGTTCATGATTTTATGCTTCCGTTGCAAACTCTAGTTTTTGAAACTAACTACATGAACCTTGATTTCCAACAATTGGTATCAGAGCCATGGCTATATTGCATGTTTAGATAATAAGTTTATTTGGATAAACTTGGTTTTTGGAAGCCATGAATGTTCATCTTCTTAAATGAAAGTTTCATGCATGGCTTCTTTGGCAACATGCAAGTAGATTATCTATGATTTTATGTAACCAACTATATCTTATATATGCATGCTTTTGGTTACATAAATTGTTGCCTTAGAAAAACAAAGTGTTGATTTTCTTATGATTTTATGTGATAAAATGGTGCATAAACAAGCCAAGGACCATATGATGCATGTTTTGTGTTTGTGTTCGATATGGTTGTAATCTATTCATTTATTCAAATGGTTTGTAATAATAATTAGTTATTTACTTCCTTTTATTCATTTTGTAATTGTTAGAATAGTTGTATTTTATTTCATTCACAAAATGTAACAAGAGAAGGAAGTAAGAAAAGATTGCACCCAACAGCAGCACTTTCTGAAGAGCTGCTGTCCAGATTTGAAAAAATGTTTTGAAGTGTTTTATAAATTCATCTCTTGGTCATTTGATGATATACTTGTTGGTAACTTTAATATCTAGTATATACATTAAGTTTCAACAAGTATTAGCATCAATATGGCCAAGAATGAATTGAAAAATGCAACAAAAAACACATTTTTTCTTCCTGCTGCCCCTGAATTTCGAAAATTTTGAAGGCTCCATAGAAAAATCACATGTCACTCAATGGTGTCAAGAAATGGTGGTTCAAGTATCATTTGATGATATAAGAAGCTTGGCAAAATTGTAGCCAAAGCGCAAATCATTTGGTTGAGTTTTTGTCACTCTTTTTGTCCCTAGGTTTGACTTGATATTTCATGTGTGGCTCACATGAAATATCAAACTAGTTGGCTTGTGTTTATGCACCCATGCATGCTTGTGATGTTTGAATGTTTTATTATGTTATGTTGTGGATGAAAATAAGATTTTGCATGCTAGACAACCTAGATAATTAAACATAATCATCAAGGAGTTTGTATTTTCAAAAATTGACATTTAAAACATAAGATGTGATAAAATGGGTTTTACTAAAATGGGTTTTGTTTAAAACCTATTAAGTCAAGTTTTGAAAATGATTGAAACAAGAAATAAAATGGAGATTTTATAAACTCTTACAAACTCCAACCCTAAGTAATAATGGTAATTATTTAGGATTATAAATTGGTTCTAATATATGTGATCAAACTCAAATTTAATATTGGATATTAATTGTAATCTTGACCACAAACAAAGAATCAATAAAATGGAGATTTTATGATTTAGGAACCAATTAACAAAATAAGATTTAATGGTACCATGTTCATTGGATGCATGCAATCTACATGATACCATATGTTTTTCAAAATTAGAATTGTAAAAACATTCAAATCCCTTATGAAATACGAATCAATGTCGTCCCTCTTAAAGACACTCATGTATCACTTGTATTTCCTTGTGGGATAAAGGATACCTAACCACTTGGAGTCTTCTTGTGATACAAGAAGTAGTTTTGCAATATTGATGGGATAAAGGACACCTAACCATTAATAGTTGTCAAAACTACACGTCCGTTTAAGTAGGATGATTCGTTTGGAAATCTCTTGTGATAAAGGTCACCTAAGCATTAGAAATCCAAGGCATAGATGGGATCAAACATGCCAAACTTATAAATGTTATAATGGGATCCCATAACTCTAGAAATTATATTTGGATATAATTGGTAAACCGTTACCTACCTTGTTGATTCGAATAGGTGGGATAAAGGAAACCTAACCACTTATTCGTAATGCAACTTGGATTCTAGACCTTAATTAATTAAAGTTTATGAAACAAGAAAGGGTATTAATTATTAAGGTATTAATATCATAATTTACTAAATAGAACCTTGCTAAAATTTTGTAGATGGCACCAAACAACAACACACACTCGGCTCCTAACAAAACCTCACTACGGTCTCTCCTTGAAGGAGAAAAACTTAACCATACCAACTTCTTGGATTGGTACCGTAGTGTGAGAATTGTTCTCAAACAAGAAAAGAAAGAATATGTTCTCAATGAACCACTTACAGAAGAGCCCCCTGCCACTCCTAAGCACGCACACGATGCATGGCTTAAAAAGATGGATGATTCCATCGATGCATCATGCCTCATGTTGGCAACCATGATTCCCGACCTTCAGAAGGATTTGGAGAATCATTCAGCCTATGACATGATTAATCAACTAAAGGAAATGTTCCAACAACTTGCAAGAACGGAAAGGTTCGAAACTGTTCGGGCTTTCCATGCTTGCAAGATGGAGGAAGGGCAGTCGGTAAGCTCTTATGTGCTCAAAATGAAGAGTCACATTGATCATTTGGCACGTCTTGGAGTTGTGATGCCCGAAGAGCTAGCAACGGATTTGATCCTTAACTCCTTGACAAAGTCCTTTGATCCTTTTGTCATGAATTATAACATGAATGGTTTAAACAAGACTATCCCGGAATTACATGGGATGCTAATTACCGGAGAAAAGAGTCTGCCTAAGAAAACCACTCAAGTTCTCATGATCAAGGAAGGTGGCACAAAGAGAACAAGACCTGAACACCCCACCAACTCCAAGGGCAAAGGGAAAGCAAAAGCTTTCAAAGGTAAGGGCAAGAAAGTTGTCCAACCTTCCCATCCGCCCAAGAAGAAGGCAAAGGTTGCCAAAGATGAAACATGCTTTGAATGTGGCAAAGCTGGGCATTGGAAGAGAAATTGCCCTACCTATCTTGCGGAGTTGAAGAAGAAGAAGGCCGGTGAAGGCACTTCAGGTATCTATGTGATAGACCTAGAACTTTATAATTTATCTCCTAACACATGGGTATTTGATACTGGTTGTGGAACTCACATATGTAATATGTTGCAGGGGTTCAAAAGGAGTAGGCGACTGAAGGCAAATGAGGTAGTACTTCGGGTTGGAAACAATGCAAGAGTTGCGGTGGATTCAATTGGAAGTTTTAATTTATTACTACCTAATGGCTTGTGTGTGACATTGTTGAATGTTTACTATGTTCCTAGCTTGACTAGGAATATTATTTCGGTTGCTAAATTAAGACAATGTGGATTTGATCTTTCCTTTAATAATGATGATATTTGTGTTTACAAAAATAATGTATTCTATTTTGAGGCTAGGCCTTTAAATGGAATTTATGAAGTAAACCTTGATGAAAAGACTAATAATGGCTCTTTATACCACACTTTCACCAAGAAACCCAAATTTGATTTGAGTCAAACCTATCTATGGCATTGTCGCCTTGGGCATATAAACAAGAATCGCATATCCCAACTTCAAAAGAGTGGACTTTTGAAGGCAAATGAGAATGACTCATTTGATATATGTGAATCTTGTTTACATGGCAAGATGACTAAAGCTCCTTTCTCCGGAACCAATGAGAGAGCAAAGGACTTGTTAGGAATCATACATACGGATGTATGTGGTCCTTTCAAGCCAATGACTAGATATGGTGAAAGATATTTCATCACCTTCACTGACGACTTTAGTCGTTTTGGATATGTTTATTTGATGAAACATAAACATGAGGCATTTGAAATGTTCAAAACGTTTCAAAGTGAAGTGGAAAATCAACTCAACAAAACAATTAAAGTTCTTCGTTCTGATAGAGGAGGTGAGTACTTAAGTACAAACTTTATGGATCATTGTAAGACTTGTGGAATTGTTTCACAACTTACTCCACCTGGAACACCACAACATAATGGTGTGTCTGAGAGGCGGAACCGAACACTATTGGATATGGTTCGATCCATGATGAGTAGAAGTACTCTACCTTTATCATTTTGGGGTTATGCTATACAAACAGCTGCTCGTCTCCTAAACATGGCACCTACTAAGAAGGTAGATAAAACGCCTTATGAGATATGGCATGGAAGGGTTCCATCTTTATCCTATCTAAAGGTATGGGGTTGTGAAGCTTATGTTAGACAAGAAGCTTCAAACAAATTAGAACCCCGTTCAACTAAATGTATCTTTGTAGGGTATCCGAAAGATTGTCTTGGATACTATTTCTACAATCCCATCGAGAATAAGATATTTATTTCTCGAAAAGCTGAATTCCTAGAAAACAAGTTTCTGACGGAAGAGGCTAGTGGGAGGTTTGTGGAACTTGAGGAACTTCAAGAACCACAACCTGATACACAAGAAGTTGAATCTAGCATTCAACAAGAAATTGTTGAACCTGAACAAACGGTTGATCAGGAACAAATTGTAACACAAGGTGTTCGCAAATCTGGTAGGGTTCGAATTGAACCAGAAAGGTATGGTTACCTTTTGATGGAAGAGGAATGTTATACGATAGATTCTGATGAACCCGTCAACTATCAGAGTGCAATATCAGATCCTGAATCTGATAAATGGCTTGAAGCCATGAACACTGAGATGCAATCCATGCACGATAATCAAGTTTGGAACTTGGTTAATCTTCCCACCAATTGTAAGACTGTTGGGAACAAATGGGTTTTCAAGAAGAAAATCGACGTGGATGGAAATGTTCACACTTTTAAGGCTAGACTTGTCGCTAAAGGATACTCACAGACTCATGGTATTGACTATGATGAGACCTTTTCTCCAGTGGCAATGATCAAGTCAATTAGGATACTTTTTGCCATAGCCGCATACTATGATTATGAGATATGGCAAATGGATGTCAAGACCGCTTTCCTTAATGGATACTTATTGGAAGATGTCTATATGGAACAACCTGAAGGTTTTGTCGATCCCAAGCATCCAAACAAAGTGTGCAAGCTTAAAAGATCTATATATGGATTAAAGCAAGCGTCTCGAACATGGAACATCCGTTTTGATGAAAAGATTACAAGTTTTGGATTCATCAAAAATGAGGATGACTCCTGTGTTTACAAGAAAGCTAGTGGGAGCATTGTCATAATCCTAGTATTATATGTAGATGACATACTTTTATTTGGAAATGACATCCCAACCTTAAAAGGTGTCAAAGCGTTCCTTGAGAGTTGTTTCTCAATGAAGGATCTAGGGGAAGCTGCTTATGTATTAGGCATAAAGATCTATAGAGATAGATCTAAGAGACTTATTGGTCTTAGCCAAAGTGTATATATTGATAAAATCTTGAAAAGGTTCAAGATGCAAGACTCCAAAAGAGGATTCTTGCCAATGCCTCATGGCACCATCCTAAGCAAGTCTCAGTGCCCAAACTCTAGGACTGAACTTGAAAGGATGAAACATGTCCCATATGCTTCGGCAATTGGGTCCATCATGTATGCCATGTTATGCACTAGGCCCGACGTCTCATGTGCCTTAAGTATGACTAGTAGGTATCAACAGAACCCAGGTGAAGCCCACTGGACTGCTGTAAAGAACATTCTTAAATACTTGAGAAGAACTAAAGATATGTTCTTAGTTTATGGCGGTTTGGAAGAAAGCTTAAAGGTAAAGGGTTACACTGACGCAAGCTTCCAAACAGATAGGGATGATTCAAAATCTCAATCTGGGTATGTCTTTATTTTAAATGGAGGAGCCGTGTCTTGGAAGAGTTCCAAACAAGAAGTGATTGCACAATCCACTACAGAATCTGAATATGTTGCTGCTTCGGAAGCTGCTCAAGAAGCTGTCTGGATGAGAAAGTTCATAGAAGATCTAGGGGTTGTTCCTTCCATTCGGGACCCTATAGAAATCTTCTGTGACAATCTAGGTGCTATAGCTCAAGCAAAGGAACCTAGATTGCATCAAAAAACCAAACACATTCATCGAAGGTATAACTACATTAGACATGAAGTTAAGAATGGTGAAATTAGTATTCACAAGGTTCATACAGATCAAAATTTGGCAGACCCATTCACGAAACCTTTACCCCAAACTAAGCATGAAAGTCATGCTAAGGGTATAGGACTCCGTTTTTCTAATGAATGGATTTGATTTGTGTTTAATGTTTTATGAATATGAACTTATGTAAACGACAAGAATTATGTAATATATGTGACATGATGTTTCATTCATAATTTTGTGTTTTATTAGCATGTTTAATCCTTGAATAATTTGATTATTCTAAACGTCCATAGTCGATCATAGTTGTGGGAGCAATTATGAAGTAAGACTAATATGAATTGGATTGGTTGACTTTTATGGGTAAAAGTAGCAAAAGGTTGCAACCAAATTCATAGGTACTTGTTAGTTTACAAGTATTGGACTTGACCCGTTTCAAGATCACTCCATGGATCATCATCATAAGTGATTCTTGAATAAAGGTATTATCATTGTATCCTTTGACCTGAGATACATATTTGGGACTCAAGTGTAGAGTGTACTATGCTTTGATGTGGTTCACTGTTGTTCTTGAAATACAGACAACCATAAAGGCCATACTCATGCATAGTACTAACTATATGAGAGGCGTATGTAGTCAAGACGGGATTTGTTCCTCTTATGTGTTGAGAGTTAGACATCTAAGGCGCCTGTTTGAAAGTTGAACATAAAATGAGAATGATTAAGATCCATGTCTCATGTTCAACAAGATGTCTGTGACAAAGGGATAATTGATAGATAACCTTATACATCAATTAGAGCCTCGTGTTTTCTGAAGAATTGAATGTTGTTGAATGGCACAATGTCATGTGTTATTGGGGGCAGTAAAATGTTGCTAGACGTTTACCACTGTCTATATCATTCTGTGATGCAACCTTGTGCAAGTGGGAGATTGTTAGTTCTATATGCTCAAGGATGATCATAAAATGATATTACTAGTAATACATGATCCTATAGGGTCACACCAACAACAAGTTTGACACCAATTGATCATTTAGAACGTTAAATTTGATTTAACGTCAAATGATACTAAACTTGCAATTTAATCTTGTAGGTTATTATTATTTAAGGTAAATAATAATAAATACAAAATTAAAGGTTGATTAGTAATTCATATGTGATGAATTAATTAAGTATAACAATTAAGTTGTTTAAATTGTTAAACGATTTAATTGATTTATAAATAAGCCTTTTATTTAATTTAATTGGTAAATTAAATAAAATATATATATATTGTTATATATATATATATATATATATATATATATATATATATATATATATATATATATATATATATATATATATATATATATATATATATATATATATGTATATATATAATTATACAATTAAGATTGTATATTTAGATGGTTTATTTATATATATAATTATGGGTTAAATGTTATCCCATTTAAGAAATAAGAAGATATATTATTTATAAACTTATAATTATATAAGTTTTATAAATAATAAAAACTAACTAGCACTACACATGATCATCCATATTTTAAGCCATGATGGGAGACATAACAACATGCATTGAGTTGTAAAACTAGTGGAAGATGCTAGCTTTTGTTTATAGAAAACACATGGGTCTTTCCTTTCCAACTAATGCATGTGCTTTCTTCTTTTTGGTGGGATAAATGGCCGATCATGTGAATGGGTTAGTAAGCATCTTTTGTATCTTAAAATCAGCCAAAGACTCTCCCTATAGATCTAAGCAAAATCGTTTTTGCTAAGTAGTAGAAAAGAGAAGAAAAGGGTTTTCATCTTGCAAGTTGTGGAACTAGCATTTAAGTGTGTTCAAGCTTGTGGTGGATCAACTATAGAGGGATTCTAATTTGATTCCTAGCTATCAAAATCATCCAAACCAAACCAAGAACAAAAGGTTATGATCTTGAACTTAATCTATGTTTGTTCTTCATCTTATCTCTACATGCATGTAGCATGATCCTCTTGGAATGAAACTTGTGTTCATGATTTTATGCTTCCGTTGCAAACTCTAGTTTTTGAAACTAACTACATGAACCTTGATTTCCAACAGTCTGCACTGCCGCTAGGCGCAGTGCGCCCCAAAGCCAGGCGGGGTGCGCCCAGGCGCAGTGCGCCCTCCCCTTGGCGCAGTGCGCCCACTGATCAGAGGCCAGGCAGGGGATCAAAAACGCTAACTTTTGCTTGGCTTGTCCGATTAAGCTCAAATTTGAACCATAGGCTCGTTATGGTCTAAAAAGTTTGGGAAAATTTTCATATCGAGTTTTCGACCCCTCGGGGGCACTGTAGACCGACCCGAATGCCTCGGTGAATAGTAAAATTCATATAAAGTTAGTAAACGGAAAGTTTATTAACTAGGCATTATATATTATTGAACTCTATTGTATTAGAGTTAATTGTAATGGTTATTAACCTATAATCATTGTGAAATAATGAAATTATAGGTACGGGACAAAATCTTACGGAATACATTACAAGTCAAGAAACGACGAAAGCTAGTGGTAGTAAGCAACAAGGTGAGTAATCTCACTCGTATTTGATGTGATATATGATTGTTGAGCAGCTGCGGATTGAAAATAGTTTTGGGGACGAAAAATGACAGATATTTGATTTAATATGAGAATACCAGATAAGCCGTGAGTCTTTAATAGACAAGAACGGAGCTGTGAGTCAAATCTTTATTGACAAGACCGGAACCAGCCGTGAGTCAATAAAAATAAATAGACAAGACCGGAACCAGCTGTGAGTCTAGGCAACAGCGGGCTAACCCGTGAGCCATATTTAAACTTATATAGACAATACCGGAATCAGCCGTGAGTCTAGGCAACAGCGGGATTTTCCCGTGAGCCATGTTTGATTTTGTATCGTATGAAATTACATATTCGGCTTTGTATGGAGAATTTTATTCTTATACATGTAGTATTTGATTTGATTACTCACTGGGCTTTATAGCTCACAGTTTATTTGATATGTCCCTGCAGGTGAGCGTGATCCCGCGAAGGGAAAAGACAAAGTCCGTGACTGAGGACTTAGTGTTGAAGTAATACCCGGCTTGAAGAATGTATAATATTTAATGTATTGTACTTCCTGATACTCTTGTACTCGAATTATATTAACTAATACCCCTTATTATGTTTTATTTGTAAAATATATGGTTTGAAAAATGAAAAATTTTTGGGGTGTTTTTGGTTAATAAGTCGGGTGTTACAAGTTGGTATCAGAGCCGTGGTTTAAGTGAACTAGGTGTCTTAGATTAGATCCCTGGACTTAAACCTTGAGAGAAACACAGATAATTGGACTGTTAGATATATATAAGTCTGTTATTATATATGTAATCTAACGGGTTGCTGAAATTTTGAAGTATGAGAAATACACGAAGCAATCCTACTGGTGTGAATTCGCGTGGAACTGCAAGAAGTGGACCAGCTAGGTCACGTGGAACTGCAAGAAGTGGACCAGCTAGGTCACGCGGCTCTGTTGGGCGAAGAGCACCAGCACGGGAACCGGTGGGACAAAATCCACCTGATATTCGGGCGATAGTGGAAGAAGTGGTTAGACAAATGATACCAGCATTATCAAACAACCCTAACCCGAGTGGCAATCCTAATCCGAGTGCCAATCCTGATCCTACTGAAGAAGCTGCAAAAAGTGTTCATGACAGGCAGCTAGAAGATGAAAGCCAGGGAGAAAGTCGTGCCCGGGCAGTAAAGGAAACTCAAGGTGGGGAAACTTCGATAAAGAAAGTTGGGTGTACGTATAAATCCTTCCTTGGTTGTAAACCAAAGGAGTTCTCGGGGACAGATGATCCAGTCAAAGCTATGGAATGGATCATGCATATCGAGAAGGTGTTCCGAGTAAGCAAATGTGCAGACGATGATAAAGTGGAATTTGCCACGAACCAACTTACAAGTGGCGCACTACATTGGTGGCAAACTTACTATAAATCACTGGATCTTGATTCATCCCAATCGATACCTTGGGATCAATTCAAGACAAAGTTTAATGAAGAATACTGCTCAGAAGTAGCTATTCAGAAGTTGGAGGATGAATTCCTACACCTGGAACAGGGTTCCCGATCGGTTCAGGAATATACTCTTAGCTTTCTGGAGAAAGCTAGGTTCGCGGAACACCACATTTACACTGAAAAGAGAAGGATCGACAAGTATGTTCGGGGGTTGACAACCCGAATTAGAGAAATCGTGCAACCGTTAAAACTAACTACTTTCCGACAAGTGGTGGATCGAGCCACAGAAAGGGAAACCGAATTAAAGCGACAAGAAGACGAAAAGAAAGCCGTTGAAACAAAAAGAAAGGCGGAAGACCAAGGTTGGACGCCTCAGAAAAAGTCGCAACAATCCGGGTCAAGGGGAAAAGGCCAAAGAGATGAAGGGAAGTGGTGTGAAAAGTGTAGAAAACGGCACACGGGCAGTTGTCGCAGCGATACTGGGTCGCTTATCTGCCGAAATTGTGGAAAAACGGGTCATACTATACGGGACTGTCGGGTGGACCGTAGGTGTTTCCAATGCGGGGCTACGGATCATATTCGACTGAACTGTCCCCAACTGAAATCTGGGGCATACAGTGAAAGACCCAGAGAGGACCATGTTGGAAAGAAAGAAGAACCGAAGAACAGAGGACGACCGGTGGCCTCACGAGCTTTTCAGATGACGGTGGAGGAAGCCCGGGAGAAAACGGATGTGGTGACAGGTATCTTCACTCTTAATTCCATACCTGAATATGTTATTTTTGATCCGGGGGCTACTCACTGTTTTGTATCGGAATCTTTATTACCTCGACTGAAAGTACCTTTAACCCCGATGGATGAAAGTTTAGAAGTAGCTATAGCAAACGGCCGATATGTCTGGGTTTCTGAACATATGGAAGGTTGTCAGCTTAAAATCTACGGGACCGTTTTCCCTATAGATTTGAAGCCGATGACTACCAACGAATTTGGTGTAATTGTGGGGATGGATTGGTTAGCAACGAATTATGCTAACGTGGATTGCAGAAATAAAAATATCACAGTGCTGTCACCAGATGGAAAATGGATAAAGATTCAGGGTGAACGACCCCGGTTGAGAATGCCAGTTATCTCCTTTGCTCAAGCCCGAAGCTGTGTTAGTAAAGGAGGGATGTCTTATCTAGCTTATGTGTCGGTGGCCCAACCGATTAAAGTGGGGGTAGCAAATGTGAATGTGGTGAACGAGTTCCCAGATGTGTTTCCAGATGAACTTCCAGGGTTGCCACCAGATCGACAGGTTGAGTTCACGATTGAACTAGTTCCGGGAGCTGCACCTGTTGCCCGAGCTCCATACCGATTAGCACCTTCAGAAATGGTGGAACTGCGAAAACAACTGGAAGAATTGTTAGATAGGGGTTTCATCAGACCGAGTACATCGCCATGGGGAGCCCCTATTCTGTTTGTCAAGAAGAAGGATGGGTCAATGCGCATGTGTATTGACTATCGGGAGTTAAATAAGATCACGGTGAAGAACAAGTACCCGCTACCCAGAATAGACGATTTGTTTGACCAGCTGCAAGGCGCGTCTTACTTTTCCAAGATTGACCTGAGGTCAGGATACCACCAGTTGAAGATAAGGGAGTCAGACATTCCGAAGACAGCTTTTCGTACGAGATACGGTCATTATGAGTTTTTGGTGATGCCTTTTGGATTAACCAATGCTCCAGCCGTATTCATGGATCTCATGAACCGAGTGTGTCGTCCGTTCCTTGATACCTCGGTGATAGTGTTTATTGATGACATCTTGGTGTATTTGCGAAGCCAAGCCGAACATGAGGTGCACCTGCGGCAAGTGTTGGAGTTGCTTCGCCGAGAAAAGCTGTATGCGAAATTCTCCAAGTGTGACTTCTGGCTAAGAGAAGTTCAATTCCTTGGCCATGTAATTAATGCTGAGGGGGTGAAAGTTGATCCATCAAAGATTGAGGCCGTGATGAAGTGGGAACCGCCTCGGAGTCCAACCGAAATACGAAGTTTCCTTGGTTTAGCAGGCTATTATAGAAGATTTGTCGAAAATTTCTCTTCGATAGCTGCTCCGTTGACCAAGTTGACTAAGAAGGGTGAAAAGTTCACGTGGGCCGAAAAACAACAAGAAGCATTCCAGAAGTTGAAACAATCTTTATGTGAAGCGCCAGTGTTGGCTTTACCACAAAGCGGAGAAGAATATGTGATTTACAGCGATGCTTCTAGAATTGGTCTTGGTTGTGTTCTAATGCAGAAAGGTCGAGTCATAGCCTACGCGTCCCGACAATTGAAAGATGCCGAGAAGAAGTATCCAGTTCATGATCTGGAATTACCTGCTGTGGTTCTAGCATTGAAGTTATGGAGGCATTATTTATACGGCGTAAAGTTTGTCATTTACACTGATCATAAGAGCCTGAAGTACCTCTTCGACCAGAAAGAGCTGAATATGAGACAGCAAAGGTGGATGGATCTACTGAAAGACTTTGATTGTGAAATTCAATACCATCCTGGTAAAGCGAACGTGGTGGCAGATGCGCTAAGCCGAAAAGAAGCTCCTGTGAAAATTACATCCGCATGCATGGGTGTAGTAAGCCGGTTACCAGGATTGATCCGTTCAGCACAAGAAGAAGCGTGTAAACCGGAGAATATAAAAAGTGAAAGAATAGTTGGATACTTGAAGCATCTGGAAGACAATGCACAGAAATTGAAGACCTTCAGAGGCCGAATATGGGTTCCGAAACAAGGAGAAGCACGGAGTTTACTTCTAGAAGATGCACACTATAGCCGTTATGCGGTTCATCCGGGCAGTACCAAGATGTATCAGACGTTAAAACCGATGTATTGGTGGCCTGGAATGAAGAGAGACATCGGAAGATTTGTGGAAAGATGTTTGACTTGTCTACAAGTTAAGTCAAACCATCAGAAACCGTACGGGGAAATACAACCATTACCGATTCCAGAGAAGAAATGGGACCATATTACCATGGATTTCGTGACAAAGTTGCCGCGGACACCGCGAGGTTATGATTCTATATGGGTGATTGTTGATCGATTGACCAAATCGGCACAATTTATACCATATAAAGAAAAGTATAGAGTAGATCAACTGGCGAAAATCTATATAGATGAGGTGATTTGTCGACATGGATTACCAGCATCGATTGTGTCGGATCGAGACAGCAGGTTTACTTCTCATTTTTGGCAGAGTCTTCAAAAGCGATTGGGTACAAAAGTACTTATGAGTACTGCATATCACCCGCAGACTGATGGTCAGAGTGAAAGAACGATCCAAACGTTGGAAGATATGTTGAGGACTTGTGTCATAGACTTCGGTGGAAGCTGGGAGGATCATTTACCTTTAGTGGAATTCGCGTACAATAACAGCTATCATTCCAGCATTCAGATGGCCCCGTATGAAGCTTTGTATGGAGCACCGTGCCGTACTCCGACCTGCTGGACTGAAGTTGGGGAAAAGCCATTGGCTGGACCTGAAATGGTAGCACAGACTGAAAAAAAGATCAAACTGATACGAGAGAATTTGAAGGTAGCTCAGAATAGACAGAAACAGTATGCGGACAAACGGGTGAAACCGATAGAATTCCGAGTAGGAGATATGGTAATGCTCAAAGTATCTCCTTGGAAAGGCTTAATTCGTTTTGGGAAGAAAGGGAAGCTGAGTCCTCGTTTCATCGGACCTTTCCGTATATCCCAAAGAGTTGGAGCCGTGGCGTATCGATTGGAGTTACCTGATGAACTTCATGGTATACATGACGTATTTCATGTGTCCCATTTGAGGAAAACGTTGTTTGATAAGTCTCAACAAGTACCTCTTGCTGAAATTGAGGTGGATGAAAAGTTGAGATACCCGGAACAACCCGAACGGATACTAGACCGCAAGACAAGACAGCTGCGGAATAAGAAGATTAGCATGGTGAAAGTCCTTTGGCGTCATCACAAAGGTTCCGACATGACGTGGGAGACCGAAAGTGAAATGAGGGAGAAATACCCTCAACTATTTGTATGATTTCGGGGACGAAATCTCTTAAAGGAGGGGAGAATTTGTAACGCCGAAACATGTTTATTATAAAATTATAATAAAAAGGGCAAAATGGTCATTTTACCTCAAAAGGGTAATTTGGTCATTTGGACAGAAAAGGATTTGTTTTGTAATAATATTTTGAGTTTGAACTTAAAATGTTATTAAAAACTGAAATTGTGTCATAATATTTGTAAATTGTGGCAAAAGTCTTAAATGTGCAACTCTAGGGACCAAATTGTAAATTCTGGAAGTATAAAAGATTGGAAGCTTCTCCATTTTGGGCAGAATTTTGGCACTTACGGGAGGAGTTCTTGGGCGATTTTCTGCAGAAGAATTGTGTTGAAATCCAAGAGTCGGATCAAGATTCAAGTATGCGGAATAAAGTAAATAAACAAGATCAAGAACAGGCAATATGAAGAACTGTAGTTGAATGATTAAAAGTGCAACTCAAGAACAATTCGATGTGAACTATTCTGTATGAGTGCCGTCTCCAGATTACAAAAGTTAACCCTAGAAAAGGTTTGAACATGCTATTTAAAGAAAACTAAGTATGGAAGGACAGACCCATTCCATAACCGATAACAAAATTATAGGCGTTAATTCTGGCTACAAATCCGATTAGCATATTTGACTCAATCTATATTTATGACTCAACAATCTCCCCCTTTGAGTCAAAAATGTGACTATGCTTTATTCTTCAGGTTTCACTTCATCAGCTTGTCTGTCAAACACCTTCGGAATGATTGCCAGGATCCTCTTTCGGAATTCAATGTACCATGTTAACATGTCGTTGATGCAAGTTTTATCTTCAGTGGTGTTGGATTGAAGTTTGTTGGTGATGTGAAGAATGTGTTGCAACACCAGAGTTCTGTGAAGATGTTTATCCGAAAGATAGAATATCCGTTTAATGTTCTCGAGGCCTTCCTTTGAATTGTATGCCACACTCCAGTTTGAGTTGACAATTTTTCCGATTTTTCGCCTGCTGAGATTTTTGGGAGGAGGACGTCTCACAGCCAAAGGAATTTTATCCAGAACACCAGCAACTTCAACATCCAACTTTGCAACTTCAAGAATATAGAATCCAATCATTCTTTTGACATGATTAAAAATAGGATAATACTTTTGTTCTCTCGACAAGATGTTGAACAAAGATATCCAGTCGAATGGATTCATGAAAGGTAGATCAGCAAGAGAGAATTCCATCTTCTCTTTATCATCCCCTCTGAAAGCTAAAAGTCTTGAGTTTATGAAGGGAAGAGTGACCTCAGGAAGACGGGGAGTAAGCTGTACAATCTTCTTCAAACTCCAGGTTAAATGTTGAGGACGCGCGTTCTTCAAATAGAAGTTGAATAACAAGTCATTCACTTCCGAATTAGGAAGACGGGTGTCTATGAGTTTCTCAAACCCTCGGAACACAAGAGCTTTTGCCGTTATCGGAAAGTCAAGCTGGGAGTTTACATCATTGCTTGTGTTGTACGAGGTCACTGGTTGAAGCCAGTTTTCCACAGGCTCAGTGATTGCTTCCAATTGCATCCTTTTATAGTGCCAGGGAGGAAATAACAACATCTGAGTTTTCAAGAGTAACTCAGCCTCTCTTTTGGCAGCTTCCTCAGCATCAAGTTTCCGAGTAAGGTTGAGAATTTCATCAATTTCTTTCTCCTTGGTTGATTTGGCAGCGTCCTTATCCGGTTCTTGTTCTTCCATTATCTTTTTGCCTTTGTCTTTTGATGGATCAGCGCCTCCTTCAGCATTTTCATTGTTTTTGACTTTTGATGGACCAGCGCCTCCTTCAGCATTTTCATTTGATTTAATCGGAGTGTCTTTCTTTGGAGTCTCCTGATTAAATGTACTTTCTTCATTTGTTTCGTCTCCCCTTTGTTTCGGAGAGGCCATACCTTCCGAAACACCCTTTAAGGCAGCGAGAAGATTGAATACAGGATGAAGCTTAAGAGTCAGATGCCTACGCACCTGAGGATTGAGAATTGGATCATTGTCTTCAACAATCCGATGAAGGAAGGAGTCAATTTCTGATATGCCATTTCGAACAGCTTTGTTCTGAGACAAAGCCGAGGAAAGAATGGCAGACTTTTGACGGAGATCGGACTTGAGGAGCTGGATTTTTGTTTCTTTGGCCGCTAATTTATCCATCAAATAATTTTCCGATGCCAAATCTGCCCTCAGTTGATCAACCTTTGTATCCATAGAAGATACCCATTCGGAATATTGCTGCTTCAATTCCGAACGTAAGGTTGAAAGGGCCTCTTTTTCATTCTTCAAAGAGGTACTGAAGTTGGAAATGACCTGTTGCATATTTTCATTGTTCCGATCATGAGCATCTCGGAAATCTTGAGTAAATTTGAGAACATCTTTTTTAAGTCTGCCAATAGAAGTGGTTGAATCTCGCATTTGGACTTCCGATTTCTCAATGAGAAAGGTGATTTTACCCATGAGATTGACGTTTTCGGTGACCAAGGTTTCCACCGAATCTTTGTGATCTTTCAACTGGGATTGCCAATCGGAGGCAGAGGGATTCGCCTGGGATTGGAGAAGTAAATCCAGTTTGGCAGAGATTTCCGAGAGCTGATCAGACGACATCGGAACAGAGGAACTGGGAGTCTTTAGTTTAACATTGGATGGAGATTCAAGAAAATCGGAAAGATCATCCTGATCATCATTAACCAGGATATCTTCCTCTTCATCAATGTCGGTAGGAGGGTTGTTAAAAGGGGAATGAGGAATAGAAGTTTGTTTTGGTGATAAGGATGGAGACTTTTGAGTGTTTGTGGTTCGGAGGGGCGAACGTTCAGGTGTGGATTGTGGACTAGAATGAGGGGTTGTTTTTGGTGTGGGATCACGAAGCGGTGATTGGGCAGGAGGAGAAGGCTTGGGAGGTGGAATATCTTCAAGGTTATCGGTAATCGGAGCGTCTTGTGGGGATGTCGGAATCTGATGAGTTTCGGAGAGCTCGTTTTCGGACTCATAAGGCTGGACCAGCTTTCGGAGTCTCTTTGGACGTTTGGGCAGTTCGTTGTCAGATGCGGCAGTTCTAGCTTTTCGTTTGATGATTTTCTTCGGATTCTCAAGTCTATCAAAAGCAACTTGATGTATTTGATCAACAGGACGAATTTGGGATGGAGGTAGCTGACGATACGCAACAATGCATGGGACGTCCTTCGGAACACGGTCCAACATTGTAATCGGAATGGTTCCAATGAAGTCAAAATCTTCCGATTTGGTGGTTGTAAACTGTGTGGTCGAGAGCGTCGGAATGACCGCTAGGACAGAATCAGTCATGATATGAAGATGATGTTGCTCAATCGCCCTTTTTACCACAATGGACCAAAATCGAGCACAGGAAATTTTGGAATGTCGATTTTTGTAGTTCACGCTTTCAACAAATTGGCTCCAAAGAATTGATCCGTAATCAAGATTGATATCATGATAGATGCCATAGAATAGAGAGTAAAAAAGCTTACTTGCACTGTCTGTGCCTGTTGTGCGTTCGGAGAAACTTTTGAACAAGATTGTAAAAAGAAAGTTCCACAGAGGCGGCAGGCTCTTCTTTGTGAACTTGGAAAGTTGCGTTATGTCTCCCTTGTAGCCTAGTTGGTAGAAAAACTGTGGAAGAGTAGAAGGCGAAAGAGAATCAGGATCAACAATATCAGCTTGATCTGTGAACCCTAGCAATTTTCCAAATCGAGACTTGGAAATGCGAGTTTTGATGGAACCAACTTCAAAGGTAACAACATCATCAGCCTTGTTGTAGAATGCAGATGAGTATGCAGATGAGAGATACACGATTGGAACCTCCTCTGAAGCAGTTAGGGCTTTGCAGATCCTGGAGAATTTGAGACATTCAATCATCGGTTGAAGAGCTTCATTATACTTCGAAGAATGAAGATCAATGATCATGTTCTGATTTTGCTTGATCTTCAACATTAGAGAAGAGGAAGTGTTTTCGTTCGCTGAGGATGAACCAGCCATTGTAGAGTTCTTGAAAGAGAGAAAGAGGGCTCTGAAGACGAAGAGTTCTGCTTGAGAGAAGAAAAGCGGAGAAAAGAAATAATAAACCAGAATTTCCTTTAAATATCCCTTGAAGAGTAATTTGGAAAAGGAAATGCCGGATTAGCCGATTACGTTTCCCAAGAATCACGCCGTATCATTATGAGATACCCAGAAAAGACGTATTGCAGGCGCGTGAAAAGCGTTAGAGTAGCTGCTGTGGAGATGACGTTATAACGGCCACGTCAGGATTATCTCATCCAAAATTTGAAAAAATTTTGAAGAGTAAAAGAAAAATTCCACGTCATCGATCTTAATCCTTATCAAAAGAAAATCAACCAGAATTAGAAAAATCAAATAACGATTTTCGTGCAAGAGTGTGCCAAAGATAAAGAAGAAAATCAAGAATTATTTGGTTGTCTGTGATGTCAAAATGACATAAAACTGATTGATCCCGGGCAAAGATCTCTTCCTTCGAAATCAAGAGAGATTCAGAAGTGTTCGTGTGGCATCCCGTTGAATTACGATCAATTGATTGATAAGAATCATTGAAAGGTTTCTTTTAAGATATGAAGTTAATGGGTTGGGTTGAACTGTCTTTCGGATTCCGAAAACGTGAGAAATGCTCGGAATCAGAAGACAGTACTTGTCTGACCTGAGTAGTCAAGAAAACAAGTAAGGATAAGAAGAATTTTGTCTGACTTGGTAACTGTTTTGAAATCTCAAAAAAATAAAACTGGATCTTTTTGGATAGAAATTACTTGGGTATAGTAGATTTCATAAAGAACACGCAAAAGTGAAAGAGTGGGATTCCCTTTAAAGTTTTCGTCAATTCCTTGATGGTATCGGATTTTTGGGTTTCATTCGGAATGATGGTAAAAACAATTCCGAAATCATGAACACAGAATTTGTGTAACCATCAGTTTTCAGTGGTAATGCTGAAGACCTTCATAAGGGTTACAGTTATATGGAAGTGTAGTGAATATGGAGAAATAATAGAAGGGTCAAGAAGGGATGGTGAGTCTCACAGCGCCCCATGGTGAAAATGAGTTGCGATCTTTGACTAGAATTGCCGAAATCATATATTGAAATTGGTTGAGATTTCAATAATCATGGATATTCGTTTTTAGTAATGAGAAAAGAGAAAAAGAAATTTTTTTTTTGTATTTTTGCAGATTTGGCTATCATGAGAAAACATTTAATGCTCCGGCGAAAAGAAAGGGAAACGTCCAATCTGTTGCTAATCAGCCGTCTTCGCCTTTATGACACATACTAATGACAGCAGGTTGCATCATCACTTCATAAAGTTATTAAATATTCACAACTGGAAACTCAACCGGTGTCATATCTGCCTATAAAAAGAAGTAGTGTTAGTAGAAAACACGCACATTCCAAAAAGAAAAATTACCACCAAAAGAGATATTTCATGGCGCTTCGTCCCTACAGACGTCATGACAAAGTTGAGGTCAAGATGCAAGAAGGTGACTACGCTGGAGGCATCTATGGTGGGGTTGTCACCAGAGTATTGAATCACCAATATGAGGTGAGAATGACCACTCTAAACAACGGCGAGGGTGGTGGGCCACTGATCGTCCCAACAAGCTATCCCTTTCTGCAACCTGTCCCACCAAGACTTTTGGTGGAATTCAAACAGTTTGACCTTGTTGAGGTCTGGCACAGAAGGGGTTGGTGGCCGGCGGTGATCATTCGGACCACTCCTCACAACCAGTTCCATGTGGGACTAGCTGATGGAAGTCGCCTGTTTGTTGATGAGAGTGAGCTGCGCCTCTACCAAGCTTTCCATCCCGGTGATCCCCCTATGTGGCATTATTACAAGCTATAGGTTGAAGTTGTTTTTATTTTGGCTTTTGATGTAACAACCTTTGTTCCCGTAGCTTAAATAAAATTTAGTTTTCTGTTGTTTTCTGATTTCTGATTGACTTCTTTATCTGCATTCGCATGGATATGGGCAAGAGGAAAAAAAAATTAAAATAACAGACAATAAAATGAACAAAATAAACAAAAAAAAAACGATAAAATTAAACAAAAAAAATTGTTTTTGATATTTTGAAGTATAGATAAAACAAAACAAAAGAAATGAGATAAAAATGTTTTTGATATTTTGATATTAAAAATAAAATAAGATAAAATAAAACAAAAAAAAATTAAATAGAATAAAACAAAAAAAATAAAACAAAAGAAATAAAAACATAGTTTCAGAAAGGATACATGCATTCCGAATCATTGTTGTCCAAATTCTGATTCCGAGACATTCCGAAATTCGGAACCAATCGGAATTTCAGTTAGAAATCGGAACGGATTCAGCTTCCATCATTCCGAGACCTTGAAGAATTCTGTTAAATGCTAGTTCAGGAAGGGCCTTTGTAAAGATGTCTGCAAGTTGATCATTTGAGCGGACGAAATGAATCTCGATGTTGCCATCTTCAATATGATCTTTGATAAAGTGATATCTAAGTGCAATGTGTTTAGTCTTTGAGTGTTGCACTGGATTGTGACAGATCCGAATCGCACTCTCGGAATCACAGTAAAGAGGAATACGTTTCATACTCACTCCATAGTCTCTCAGTTGGTTTTGAATCCATATTATCTGAGAGGTGCATGAAGCTGCAGCAATGTACTCAGCTTCAGCTGTTGAGAGTGACACGCAAGTCTGTTTTCTTGATTGCCAGCTTACGAGTTTTCCATCAAGAAGTTGACATCCACCTGAAGTGCTTTTGCGATCCAATCCACAACCACCAAGATCAGCATCGGAAAATGCTTGAACAAAGAAGCCAGATCCTGATGGATACCATAGTCCAAGAGAGGTGGTTCTTTTGAGATATCGGAATATATTCTTCACAGCATTGTGATGTGGCTCTCTAGGATTTGCCTGAAATCTCGCGCAGTAACAAACAGCAAACATAATGTCAGGTCTGCTCGAAGTGAGATAGAGAAGTGAGCCTATCATTTGACGATAAAGAGTGATGTCTGCTGCAGGTTTGTCTAGTGAAGGAGTAAGTTTTGTTCCGAAAGACATCGGAACTTTGACTTTAGAATCTCCCTTCATTCCGAATTTCTCTAAAAGAGACTTGGTATAGGCTTCCTGATTGATGAATATGCCTTCTGAGCTTTTTCTGATGTTTAGGCCTAGAAAGAAATTGATTTTACCCATCGAGCTCATTTCAAATTTTGTCTCCATCAGTTTTCGGAATTCAGCTGTTAGGCTAGGGTGAGTGGATCCGAAAATGATGTCATCGACATAGATTTGAACAATCATCAGGTGACTTCCTTCCTTTTTGCGAAAGAAAGTTGGGTCGACAGATCCTTGCTTGAACTTGGATTGCTTGAGAAACCGAGTTAAAGTTTCATACCAAGCCCTTGGAGCTTGTTTTAGGCCGTAAACCGCTTTGTCTAACACATAGCAATGATCAGGATGTTTATGAAAGGTTTTCTGCAACTATGAACTAAAAATCCTAAGTTCACATGCAACCTATATAGATCTAGGTTTTCTTCTAATTAAACATATAACATATCCTAGAAAGCCAGAAGAAATTAACTAAAAGAATAAAATAAGAAAAACCGACCTTTTAGGATTTCTTGGAAACCAAGCAGCACAAATGTCCTGCCTCAAATGAAGTCACACCCTAGCTTGAGGCTTTGGCCAAAAATTCCTTTAGAGAGAGTATAAAAGTCGTGGTCCTAGGGTTAGGGAGAGTCTCCCTATTTATAGCCTCCATATGGTGATCAGATAATCGTTACAGATAAACCTTTTTGAATTCGAATTAAGATAAACTATTATTTTAATCATTCAAACACCATTTATCTATAGTATATATATATATTTCGAAAATATATATATCTATATATATATTTTCGGCCACCACATGGTCACTAACACTGCCACTTACTCAACTATCGAATAATTACAGTTTTAGTCCCTGCACCTTTAATTAATCAATTTAACTGCCAAATTAATTCCAATTAATTCCAGAAAAATTTCTAATTAATTATTATAGTTTCTAATTAATATATTAACACTTAAATATATTAATAAACTATTTATTTAATTTCTATTGATTTATTAATCACATAATAAATCAACCTTTCTCTCTACCGGACTTTCTGCCAATCCTCCAACTATGAGGGCAACTCAAATGGACTATTCTACTATTAATTAGGTAAATACTAATTATTAGTCATGGCTTAGACACCTAATCCAACAGTCTCCCACTTGGATAAGTCTATGACTAAAATTACCAATTTACCCTCTAATTAATTTAGCAACTGTAGCTTCCTAGAAACTGCTGCCGAACTCTGACCTAGTCAGTTCTGTCCAAAGATAAGTGATCATATGATCCTTCGTCCAACAAGATATTTTCAGACACGAGACATGGATTGAGATCAATCTCTGTCTGATACTATGTTCCCCGATTTCCGATTCTGCTTATGACTTTAGAACTTCTAATTGAACACATCAATTTAGTCCAGGCTGGCCAGCACTTTAGTCAACTTCAAAATCATCGAGAGGCCTACAAATATCTGTTTCCCATCAGGGTCAAGGAACGAATAAGCTTCGACTCATATGCTTATATCTTTTACCAGTCAAATCATTCACAACAACACGTTTTATAACATCGAGTTACCGATGCGTTTTCGTATTATCAATGAACAACTGCCTTGTAAATTATAACTCATATCTCTCTACTTGAAGATCATAGGATATTATCGTCTCATTATTGCTTGTGATATAATCCATGAAGCAATCTATTGAGCGTGGGTTTATCCAATACTCAAATCTCTATTTCTAAGTACTCATGAATGTTGTAGCAATCCTATTGCTATGCCTAACTCCTTACACAGTCTACAAATCAATTCACGACAGTCTTGATTCAATACTTACTTCCCAAAGTATGAGCGACTGTGGACCTTTCTGAATAATTAAATTATTCGGGAAGTAAAACATGCGAAAGCGAAACATAAAGATGCAGCTACTCCTGCTTATTACCAAGTCTCCACAAGGTAATCACCACGTCTGGTCTTGTCATAAACTATTATCGGTTTCAAAAATTTCTTTTAAACTTTCAATTCTAATTTTGCATCTATGTCTTTATGAACCTTACACTCTTTCTATGTATCCAAAGTATCTTATACTTGTACACTTTATTGCAGATGATCCAATCAGATGCTCATCCGATAACATCTCAATATGTTATCCTGTCAATTTCTCTCCTAACTCCATTCTGGTAATGTGTACGGTGACTTCCTATGGTTTTGGGGTCTTTAGTCTACTTGACTGCACCCTAAGACTATTTCGAGGTGCTATGATGTGCCGGTGAACCACACGCGCTCCATCAGAATACCATCGAGATTCTTTAACCATCATGTCCTTCAACATCATGTCCTGACGTTACCCATTTGAAAAACTTTCAAATTAACACTATCACCCCAATCATTTCCTAATGAATTCTCACTTGAGTTCAAACAATCCATCCAGTATACCTAGCCAGGCAATGTCCTGAATCCAACTTACTATGCCCTAAGCATTAAGTTATCAGGACATGTTCATGACTTTATGATCGATCCAAAACTTGTGGAACCCGATCTAATCCTATTCCAAACCCTTTCGGAGTCCAAGGATTATTTATAATCCTTTGTGTCATGATTTTCGAAAAACTATTTTCCTTTCGGAGACTTTTCTCGTGCATCTTGAATCTTATTAAGATCATGCTTACAATGGTTAGGTCTATGCTGGTGATTTCATCTTTCCAATAGATGACTGTGAATTACATGAGTATGTTACACCTTCTTTATTTCTTTCATGCCAAGTCATCACACTTTGCAATGACAAGAAAAAACTTTTCCTAAGTCTATGCATCTTGAATCTCATCAAGATCATCTTGGCAGAATCTGGATCTATCTCATAGACGTTTATAACCACCTGAGTATGCCGTATTTCTATTAAGGCCTTTCATAGCGATCCGTCTCTTAACACCAAGTCATTACACTTCGTAATGAAAAGAGACGTTTCCTAGAACCATTATTTATCCCACATGTGGGGATAATGGATAACGGCGACTCCCACTAGCTTTGACACGGTTATAGGCTATTCACAAAATCCAGGACTTATGGCACATTTTGAGAATCTAAACCTTTCTGACATTTTAATGGAAATCTTTCAGCCCTTTCTCAAAATCCAATCCTTTGGCAAATTTTGAGAATCTGAATATTCTTTCTTGCGAGATGCCCGTGGGACGAAACCCGGGGCCATGTACCTTTTGTAATGGCATGCTCTATATGTGTCCCTATTAGTGTGCCGGTAAACCACACATGCTCCACTAACGATTCACACTATGCCATGCAGAATCCTCTCGGATTTCATCTTCTATTGAGAGTGCTTTACTCGGAATCAATTGCTTGACTCTGAGTATCGATTCACTCAACTAGATGCTCTGAAGGTATGTATATGTCCATGTTGCTTTCTTTTGATGATTTCGTTACTCCCACTGGTTTTTAGACCAGGTGTAGAATCAATCAAATTTTTCACATAGACTGTGTCTCGCCCTAAGGTTCTCTTGTTTGGTAGCAACCGGGCTCACCAATGCTTCCCAATAGTCGGATTGTGAATCCGTACTAACTATAGTGTTTTACCACCAATCGGTGTGTCACCCCAATCATAGCTACTTATGATGGTGATCAATACTACTGGTCAAGAGAAGATTATGTCAGTTGTAGAACAGAAATTTGATTTCTGCTCCAAGCCTAGTGATGACTAAAGGTTCTTCCACTTGGCTAATCCTGAACTCATTCAGGACTGTCCCAACTCCCACTGTTTCCTTAAAACATGAGTTCTTTCTAAAAGAGCTATTCTTTTAGAGTTGTAGCGGGATAGCCAACGAAACGACATTGCTGATCAGGTTCAGGCTAGTCATGAGGTTCAGACGAACACTACAGGACCCTGGAGTTTCACTGTACAAGTAGGATAATCCCAGCTTTACATATCAGACAGTGTCAGCAAGACCTACTTAGTCTAGGATGTGGTCGGAATATGGTTTATATAGACTGACTGGTATAGTGTTCATCTTATTGGAAACTAATTGACAATGTATCTCATACACCGATGATCGAACTGTTTCGACCAATGCTCCATTATCTTCCCTAAGACACATTATAACCATTAATATTCTTGGAAGAGAATGAACTGTGAAACCTTTTCCTCAGTTTATGTTATCGCTCAGGTTCTGTGGAACTTGTACTTCCTTCGAAGTCCTTGAACTGTTCAAGGTTTCAATTCAATTGCTTATCCCGATTAGCAATGTCATATTCGTCATACCGAATGATGAATATCGTGAAGTACAAACAATTATGTTCTATATCAAGATTCTAGCAATACACAACAACAGGTGTGTCCGTTGCTCTTAATCTCAATGTCCTTTACATATCTATGTAAACTTATGACTTTGTTCAAGACTTGCAATCTTTAGTTGACTCTAAGTCAACTGATTCCAAAATCCTATCCTCTGGATCTTTGGGTGATTCATTTCTTGCCACATGTGCTTTATAAAGAACTTAATCATCATCTGACTCCAAGTCAGATGATTCCAAAGTCCTGTCCAACTGGACCTTTGGTTGATTCATTTCTTGACACATTAAGAAATCAATTCATCAAGTGACTCTAAGTCAAATGATTCCAAGGTCCTGTCCAACTGGACCTATGGTTGAATTGATTCTTATAACTTTTGTATTAACAATCATAAATGACATAAGTCTTGAATCCAAACACTTTGGATGCATCAACATTCAAGTTATTACTAATCATACATTCAACACATTCATATAACATTTCAAGGATAATTTCAGACAACAGGTGTTAAAAGAAAATATGACAATTTTATTAAAAATAAAATCCTTGAACAATGTAATAGACAATGTCAAAAATGTATCTAAAGACTAATAACAATATTTAATATCTATCTAAACTTCAAAACTGCACGAGCTGGATATCCAATCCATATGTGCTCCTATGCACCAGAGTCCCGTGCCTTCTTGATTCCCTGCATACAAACCAAAATGCGACTGTCACATTATGTATCAAGAAATCTTGGAACAGGAGTTTTGAGGTTTTTAGATATACCTGAGCTTTCAAAAGAGTTGGAGCGTCTTCCAATCTTTCCGTTAGTGTATCCGATTTAGCGGATTCCCAGTTTGAGACATGTCCAGTCGATCTTGACCGTTTCTTGTTACGTCTCTTTACTGGACTTAATCCAGAAGTAGCTGAGCCATTGGAGCTATGCGAGTCCAAGAGTGACTCGTATAAAGTCAACAGTGGACGCATTTCCATGAGGGTCTTTTTCTGGTTTTCCTTTCTATACGTCTGAATGAACAGATCGTACTCATTTGTCAGCGAAGCGAGCAGGATGTTAACACTCTCCTCCTGACTCATGGGATGACCAAGTTTATATAACTCGCCTATGTACCCTTCAATCTGAAGAACATGCGAATTGATGCTACTTCCTCCCTTTAGCTTGCACTCTGCAAGTCTTCCGAGGATTCTAGCTCGTTCCTCTTCAACTGGTTTTTGGAACCTTTCTTCCACCAGTTGCATCAACTCATATGGCCCCAAGGATTCAAAATCCTTGCGGAACTCGGGGTCAATGGTTGATAGCATGAGGTCACGAATCTCTTCGGATTCATCATAAGGACCTTTTATGATGACTTGTTCCGATGGAACTGGGATCGGATACTCGGTGAGATGTAGCTTGCCAGCAATGCCGAGACCCAGTCTCCAATTGCGAAGCCATTCTTTACAGTTGAGGCCAGTCAGCCTTTCCATATTAAGAAGGTGCAATCTGATGCTTTCAGAAATGGGTGAAGGAGGAGAAGGAGGAGAATAGACACTTGACATCTATAAAAGAAATAGAATTTATTAGTTTAACTGTTCCTTTTAAATAATTACCCAATATATTTTTTATTAAGGCTAGGATCTAAAATACCCCAACTATGGTGTGAAGAGGGATGCCGTAATCACAACATAATGGTCATTAAGGTAGATAAACACTTATCAATTTCATCTTATGAAATTCCTAGTTCTGATGAGATTCATTAAACTTTTAAATGGCATGTTTAATCTCGGATGTGCCCCACTGTTTGTGACTGGGATGCCGAGGATCACAAACTGGATGTGAATAACCATGCAAATTAGCTTGGTACTCTCGGGTTAATTATCATCTCTAATTGATGTGCCGGTAAACCACACACGCTCCATCAACAATGATAATACCCGGGAAACCCATTGCAACTCTTTATGAACCCCAATTGGCGTGCCGGTTAACCACACACGCTCCACCAATGTTTCATAAAGTCCAATGTGCAATTTCATGGATTAGCATCAATTCACATTTTTCCTAAAGTAACTAGATTGGGATATTATTAAGTGTTCTAGTACTTTGAATCATTAACTTTTAGTGATTATTAGGTGGTCCTATCAAACATCTTCGGCTAACGACCCTCCACTGATCAGGCGAGCGGTGGGCGAGAGTGTTCACCCATTAGACCGCCATTTTATAGGCAGTCTCCTTATACCCACTTTATAGACCAGCTTCGTGAATGAGGCCTACTAATGATTTGACTAACCATTTTAATCTTATACATATAATAATAACTCCCTAATTATAATATATATAAGATGTATTTTTTTAAACCATTTAAAAAAAATTGTTTCTGGTTTATCTTTTAATTTATTGCCAATTTAAACTATTAAATTTCAAATTAAATTAAACCTTAAAATCGATTTTAATTATCTTTTAATTAACCAATTAATTAAATTAATTAAATTTGATATTTTAAACATTTTAAAATATTTTAGGATTTATCTATTTAATTTTCGCCAATTTAAAGCAATTAAATTTTAAATTAAATTAAATCCTTGAATTATCTTTTAATTACCAATTAATTAAATTAATTCAAAAGTAGATAGGTTTTTATCAAATTAATCAAATTAATTAAAACCTATCCTAATCCCTTAAATTTCGATTTTTAGGATAAAGGGTTTTAAGGTTTATCTTTTAAACAATTTAAAGTTACCAAAAATAGAATACCTTCTAACCTAATCCACAAAAAATCGCCAAATCATAGGGGAGGGGCTAGGGTTTCTAAAACAAACCCTAAATTTCGAAATTGGCCATATTAGGGTTTATAAAAAAATTAAACCCTAATTTTCAGGAAAGCAGTTATAGCAATTTAACAAGAAAAACAACCAAATAGCTCTGATACCACTGAAAGGTTTTCTGCAACTATGAACTAAAAATCCTAAGTTCACATGCAACCTATATAGATCTAGGTTTTCTTCTAATTAAACATATAACATATCCTAGAAAGCCAGAAGAAATTAACTAAATGAATAAAATAAGAAAAACCGACCTTTTAGGATTTCTTGGAAACCAAGCAGCACAAATGTCCTGCCTCAAATGAAGTCACACCCTAGCTTGAGGCTTTGGCCAAAAATTCCTTTAGAGAGAGTATAAAAGTCGTGGTCCTAGGGTTAGGGAGAGTCTCCCTATTTATAGCCTCCATATGGTGATCAGATAATCGTTACAGATAAACCTTTTTGAATTCGAATTAAGATAAACTATTATTTTAATCATTCAAACACCATTTATCTATAGTATATATATATATTTCGAAAATATATATATCTATATATATATATTTTCGGCCACCACATGGTCACTAACACTGCCACTTACTCAACTATCGAATAATTACAGTTTTAGTCCCTGCACCTTTAATTAATCAATTTAACTGCCAAATTAATTCCAATTAATTCCAGAAAAATTTCTAATTAATTATTATAGTTTCTAATTAATATATTAACACTTAAATATATTAATAAACTATTTATTTAATTTCTATTGATTTATTAATCACATAATAAATCAACCTTTCTCTCTACCGGACTTTCTGCCAATCCTCCAACTATGAGGGCAACCCAAATGGACTATGCTACTATTAATTAGGTAAATACTAATTATTAGTCATGGCTTAGACACCTAATCCAACAGTTTACTGCTTATAAAGCCTGGTGGTTGTTCGACATAGACTGTTTCTTCTAATTCTCCATTCAGGAATGCACACTTGACGTCCATCTGATAGACATCGAAACCTTTGTGTGCTGCATAAGCAAGAAAAATCCGAACGGACTCTAGTCTGGCTACTGGTGCAAACGTTTCTTCATAATCAATTCCTTCTTCTTGACAGTAACCTTTAACAACCAGTCTTGCTTTGTTCCGAATGACATTTCCTTCTTTGTCTAATTTGTTCCGAAAAACCCATTTCATTCCGAGAACAGATGCTTTTTCCGGGGTTGGAACCAATCGCCATACTCTGTTGCGTTCAAATTCATTTAGCTCATCTTGCATTGCTTGGACCCAGTCAGCATGATCAAGTGCTAATTTAACTGTTTTAGGTTCGATCTTGGAGATGAACGAATGAAACATGCAAAATTCCACTTTTGAAAATAATGCGGCTTGTTTTTCTTTAGCTTGAGCTCGAGTTAGAACACCATCAGAAGTTGTTCCAATGATTTGAGATTTTGGGTGATCTCTTGTCCATTTTATCATTGGAGGATAATTTGGATCGTATTCCGGATTAATTTCCGAAATAATTTCTTCTGCTTCCGATTGTACCTCTGACTGTGTGTCAAGGTCATTGTTTTCAACTCCGTTCTCCCCCTGGAAGTTTGCATCGTTTCTATCATCAGAGTGATCTTGTTCAACCGGTAGAGTGGTTGACTCGGATTCAGGAGTCATGCACTCCCCTTGAATTGGTGTTGAACCCTCCCCCTGGATAGGAGCATCAGTAACAGCAGTAGGAGCATTGTTCGAAATCGGAACATCAGTGGAATTGTCTTGTGAAGATGCATTTCCACTGACTGTACTTTCTATAAGCTTTAATAACTCATCTTCTTGATTATCTCGTGCATTTGCTTCTGATGTTTTTGCAGTTTCTTGATCATCGAACAAATTTAAGAATTCCTCATATAGATCCACAAGAGGAATTGCGGATTTATTGGATTCGGGAAAGATGTCTTCAGTCTTTGTACTAACATGCTTTGCTCTGGAATTGTATCTATCATCAAAGGTGATGTAGTATGTTTCTTCAATTTTTCGAGATCTTTTGTTCAAAATACGATAGGCCTTTGAAGTAAGAGAGTAGCCCAGAAAAATTCCTTCATCAGCCTTTTCATCCCATTTAACTCGTTTTTCTTTGGAGTTAAAAATGAAACACTTGGATCCGAATACGTGAAAGAATTTCACATTCGGTTTTCTTTTGTTGATGATTTCATAGGGAGTGAGATTGAATCGTTTTGTGATGTTTGATCGATTCTGAGTATAACAGGCAGTTGCGATGGCATCGGCCCAGAAGTATAAAGGAAGTTTTGCAAAAGAAAGCATTGTTCGAGCTGCTTCACAAAGAGATCGATTTCGTCTTTCTACAACTCCATTTTGTTGAGGAGTGTAGGGGGCAGAAAAGTTATGTGAGATTCCTTTATTGACAAGAAATTCATCTAGAACTTTATTTTTGAATTCTGTCCCATTATCACTTCTTATCATTCGAACTTGTTTTCGGAGAAGGATTTCTATCTTCTTGATGAAGTTAATCATGTTGATAGCTGCTTCAGATTTTTGCTTGAGAAAGAATACCCATGTGAAACGAGAGAAGTCATCTACCACAACTAGAATGTATTTGTTATGAGCAATGCTTTCGATGGCAGATGGACCACAAAGATCAATATGCAGAAGTTCCAATGGTTCGATGATCTTTGTGTTGATGATTGTAGAATGACTCTTCCGACTTTGTTTTCCTAGCTCACATGCATCACATAGTCGATCTTTATCGTACTTGAGTAGCGGTAATCCTCGTACAAGGTCACCAAGTACCAGTTTATTAATGTCTCGAAAGTTCATGTGAGATAACCGTCTGTGCCATAGCCAACTATCATCGTTCGTTGCTTTAGTGAGTAGGCAGATGGCAGGTTTTCCTTGGATAGGTCTCATATCCAAAGGAAACATCTCTCCTTTTCTTTTTGACTTCAAGATTATCTTCTTGGATTCCTTCTCAACCAGTTCGGAGCCATCTTCATCAAATGAGACTTTAAGACCAGTTCCGACGACTAGTTGTGAAACACTGATCAAGTTGTGCTGAAGACCTTCAACATATGCCACTTTTCGTATCGAAATTTCACCATTTGTGATCATGCCATAGCCTTTGATGTTGCCTGTTGCATTGTTTCCATAGCTAACCTTTCCTCCATTCGATAGCGATCGATACTCTCGCAATTCCGCCTTCCTTCCTGTCATGTGACGTGAACAGCCGCTGTCAATGTACCATTCAGGATCATACTGTTCGTCACGTAGGACCTGCACAAGTTAGAAAGATTTAGGAACCCAAACCAATGTGGGCCCATGTGAGAATTTACGAGAGGTAGGAAAAATGCATGATCTCTCAACCCAAAAGAATTTTCTCACAAATGGTTGATTTTTCTTATTTTCAATTCGAAACACTTTCATTTTTGTGGATAGCCATTGTTCTTTAGCAAAACGAGTTTTCTTAGGAGTGAATGTGTTCGAAACTTGATAATAATGAGTTTTCTGACTGTGGGAGAGATAAGTGGGATTTTGATTTTTGACTGATTGAGAGGTGAGCTTTGCTTTGATAGTCACAATTGGATGAATCTTGTTGGTTTTAGGATCCTGAGAGGTTTCAGGATAGAGTTTTCCTTTCCCTTTTGAATCCGTTGAACTGAGAGCATGAGTGGGATTCATTGTTGTTGGTGTTAAGACAGAGGGTTTAGGTGTTGGTTTTGGTTTTGGAGCGAGCTGAACTTTCCGAATGGGAAGTGGGTTGACTTTCTGAGTTAGGTGTGAGTCGTGTTTGTTTCTCCAGAATTGTTTTCTCTCTTTCAGATTCTTCTTGTACCTGGCATTCATTTGTTTCCTTTTGGCAATGAGCTCTTCAGGAGACTTATGAATATGAGATGTCGAGCTGTGATTAGAATCAGACTTGAAAGTACTCGTCTTAGGGTTTGAAGAATTAGATTTAAAATTCACTGTACCCCATGAACCATTTTGAGAGACAGACTTTTTACAGTTCAATGATCCAGAAATGTAGTTACCACGAGACTTCCATGATGTCATTTCAGAAAGGCCTTTAGTCTCGTCTGAGTTGTCAATTGGTTCCGACCAAAAGAAAGAGTCACATACTTCGGAATTATCGTTATCAACTAGGACTTTAAGTTCAGTTACATCTTTTGTATTTAGGCCTGGTTTAACGAAAACTTGATTTGGTACAGTGTGAATCTTTGGAAAAACAGTAGCTTGTTCGTTTAAAGTGTGTGATTCTTCATTTTTAACAATTCTCGCAAAAGCGACTGAATTTTCAGAAATAAGATTTTTCTTAGTTTCAGTAGAATTTGACAGAAATTCCGAACAGTCAATCTCATCCTCAACAGATATTTCACTCATATCACTTTCATCAAAATCAGAAATATTCTCATTAATGGGAATATTATCAGAATTTAGTTTGGAGCATAGAGAATGAAAGTTCTTTAAGGTTGCTGTTTTAATTTCTTCATGATCATTTTCTGAAAAATATTCTTTAACCATACTTTTGTGTTCTTTGGACTGTATGTAGTTTTCAATTTTATCAAGTCCGATTCGATAAGCTTCCGAAACCTCATCAGATGAAACAATGGTTTCACATCTATGACATTCAGCATCAATTTCATCCTCTTTCAACTCAAGAAAGGGCAAAATCATTTTGTGTAAACCCCTGCCTATGTCACAATCAAGATGCAACTGAGTAATATTATTGTAAAGACGCTTAGCAATTAAACAAAAAATGTTTCGCTGTTTAACAAGAACTAAATTATCTCTTTTGACATAAATAATATCATCTCGTGCTTTAACTAACTCACTATCCAACGCCTCGATTCTAATTCGTCTCTCCTCATTCTTATTCGATATCCTGCTCAGTTGATCATTTAGGTTAGAGTTGCTTAGACGTGTCCTTTTTAAGCTATCACTTAAACTGGAGACAGTAAATCTAAGATCATCTAATTCAGTATCATAACTAGAAGAGCAAATATTTAAAGATTTAAGGATAGAGTGTACCTTTTTGACCACAGCTTCACATTCCTCAACTTGTTCATAGACAGGCTTCGCAGCAAAACAACTTGCTGAGGTTTGACACCCGTCGGTAGAGTAACCTCTGCTTTCGGAATGATCAGCTTTCACTATTAGACATCGACCATGCGTTGGATTCCTCACCTCCTCATCTTCCGAATCTGTTGACCAGACCTCAATGGCACCAAACTCGCTGTCCTCTTTTACCACAAAGGCTGCCTTGGTAGATGAAGCATCATTCTTTTTCAGTTCCGCAATTTTCTTTGCGTAATAAGCTTCATCTTTCACCTGCTCCTTCTTCTCAGCTTGTTTTCGGAGCAAACAGTCTTTCACAAAGTGGTTCTTGCCTTTACAGTAATGGCAATCGTATCCTGAGTCGCCAACGAGTTTCTTCTCCTCATCACTTTTCTTTTTATGGCTTTCTTCCACCGCTTTTTCGGCATTGAAACCACCTTGTCGATTTCGGTTTTTGAATTTGGAAAAGTTTTTCTTGAAGAACTTCTTGGGATTTGATACCATTAGAGCTTTGTCTTCTCTGGTCAAATCATCGTCGGAAAAGTCAGACTCAGAATCGATTTCAGCCGATTTCTTTCCGGCAGCAACCAGGGCAAGTGAACCGAGACCAACAGTCGCTTTGGCTTCCGAAATGATTTCCTTTTCATGGGATTTGAGGATTCCCACAACTTTAGCCAAAGTGTACGTTTTGAACTGTTCATGCGCTTTTATGGTTGAAACGATAGCCTTCCATTCGGAACGAAGACCATCAAGAAAGGTTACCTTTTGCTCAATAACAGTCCGAGCAAGATTGTATTTTAATAATCGACTTAGAAGATGATTGTATCGGTTGAAAGTCTGAGTAAGGGTTTCTTCCGAACCTTGTGTAAAAGATCCGAAATCGGAAAGAAGAGTAGTCTGAATAGAGTGCTCAAGGTCAGCATCTCCAGAATACAATTCCTTAAGCCTATCCCAGATTTCTTTAGCTGTTTCGCACGAACTAACCAGACGGAGAGTATCAGCTTGGAGAGCGAACCTGATAATTCTGAATGCTTTAATGTTGCACATTAGTTTATCCTTTTCATCTTGAGGGATGTTCGTGTGAGTAACAAGCAAGTTGTTGTATTCTTTTAGGGTTTTGATAGCCCTTCTTGTGGCTGCGTGGACATGAGTTTCTTCAGTAATGGCGTGCCAGATCGTTGCTCCATGTTCTTCGATGCCAAGAACATAATCTTCAAAATGCAGCGCCCAGACCTCATATTCTTGAGTAAATAGAATTGGAGTCCTTGTAGTCGATCCAATGCTGCTTGAGAGATTGAAAGATAGAGTATGTGAGTCGTCAAAAGCCATTGATACTTGTTTACTAGTATGAATCAGAAGTGTAAGTTCGAATCAAAAGAAGAATCGAACGTAAGAGATCAAATTTTGATAATCAAAATCGATTGATACGATGAGAATAATCAAAACAGATCCGCGAATAACACTAACTCCTGCTCTGATACCAATTGTTGAAATCCAAGAGTCGGATCAAGATTCAAGTATGCGGAATAAAGTAAATAAACAAGATCAAGAACAGGCAATATGAAGAACTGTAGTTGAATGATTAAAAGTGCAACTCAAGAACAATTCGATGCGAACTATTCTGTATGAGTGCCGTCTCCAGATTACAAAAGTTAACCCTAGAAAAGGTTTGAACATGCTATTTAAAGAAAACTAAGTATGGAAGGACAGACCCATTCCATAACCGATAACAAAATTATAGGCGTTAATTCTGGCTACAAATCCGATTAGCATATTTGACTCAATCTATATTTATGACTCAACAAATTGAAGTGGTCTTGAAGATTTAAGTTGCATAATTGGATTATAAGCTTTCAAAGGGTATAATTGGAAGTTTGGAGGTAAGTTCTTCAAGTTTTGCTAATTGTTCTTGATGGGTTTTTGTAGAACTCAAAAACTGCAATTTCAGTTGTGTTTGAGTGTTTAAAATGGTTAGAAACTTCCATTAAGGCATGCTAGTAAGAGCTTAACTCAACCAAATGGAAGTAGGATGTTATATTTGATGAAATTGAAGATTTGGGGTTGTTAGAAATAAGAACCCTAATTCTTTGTGTGATTGATTGAGGGTGTTTTGATGGTTAAAAACCTTGTTAATATGTAAGGTTTTAGCCTAGGAACAAACCCCAGGTGATTAAGAACAGAAATAAGCACTTAATGGACCAAAACAGCAAGCTACAGTGCATAAATCGCGACTGGCCAGGGGGTCTGCACTGCCGCTAGGCGCAGTGCGCCCCAAAGCCAGGCGGGGTGCGCCCAGGCGCAGTGCGCCCTCCCCTTGGCGCAGTGCGCCCACTGATCAGAGGCCAGGCAGGGGATCAAAAACGCTAACTTTTGCTTGGCTTGTCCGATTAAGCTCAAATTTGAACCATAGGCTCGTTATGGTCTAAAAAGTTTGGGAAAATTTTCATATCGAGTTTTCGACCCCTCGGGGGCACTGTAGACCGACCCGAATGCCTCGGTGAATAGTAAAATTCATATAAAGTTAGTAAACGGAAAGTTTATTAACTAGGCATTATATATTATTGAACTCTATTGTATTAGAGTTAATTGTAATGGTTATTAACCTATAATCATTGTGAAATAATGAAATTATAGGTACGGGACAAAATCTTACGGAATACATTACAAGTCAAGAAACGACGAAAGCTAGTGGTAGTAAGCAACAAGGTGAGTAATCTCACTCGTATTTGATGTGATATATGATTGTTGAGCAGCTGCGGATTGAAAATAGTTTTGGGGACGAAAAATGACAGATATTTGATTTAATATGACAATACCAGATAAGCCGTGAGTCTTTAATAGACAAGAACGGAGCTGTGAGTCAAATCTTTATTGACAAGACCGGAACCAGCCGTGAGTCAATAAAAATAAATAGACAAGACCGGAACCAGCCGTGAGTCTAGGCAACAGCGGGCTAACCCGTGAGCCATATTTAAACTTATATAGACAATACCGGAATCAGCCGTGAGTCTAGGCAACAGCGGGATTTTCCCGTGAGCCATGTTTGATTTTGTATCGTATGAAATTACATATTCGGCTTTGTATGGAGAATTTTATTCTTATACATGTAGTATTTGATTTGATTACTCACTGGGCTTTATAGCTCACAGTTTATTTGATATGTCCCTGCAGGTGAGCGTGATCCCGCGAAGGGAAAAGACAAAGTCCGTGACTGAGGACTTAGTGTTGAAGTAATACCCGGCTTGAAGAATGTATAATATTTAATGTATTGTACTTCCTGATACTCTTGTACTCGAATTATATTAACTAATACCCCTTATTATGTTTTATTTGTAAAATATATGGTTTGAAAAATGAAAAATTTTTGGGGTGTTTTTGGTTAATAAGTCGGGTGTTACAGTTACACAATGGATAATATTAGTTAGGGGAGGACATGAAACGAAATTTGAAGGGTTTATCTTCAAAATTTCGTTAACACTAAAGATATATGTGATAGGGTTTTGAATGTAAAAATAATACGGATTAATTGACCAATTATCCTTTATCCAGTTTAAATTCAAATAAGGTCTATCTTTAAACACCATTGCAAGCTATAAATACCCCTCTATGGCCCTCATTATTTTCGTCCCACTCCTAGAGGTCTCTAAGACTTAGAGTTTTCTCTTCTCTCTTAGCAGAATCTATAATCTCTCTAGGGTTTTATAGCAAGCTTTATTAATTAACCAATTAACCTAATAATTTGGACTTATTGGGTGTGAACCATTAGAGGTACTCTCTTTTGGGTACTACATTCCTTAACATGAATTCGATCCATATCAAGGGTTCTTCAAGCAAATTGGTTCTGGTAAAAGGTTGGTACTTTTGATCATTCTTGTAGTTATAAATATCATTAGGTAGAATCATTGTAGGTTTTAGTAATTTTTACTTGCCTTAAATTAATTTTGTATGTTTTCGCTGCCATAATTAATGAATCTAATGTATAAAAAAACCTATCATTTATAAGACGTAATTATATTGTTTATCAACATTTAGACTAAATGAATAGAGTGGGCTGGCTATGAGTTTGAAGGCTTTAACTCACTAGTAGACTACTAGATATTTAATTTACATATTGATGGTCAAATTTTGAAATTTGTTTTTCATTCAATTTTATTTTTAAAACTAATTATTTTCGGATAATAACATATAATTGATAAAGAATATTTTTTAGAAACAATTAAATTCAATTCCTAATTTGTAGGTTGTGATATGATCAGGAGGTTTGATGTATTTTTGTGAGAGAGAGAGAGAGAGAGAGAGAGATCCTATTTTTTATTTAAATAAACTTTAAATTACAAATTAGTCATTTTATATAAGAAAAAACCAACTCCACGATAAAATATGTTCATAATAACCATCCATTGAAAATTAAAAATTTAAGATTTGAAACCTCAATTTTCTACAAACATAATGACCAATTTGATGGTTTTATTATTATTATTATTATTATTATTATTATTATTTTGTTATTAGCATATCACTATATTGTAACAATCGTTAATAAACATGTGTTCATTTCCTTTTCCTTTTTCTTTCTAGCTTTAGTAAACTTTGGTTTTGTAAAGACAGCAATCACCATTTGGCAAAAGAATTGCGCTTTCCGTTCTCCCCTTAGTTATGGGCGGCAACTAACTTTTGTACTCTCACTCCACCGCCAAATTATTTATGAGTCCCTACTTAATTAGGTCGATAATAATTGACCCCTCTAGTATATTTAAACGTCTTGCCAAGTACTAACCCCTTAATTAATAATTTTAATGGAACAACTAACACAACTACTAATCCTACTTATGAATAAATATATTTTTTAACATGAGACTTGAACACTCAAGTTAACTATTTAATTGATGGCACATTTCAAATACATTTAATTACTAGTTATCATTATGTTTTAGAATTCGTCTGGATTTTTTTAGGATTATAAATGAATCAATCCTAATTCAGTGATGTTATGATGAAATCAACCCCAATTTGATAACTCGATGAGTCTTATCAATATGGTTGAGACTTCACTTGAGGAAGATTGAAACTAGATTCGAAAGTTTGAATACAGATACGATAACACATAATTTTCTTTAAGTATCAACTTGATAGATAAAACAATAGATAAAGAAATTTAAATACAATGACACATTTAATTCAATTTATAAGTTATATATCACAATTTTGCAGATATTTTATGCAATGTATAATGATTTGTCTCAAGAGATACATTAGCATCCGATGTAGTGCTATATTTGGTCTCCAAAAACATGGGAAAAGGATGCTTAAATGTAAAGGGACATTTTCTGGATTGATGAAAACTCAAGGAGTCTAAATGTATTTACCTAAAATTTACCAAGGAACCCATACACTTTACACAAATTCGTCTTTTATTTTGTCGCTGGTTTAAAATTTTGATTCATCTCCCATGACTTTTGATTGTGAAATTCGTTTAAAATTTAATCAATGGAGCTGTCAATGACCTCACAAGCGAGCCCACTTCTTTCCTTTTCTCCTTACCTTCTTTTGACTTCGTTCTTCCACCATTTATAATCTCTCTTTTACATTTGAATCACACCGGTGACTAGCTGCCGGAGAAGGCTATGGTGGTGATGGTGACTTGCTTGTCCCCTAAACAATTGGCTTTGCAGTTGTCTATAAAACTCATGTGATTTCGTTTTGTTGTACAGGTATCTAATTAAGTTCTCATTCTTGATTCTGTTTGTGTTTGTTTCTGAATTCTTTAGCTCGGTATGCGAATTTTAAACGATTTCAAGAACTTGATTACGATTATTTTGTGGTAATGAATCAAATTGCTTTTGATTTTCTGGTGACAGTAAAACGAACTAACTACTGCGAATTTACAGAAGAAAAGGGAAGAAGAATGGATGGTGTTGATCGGTTCCGGCGACGGAGGAGCCTCCAGGAGCGGCTTGGAGTAGGACTAGTCTGTTGTGGGTCTACATGGGACATCGAACCCTCCACCATGAGCATCAGAGGCGGCGAAGACGACGATGACGACGCTAACGACGGCGATGATATAGTTGACCCATTAGATCAACTAACCGGCGCGATTCGAATCCCGCCGGAGTCAAATTCCGTTCCAGAATGCGTTCTCCCGTCGCCGCGGATGAGTCTTGCCGACGTGTTGGAAGCCGAACGCCACTCTCGAACTACCACCGTGGCAGCTGACGGTGGCGACTTGTTGACTCCGGGCAATGATAACGACGTTATGCTGACCCCAAACCCCCGAAATACTACGCCGGAGACGCCGGCGAGGGTGTCGTTGATGAGATTGCTGGAGGAAACGGACGATCAGGATGAAAAGGAAGAAGTGGGGATGGATCTAGTGTGTTGCGTGTGTATGAGAAGGAAGAAGGGTGCAGCATTCATACCGTGTGGACACACATTCTGTAGGGTGTGTTCGAAGGAGCTATGGTTGAACCGGGGCTTGTGTCCACTTTGTAACCGTTCGATCATCGAGATCCTTGATATATATTAAACTCGATTTCAATTTTAAGCTCGGATTTTTATATATATAACATATTAATGTTTATTACGAAACTTTAATATGATATAAGGTACAACTTTATTTTGTTACTATTAACTAGATTTACCACTTTATTGATGAATGAAAACGGCTTAAATCAATATCCCTGTATACATGTTCTAACAATGAGTCGAATATTTCAAAATTCATCGTAATGTACTCGGCATTTACAACTTACAACTTACTAATCAAGATTATTTAAAAAAGTATATTAATATTTCGTAGTCTTATTAACCCAGCAAATTTTGGTACCTACTTAAAGTCTAGAACCTAGAATGGATGACAAGAGAATTGAAAAAAGAAATGATTCTACTAGTGATTAAAGGGTATGCCTAGTAAATATGCACAATTAATAGAAAACACATGTTGAACGAAACAAGTACCCTTCATATAAAAAAGAAAAGGCAATACTTTATAGCTCGGTATCTTAGAGATATGCAACGCCTTTTTGAAAACATATCTTACACTCGACTATTTAGTTATGAACACTTGTAAAGTAAGGGTTCTTATTTATTATTATTATTATTATTATTATTATTATTATTATTATTATTATTAGTTAATTTTTATTATTGACAACCATTTAAGCATTAGTTTATTAGGCAAAGCCGTTAGATTGGTTGGTATTATAGTGTCAACATCTTTAATTTCGTAATCGACGAAGTTTATAGAACTAAAACAGTGATAAATAATGGTTTTGAATTTACTGTCAAATCTAAATAATCTATTGAATTTATTTTGAGTAATGAGACAGATATCATCGTCTAGGTGTCCAGCTGATTATGGTTGGTCTAGCCCATTAACTAATATTACTAGAGTAGCCCAAATACATGGACCAACCCATAATATAGAGTCCATAAATGATAAATCTCTTAAATAACTTCAAATATATTATTCCAAAATAAACAATAACTTGCAAAAAGTGCAGTATTTGATTTATGACACATATACAAACATTTTAAGCAAATAACTAATTATTTTAACTGGGAAAATAATTTAATATAACTTAGCGACCAATTACAGTTCAATGCTTCTAACAGGATGTGGTCCTTATTTTGTGTACGCTATTGTTGGTACCAAATTTTATTAGTTGTGTTTCATTTTCGTCATATTCATCTATTGCATTTCTTTCGTGTTCTATATGATACACGTATAAACAGAGACGATGCTACCTCAAGAGTAAGGGTGTCCACAGACATTCCTAACTTTGGACTTTTTTAAGTAGATTATATGACAAAATTTAAACGGACACATGTGAAAAAAATAAAATGGATATCTATGGCACAAAATAAATCAGAAATGTTTTATCAATTCTAAAATTTGTATATAAGATTATATCGGTGTGACGGTGTAATAAACTTTCTATTGATATGTTAATCTAATTTTAATCTTTTAAACTAGCAAAATACCGGGAGAAATGAAAGAAGAGTGTTAAAAGATAAAAACACTAAAAGGACGAATTTAGATTATTTTTGGGTAATCGGACAACGTCATCGCCGTTGTCAACCTCTCTCCATTGCCACTAATAAGTAATAAACCGATTCTTTGTTGTGTCGAGTTTGTGTTCACTTATTTCGTTGTCCATCTTCTCCATTTCTTTATTATCACTGTTAGTTTCAACTAGAGATGTGTACCAAACCACCCACACCGCACCGCATAATGCGGTTTTGAAACTCTGCGATGTTATTTGTGGTTTGTAGTTTTTGTAAACCGCATTATGCGGTGCGGTTTCCGGTTTATACTCACGAAACCGCGGTTCAAACCAAACCGCACTATATATATATATATATATATATATATATATATATATATATATATATATATATATATATATATATATATATATATATATATATATATATATATATATATATATATATATATATATATATATATGTATATATATAATGGAATTACCTTATTGAAATCGCACAAACCGCAAAACCGTCCGCACTAAACCGCACCGCATAACGCGGTTTAGAACCTTCGCGATGCGGTCTGTGGTTTCACAAATTCTCAAACCGCATATACGGTGTGGTCTGCGGTTTTACCTCTAAACCGTACTGGACCGTACCGCGCACACCCCTAGTTACAACGATTCTATCTATCAATGCCCATCTCCGGCCGATGCTTCTCTCACATTCTCTTACGTCATAATCTTTAAGTTCTCACCATCTCAGGTCTAAATTTCTCCCTTAATATTTACAATGTAGAAATAAGAGTAAATTACAGTTTTGGCCCTGTGGTTTACCGAAAATTTCACATTAGTCCTAGTTTCTAAAATCTCACATATTTATCCTTGTGGTATGTATTTATTTACAGGTGTGGTCCCTTTCTCTATTAAGACTTAACTTTTTCTATTAAATGGTGATAAAATGACTATTCTGCACTTCATTAATTTTTTAATTTATTTATTAAAAAGAAAAAGTTAAACTCTCTCTCTCTCTCTCATACACAGCATAAAAGGGCAACAGCCCTCCGGTAACACTAGCTAGCAAATTTGTTCCGATAACCGATGCCTAATGTCTCATTCTTTCTATCATCTCTCTCATCCGGCCACCTCAATTTTCCTATTCCCTTCTCAATCGCAATTCTCATCAACTGAACACCTAGAAGCCCTCCAGTAACACTAGCTAGCAAGAGAGTAGAACATGAGATCGCTCTCTTTGAAGAAAACGATACAAACCCCGCAAGAACCGTCTCTCAACCCGATAACCCATCAAAATTTCAAGTTTAAGAGACACATGGAGGCAGTGGGTGGGCAGAGCATGAGTAGTTATCCAAACTGAAATCCTTTGGCTCAGAATCTATGCTATTAACGCACGATCTATTTGTTGAACTATAGCTTATACAGGGAAAGGAACGTGCCGGGCTATTAAGTTTCTAATGTTTGAGAAATCAGATGGGAAAGGAACGTTAACCCATGGGATTTTAAACTCAAGATTCAGAGCTCTGCTAATTAGTCAATAATATTTGGAGGAATAGGACCATGAAACCAAAACCAGGCAAATAAAGGGCTACGAAAAACAAGATAGTGGAGGTGATCCATCTTCACTGCAGAAACGATAGAACAATCTCGAAAATAGATAGTTCATCTTGACGTTAGATTGTTAGAATTTTTTTATGTAGATCTTGATTCGCTAGCAAAATAAAAGATAAATTACAAAGGGATAAACCCAAATCATCAATGAACCCACAAACCCTCGATGGTTGTTGGAGATTCGAGGCAGACCTTCATCTGCCATATCCATAATTTTTCATAATAATTTCGCAGTTGGGAGTTAAACTATTTTTTTCGAGATTAATTCATGGGTTTGAAAAACAATATAAGAATCAATTGTGATTGTGGTTTGAGCTTTCAAGCACACCCACCATTAAAAAACGAAGTTGAAGTATGGAACACCGTGACAAAGAGATGATGTTTGTAGGTCCGAAGGGGATCGCCGCCACCGGTGGAGGAGGTGGAGAAAGGGGCGAGGAAGACGTCGACAACTGAAATAGGAGAGGAAAGAGGTGGGATGGGCTGTTGCCCTATTTTGTTCTATACGTAGGGAGAGAGAGAGAGAGAGTGTGTGTGTGTGTGTGTGTGTGTGTGTGTGATTTATTTAAAAAAACTAATTAAAAAATAAAATAAATGGTATATTTGTAGGATTTTGAAAACTAGGACGAATCCGAAAAAACGGGTAAACCATAAAGACTAAAACTGTACTTTACTCTAGAAATAAATATGAAGCCAATGATAAGTCAAAGTCTAGTCTAATGTCTAGAAAGTAATTACTTAGACTGCACTGAGTAAGCTTGTAACAACCCGCAAAAGCTGTAAAATGGTAAAATGGTCTTTTGGCATATTGTAAGACCATTATGTAAAATAATATGTATTCGTGAAATAATAACATAAGAAATAAGAGTTTATGCGAAATTTGGAGTTTTACCGCGTGAATAGTGAAATTTGGCCAAAAAGGGCAAATTGGTCATTTGACATGAAAATGACCATTATGTTAAGAATTTTTCATTAAGGAGTTAAGTTGGTAACTAAAGAAACATAAATTGCAAAGATGTGAGCTTTTGGACCATTTTTGGACAAAAGATGAAAGTTAGGGACTTAAGTGTAAATATTTTATAAAAATTAAATATATAAGAGAGTTAATAAACTCTCATCTCCAGAAATCAGCAGAACATCATAGAAATTTCTAGAGAGAGCGAGAGAGAGCACGGGAGGAGGAGAAGTTCAAGTATCGTTGCAAAGAAATCAAGGAACACAATTGGAACTAATGATTCCAAGCTTCAAGAGGTAAGGTTTTCAAGTTTTAAGCTCCAAAGTTTTTGAACGAGAATCAAGTTTTGATTTCTGATTTTTCAGAAATCATGATTCCAATGAAACCATCCAATTCATCTTGCTCAAAATCATCCATTTAACATGTTCTAGTAGTTGAATATGTTAAAAAAATCAAGAAATGGTGATTTTGCTCAAGAACCCTAAGTCACGGGTTTGAATGTTCAGGTGGTTTTAATGAACCTAATGTGTTAGAAAAGGTGAAAGAAACATGTAGTAGTTATTAATTCAAAAGAATTGAAGCTTTGATGCAAAAAAATGATGAAATGGGTTTTTTTAGCTCAAGAACCCTAAAAACGGGTTTATGAGTTGGAACTGATTTCATATGATTCTAATGGTTTTGTCAAGCCAAAAATGTCATAAGTGAAGTAAGAAATCAGTTTCAAGCCTTAAAAATTCCATAAAATGATTTTTGGTGAAAAATGGTGTTTTCGGAAGAATTTTCAAGATTATAAGAAAGATTTGATGATTTTGAAGTTTAAAACTAAGTATAAGTTGGTATTTAGGGCCTGGAAATGACCCTAAACCAATTAAGTTAAGAATTAAGAGCTTAATGGGGTGAATAGTGGAACTGCAGTTTGGAAAATCGTCATTTAAGGCAATATACTTTGCCTTCGAGTCGCGACCAGATAGTGGTCGAGTCGCGAGGCGGCTTCGAGTCGCTACCAAGTAGTGATCGAGTTGCGAGGCGGCGCCAGCAGAAACATGCAGTTTTTGCATTGAGTCTCCTGCCAAGTTCAATTTGATTTTGAGATTTGGTTCAAAACTTATCCGTTTGACCTCAAATTTTAAACATAGGTCTATTATGGCCTAAGACTTCATGAAAAATTGTCGGAACCGAAATACGACATCCCGAGGTTACTGTAGTAAAATACGCGTATTTTGGGAAAAATTGTAAAATGAGTTTATTAATGGTTATACATTTTGTTATGACCTGAAATCGTGTCATAAGAGACTCTTAAGCTATAGAGTCAGTTGTAGTATATATTTATTAATTATGAATATATATATATATATATATATATATATATATATATATATATATATATATATATATATATATATATATATGATATATGTAGGAGGTGCTTTAAATACCATTGAGCACGGAAAAGGGAAAGGAGTACGAGAAGCTTAGTGATCTTTAGCTACATCAAGGTGAGTATGTGTGGACTTTTTGTACATAGCAAAATGATATTTTCAGAAAAAATGAGATTTCCAAATACTTTTGAATATTAAAGTTGGAAACAGTTTTAAAGTAGCTCTATACAAGGGCTAAAAGTTTCAAAGCAGATTTTAAAGTAGTGTAGTTTACAAAGTATTTTGAAAGTAGCTCCGTACGTGAGCCAAAGATGTTGAAGTTGGTTTTGATAGTATTTTTGTTTAAGAGTTATAAAGTTAAGAAGTTGAGTTATTATAAATTGTGTCCCTTTTTGACCAATTTGAGATGTAATGAAGAAAGTAATGAGATAAGAACTAAAGTAAAGAAAGTAATAAGAGTCAGTTGTCCGGACTAGGATCACCCACATAGTCGGGAGATCTGAAGACACTACTGGGGTGGTACCTCCCGTCGCGAAGTAGTTGTCTAGCTTAGCATACCCTTTGTGTTTGGATCTGTTCCAAGTCATAAAGGGGAGACAGAGATAGTATAACCTTGCGGATGGATTTGTTCTGTCCCGCGAGGGGAGTTAGTAAAATGAATTAAATAAAACTAATTCATGAGTTTCAGTTGGTCACTAGTAAATGAGAAAGAAAGCAGTTTTAAGAAAGAAAACAGTTTTAAAGAAGGAAATCAGTTTTAAGGAAGAAAACAGTTTTGAGAAGAGAAGCAGTTTTCAGAAAGAAAGTATTTTGAGATTTGTATGAAAATAAGTTTTAAGCAGTTTACTTGTTTATATTTCAAGTTTTGAGCAGAAAAGTTTTGGGTCTAAAACCCATATTACTCACGAGACTTTATGTCTCACGTATTATTTTTAAATGCTATGTACTTAGGTGAAAGGAGTAGGAGTTGAAGTTGGGACCAGTGTAAAATACAGATAAGTTTAAATTATGGTTTCTGTATTGAGTCTGTAATACCCCTTGAGAGTAAAAGTTTGTAAAATTTATGTAAAAAAAATTTATGTGGCTTTTCGATAGTCACGCGTTGTAAGATATTTTGCATTATAAAATGTACTAAACTACGGTTTGAGAAAGGGGTGTTACAAAGCTCGCCAAAGGGGGTCGCCAAGCCCCTTGGCGAGCCAACTCTTCTCGCCAACGCCACTCCCTCCCTTCTCGCTATGTTACTCGCCTAGCACGATCGCCATCCCCTTGGCGAGATGCGAACGGCCAAAAAAAAACAACATTTTTCCTTCAATGGGACTCTCCTTGGCCATTGACCACCACTGCCTACAAAATGGCTAACGCCTGCCAACCATGGTCTGGCCCACAAAAACTCTTTTGCCATTCGTTGGCCATTGGCCACCACTCAGTGTAGTCTTAGAACTAGTTTTGAAATTGAAAGCACATAGGTCAAAGTAGACAATTATATATAGGAGTTAGACATCATTAAACGTCTAATTTTTTTGTTCTTATTTGTTTTAAGCTTTTTCTATATATTGTTTTGATTTGATAATTTACTTGTTAATATATTACGTATAATCATTTGTATTAAAGTTAATATTATATTTGTATTAGATGAGATTATTGACAACCCGATCCAATAACTAAAATTTTATGATTTGTCTAATTTATCATATTATTCAAGTTGGACACACGTGAGTTTGAATTCTGGATTCGCCTACTGTATATACATTACTTATCCAAGTTGTTCCACCTCCTAAAAAATGTGCTAGATGTTTCGGTATGCGCCAACATTTTTAAGGGCTCTAAAGGCTCGTTCCACATCATTTCTAGCTCCTTGTTGAGATTTCTTAAATTTTTCCGTTTAATATCATTTGGACATGACAATGATTTAACAAAAAAATTTACTTAGGATAGATCCAATCGACAAGATAATACCCATAACAAAGACTCTATACCCGTAACAAAGACTTTGGTGTAGCTCCATCATAGATTTTGTTGAATATCGATGACATGTTTAGAACGTTGATATCATTATTCAAATCGATAACACCAAAGAAGGCATGCCAAATACAAAGGTCCTATAATGCCACTTCCCTAAGTATGACTGTGAGTTAGCCATGATCACTTGGTGTGTATTGACCATGGTATGCATTAGGGAAATTTCCTTATCCTTAATGGGGACAATTTAATATTCCAAGCATTCCAAGAAAGCTATGTACATTTACATGATGAACATACAATTGTTGAATCTCATTGTAAGTAGGCTTACGTAAATATCTCGTATCGTAAAGCCTAATGACGTATTTGACAACTTTATATAAACTTTGTCGTACGGTTCACACAGACATCCTAAAATTCTCATATAATGCATCTACTGTGATGTCGTATGCTAATTGACGAAGTATCGTTGTGCATTTTTGTAGTGGAGTAAACCCTATTGTATCTCTTGCATCAGAACATTGTTGGAAATATTGCCACTCTCTCGTCAAATCGTCGACTTTACGTTCAAATAAAGGTGTGTACAGTTGGAAGCGTCGTTGAAAAAAGTACCATTGAAAAAGGGCATGCTCGTCAAAGTAGTCATGCATGAGGCGTCGGTAGGAAACTTCACAGTCTCTCTCTATACAATTTCATTTTTTATAATGCACATTTTCGGCTTCCTTATTATCTAAAATATCGATCGTTTGCTCCAACACTTTTGTAACGCCAGTTGCTAATTGCATTACCCGTTTTGATGTTGCTGAACAGGAAGATGACGAAGATATCTCAAATGAATTTGAAAGAGACGATAAAAGTATTGGTGTAGTCAGTAGTGTAAAATAGTAGTGTTTGTTGGTATTTATATAGGATAAAAATTAACAAAATAATGTTTTCAAATAGCCGTTATATAGGCGAAAGGAGGAGAGAGAAAGTGGCATGAGAGTGCAAAGGCTTGCAAAAACAAACCCTTGTCGTTGACAGGAGGCGATGCTTGTAGTGCCACCTTAACACATGCCTCATCCATGCTACGACCACTCCCAATAGTCTTACGCTATGTTCTCGGGCTGGAATGGAAGTATGGAGGATGTAATCACAGGTGAAACGTGTTCTTGAGTTTTTTTTAGATGGGGGAGAGGATGTGTCAAAAAGGAAGGGAAGGTAAAAAGATGGTGAATTTCATCCGCCTATTATTGGACGGGTTATGAGGGGAATTGGAGAAGAATGATATTTTGACAAAATTTACATTGGCTATGCACCTCCATCTCCATTAATTCTATCACCATTAACGTATATTTACTTCAATCTCTTACCATTAATTTCCTTATAACTCAAAAATACAAATATTTTTAAGTATTTCCCTTTTATTCCCTTTCATTTTCTTCCATTTCCTTTAATGTTAGATAATGTTAGAATGATATTATGAGGGCGTCTCTTATGGTTTGTGTGATAAAATGTTTATTTATTACAAAATTAACAAAAATAGTCATTATGAAATGTTTGTTTATTTATTACAAAATTATCACACGTGTCTCTGGTGACCAAGAAAAAAATGGATGTTAGGTGTCAACTGCAAGCAGGAGGTTAGTCATTGAGAAGACTTTCTTTTGTACAAATTTAATGTATGTCGGAATATAACATTTATATAGAATTACATATCGAAATGTGTAGTAAAATAACTGAAAAATAGAATTTTGTTTATAATTTGGAGTATTGACCCGACTGTTTCAACTTTCAACCGAACCTTTTATAATTATATTATTTTGTAATAACATGTATATGTGTATAGTATAATAGATGTTTAATTGCCAGCGTATGGAAGAACATGGGACCGAAACCCTACAAGTTTTTAACTTATTTTTATGTTTTGTCATCAAGATACTCGTGTACATGTTTTCGTCGTTTACAAAAAGATTGACTCAAGCCAACCATACCAAATTGGTTTTTATCGGTTGGCTGCATCGGTCAAAAAATCAAGATCTTTATGTTCCAACCAGTCAAACCAAACTTTACGTGTTATATTATACGGTGATGTGGGGAAATGTACAACTCATAACAGCGTAAATTGGCAAAGGAGACAGCTAATTGCCATGACTAGTCAACGTGGCAAACCAAACTCAAAAGGACCAAATACAAATAATCACAAAATTACAAACATATCTCTATCAATATTCAAAGCCATGCACATGCTATCCCTCTTCTTTTATTTCTTTCATTTTTGGTACGTAGGTCCACTATACCTTATGTATAAGATCTTGTAACACCTGGTAGACGATTTTTTTTTTTTGTTGCCAAACATAAATAATATTATAATAACATGTTTACGTTGCAATGAAAAAAAAAATGCCATACAACATGGAGTTAGTGTTTGTTGCTCACTTGAGCTCAATGTTGTAATTTTCAGGATTCACACAACACAACATTATATGCATTGGACTAGAACCAAAATTGATGTCAAAAACAGATAATTATTAATCTTTTGTCCACTTAGGAATGTGGAACAATTACTTATTGTAGGTCTCTCGTGGAAATGAACTTAGAAATATTATCTAATCCAGCTTACTTCAATCGCATATAAAAAAAATATAATCTTAAAGTATGTGTATCTTATGAAATTTTGATTAGATTCATAAGCCATTTCACTTTTTGTGATATCATTAATTTATAATCTCATTCTTTTTCTAAACACATCTTCCACTATCCGTAAATTGTTGAAAGGTTTTAAACTGGCCCGACATTTTTTTTTTCTTTAATGAAGAGTCATTCGGGTACAGCTTGTTGGCCTTTAAAAGGAAGGGAAAATGACTTATAAGGGTAATTATATTTCAAAACTGTTTAAAAAACACCATCCAAGTTTGGTTTGTTCAAAAAACACCATCCAAGTAAGACCTTTGTACAAAAAACACCATCCAAGTAAGACTTTTGTACAAAAAACACCAACGAACTACAAGTTTTGTTCAAGTTTTATCCGATGGTAACCGGCTCTTCCAGGTTAAAGGATGAGTTGGCTTAATATTTAGTGACATGTCATAATAACAGATGAACAGTTTAACCTGCAAGAGCCGGTTACCATCGGGTAAAATTTAAACAAAACATGTAGTTCGTTGGTGTTTTTTGTACAAAGGCCTTACTTGGATGGTGTTTTTTATACAAAGGCTTTAATTGGATGGTGTTTTTTGAACAAACCAAACTTGGATGATGTTTTTTGAACATTTTTTAAACATAATTACCCTTATAAGTTATTTTCCCTAAAAGGAAAGTTCATGAACCGTTTCATTTGTATAAAAGTGGTAGCACGTGACTAGGGATATGCATTAGCTTGAAACTACAAAAAACAGAAGTGAAACTAAATCAATGTAAACTGGTTTGGTTCTTGTTTATGATTAGTTTGATACCAAATCAAACATTTAACCAAATACAAATTTAAGGTTTTCTAATTTGAACAACATAAATATAACATAATATTTTTCCAAGTTTGAAACAAATATATAAAATAGAAATATCTTGCTTTCGGGTTTGAATTGACATGTCATGTCATCCTTATCCGATACTTTTTGAGAACCATTTCTTGACTCTCTTTATTTAGCCAGTAATCGAGAATCAGAGAAGAAGAATTTAAGGTATTTTGAGTGTCACCTTATTTTCCTTGTATCAATGGAAAAGACTTACATTTTGTATCAGGACAATAATTCCTTAAAATATACAAATTGAATTTAAATAAAGATTGGTTTGAATTCAGGATGAGTCCGGTTTAAAATATATATCCAATTATATAAATGATAATATAATATTATGTGGACATACACTATTTATACAATACGTAGTAGATATATTAGTGAATATATAGATCTAGAATATGTCATAGCTGGACTTATTAGCATGTTTTCTCTTTACCTAAGAAATTATCTAAGGCCCTTTTCCTTCCCACATCATATACCGAGTTAAGTTATGTTCAATGGTTCGATTAAGATCTTTTGAGGATGTAATGAGAAAAATATATATTTAAATGAGAAAATACTATAGTAATCAATCGGCGTTTTAATTTTGTATCTATTTGGTCCATTGAGTTTTTTCCTTGTTTCTTAGGGTTTAAGGTTACGAAATTAAAATTGATTTGGTCACCCGGGGTAAAATTGAAGCCGAATGATCAGCAAAAGTATTTGGTCACTTAACTTTTTGGTTTGTGCACATTTGATCACTTAACGTTGTTTAAGTTGGAAATGTCACCTAACTTTTTTGTTTTGTCCCGAAATGGTCACTGTGACCTGTTATAGTCGGTCATAGTGACCATTTCGGGAATAAATAAAATGTTAAGTGACATGTTATAACTTAAATAGAGTTCAGTGACCAAATAAGCACAAACAGAAAGTTAAGTGACCAAATGAGAACATTAACCCCAAAACAAATTGATTTTTGAAACATCACATGTCCTCGAAATTATTGGTTGTAGATATCCTCGAAATTATTGGTTCATCCTTATTCTAAATAAGCATCTTTATTCTAAATCATCTGCATAAGATTGTTTGGTATAATATGTAAACAATTTTTTCATCGAGTTGTAACCTATGGCCTTTTCCCTTTGTTAGACAATTATAACATTTTACTAGAAGTTAAAACCAACCAATTAATAAAATCACAAAACCAGAAACGATCAGTCGATCCTTCTTCTTTATCTACATAAGCCATTTTTGGTCGTTTATAAAAATGAATTATCAGAGTAAAATAAAAGTAAGGAGGATTTCCATGATTCTAACTTAACACGACTCAAACACATTTGTTAATTTATAAATAATTGTATTATCGAAGTAACATATACATCTAACACAAGTCACAAAAATCCGACGTTTCAAAAAATTAATTTGTTTTGGGGTTAATGTTCTCATTTGGTCACTTAACTTTCTGGTTTGTGCTCATTTGATCACTTAACTCTATTTATATTATAATAGATCACTTAACTTTTTATTTATTTCTGAAATGATCACTGTGACCGGCTATGACAGGTCATAGTGACCATTTCGAGACAAAATAAGAAAGTTAGGCGACCTTTTACAACTTAAACAAAGTTAAGTGACAAAATATGCACAAACCAAAAAGTTAAATGACCAAATTCGACCTTAATTTTTTTTCTTATTAGCCGTTTGTATAAACAATTAAACATTAAGCTCCTAAGCAGCAAATAAAAAAGTTAAGTGACCAAATAAATAAACATTTAAATACATGTTACTATGTTACAATCTAAAAGATAAAAGTAAGGTATCATCATATTAAATATGTATTTCGACTTTAAAATAATTGATAAAAAATTGTTTGACTTTTATAAACATTTAGTTTGACTAGAAAGTACAAATGTAGTTGTTTATTTCTTAATGATAGGTTATGGGCATTAGATTCTATAAGAACCCCAATGAGATTTGGACATGGTTTTAAAACCCCACCACAGAATTTTGTACTTAGAAGCATGCGCAAGAATATATCATTGAAGAGTACTACCATCATCATCGTCAATAATTGAACAACCCCAATAATTTCACACACATATATCTATTTATATATTTTATTATTTACTAAGGTAAAATAAAGTAAATCATACGTTATTTAACATAGAGCATTAAACCCAATAAATTTACTAAAAAGAACCGAATGAAAACGAAAGAGAAAACTTACATTAATGATAATTGATAAGACATGGTATGTACGTCAGTACGTAATTTAAGGTTACGGTGTTTTAAGCATGCTTAATTCAAATAATTAGTAAATTATAATACATTTTCTTATTAGATACTTTGACAAAGACGTTTATTTCTCAAGATTTAGTCTTCTTGCAGTATGCTTTCTTTGATCAAATGGGGTTTTCTCAATGTCAAAATAAATACTATTTGAAGTTAATATCGTACTTTTATTATTAAAAAGTTGTTCAAAAATTTGATAAAAAATTGTAAATAATTGTTTTCATGTGTATAAAGTATGTAGATAACAATTGAACATGATGGGAAGGCTAAAAAGAGGGTGTGGTAATGCACATGCTTTGTTTTGCTGGCCACAAATTGACAAATGTCATATGGGGGTGGATCCCTAAATCCCATCTACCCTAACCCGATTGGGTTTTCAGTTTTTTAGGAAAAACTAAATAATTTAAATCTAGAGATCATACATTTATCCTTGTTTCTTTATCTTTTCTGGCAACATGTATAAATGTTAGATTTGAGTGTGGTTTGTGTACGTAAGGAAAACCTAACCATTTCATTAGGACCTTCTACTTTTTTAAGCTAACTAATGTTATCTATAAATTATTATTTATTTTTATATGAAATTTTAAAAAAGACACTAAGTTTTTTAAAAAATTCGTAATTAAGTCACTCACGTTTTAATTTTTTCTCAATTAAGTCACTATGTTTTCGATTTTGTTTCAATTTTGACAACTTGATCGGTCAACCCGGTTGTCAGCTGACGTGACATGGTGACGTGTCAGTCTTGATGGTGTGGTGCTGACATGACATGCTGACGTGACACCTAAGTGTCAAAAATTTAAAAAAAAAAACAATAATAAAGTGTCAAAACCGAAATTTTCTGAAAAGTTAGTGTCATTTTTGAAATTAATAAATAAATAATTATAAACATTTCAAAATATTTAATTGATGAGAAATAGAAAAATAAATAAAATAAGAATAATAATTTGTTTTGTCGAATTGGTGAGATATAAGTTATAATTTGAATATTTATTATAAACAAATGTAACGGTTTATTTTTTATTATATTAGTAATAATTGTAACGATTTATTTTTTGTTTCTTATTTAAATCTATTATTGGTTTCGGTTATTTTGGTTCCTTAACCAAGCTAATCTTAAGTGATCAAAAAATCGTTAGAACCAAACAAAATCGGAACCAATTATATCTAACGGTTTGGTTCTCGGTTCTTCAAAAACATAATTTTCAATTATCTTGTCAATAATATTAAGTTAGTAATTATTTTCCAACTTCTAAAAATAAATGTAATAGTTTATTTTCGATTATTTTAGTAATAATTGTAACGGTTTATGTTTTATTCCAACGGAACCGAAACCAGTTATAGATGACGGTTTAGTTATTGGTTTCTCTAAAAACCTATTATCGGTTTTGGTTATTTTGGTTCATTAAACAAGCTCATCTTAAGTGAGCGAAAAATTGTTAGAACATAACCAAATCGGGACCGATTATATATAACTGTTTGGTCCTCGGTTCTTCAAAAATGTAATTTTTAATTATTTTAACAATAATATTAAGTTAGTAATTATTTTCTAAAGTCTAAAAGTAAATGTAACAGTTTATTTTAGTTTATTTTCGTAATAAATATTGTAACAGTTTATTTTTTGTTCCAACGAAGTCGAAACCAATTATGTGTGACGGTTTGGTTATTGGTTTCTCTAAAAACCTATTATCGGTTTCGTTATTTGGTTCCTTAACCAAACTCATCTTAAGTGAACAAAAAATCGTTAGAATCGAACCAATTTTGTTTATAGAAGTCTAATTAATATTTTATGTTAATTTAAAAAAGACACGAAGTTTTCAGAAAATTTCGATTTTGACGCTCTGTTATTGTATTTTTCAATTAAGTCATTAAGTTTTTAATTTTTCCAATTAAGTCACTATGTTTTCAATTTTATTTCAATTTTTACACATTGATGCCACATCGACATTTTATGTCAGCGCCACATCATCAAGACTGACACGTCACCATACCACGTTAGCTGACAACCGGGTTGACCGGTCAAGTGGTCATAATTGAAAACATAGTGAATTAGTTGAGAAAAATTAAAAATCTAGTGACTTAATTAAAAAAAATAATACAATGTCAAAATCGAACATTTTGAAAACTTAGTGTTTTTTTTTTAATTTTACCCTTATTTTTACAACATAATTAAGCAACTAATGGAGTAGCATAGTATCAAACCATGTGAATCAAGAGTTTATGGAAGTAAAGAGTCGTCTTGTTCATGAATATTGGACTAAGATTGAAGGGTGTGCCACACGCGGAGGCCCCGCGTTCTCCACCTCAGCAAGGAAGACGCGACAAACACCGCCCCTCCCCCCCCCCCCCCCCCCCCCGCGTTCTCGATGTCCGACGTCTAGGGGTAGTCAAGAGGAAGACGCGTGAAGACGGTGGAAAATCATAAAAACTAGCCATTTGGCTAGCCGTTGGGGTAAAAAAATCAATTTTTTTTACAAACTATAAATATACACTCATTTTTACACACAAACTACTACATCTCATCTTTTTACACACATACAAACACACATATTTTCACATTGAGAAATATGGAGAACGATCCGAACAACCTCCCGTCAAACCCAAACACGCCCCGTGGCGAATACAATTTCAACTTTTCCCCGAATTGCACTTTTACGAGTATGCTTTCGGGTTTGTCGCGACAACCGCAATACCCGTTTCCATATCCACCACCGAACCAATATCAATACCCGTAACAACCTTACCCATACGCACACTTCCAATAACCGTTTCTATCACAATCGCCACCGATTCCATCACCACCGCCACAAGCATCACGCGAAGACGTCGTGATGGAAACACAAGCCCCCGCGTCTTCCTCCAAAAAGAAAAAGAAAAATAATAGTCCAATGAACAAAACGTGAAATGCGCAAGAGGCGAAGGTTCCGTGGACGACCGACGAAGAGGTTCAAGTGGTCAAATCGTGGCTCGCTATTTCCATGGATTCGGGAAAAGGAAATAGCCAAAGTTCCAAGGCGTTATGGGAATGCATTTTAGACCACTATCACTAGGCGATGGGTCGTGGGGCGTACCGAAACAACGACGGTATTACGGGGAAGTGGCGAAAACTTCGTATCGAATGCACCAAGTTCAACGGCATTTACAACAATTTGGTCAACATGCGACGAAGTGGCGAAAACGATTACGGGATTTTCAAAACGGCATTGGAACAATATGCTGGAGTTGTCGGGAAAGCGTTTACGCATATGTGAAGTTGGGAGTTAATGCGTACCGGTCCTAAATGGCAACTAACTCCCGATTCCCCTCGCTCGAGCTCGAGTTCCAAACGTGGGTGGACCCTGGATGACGACCTTTCCGATGCTCGAGACCTGATCGATCTCAATGACGACGACGAACCGGAACCCGAGATGCCTCCGCCTAGACGCCCCATCGACCGCGACCGAGCGAAACGAGCAAGTCGAGATGCCTCCGGCTCGTCTTCGAAAGATGATGTCGTCGAAAAGGTCGACCGTCTCGTTGAACAATTTCATCGCCACAACGAAATTGCGGAATCACGGTTGGATTATGTGTTGTTTAGTCGATCCGGGACCGAATAGGACCTCGAAGCTATCCGATTGATGACGGAAAAAGCACGCAACAAATATTTGAAGAAGTAGTTTTTTTTTTCAATTTAGGAAATGTCGTTTTTTCTAATGTTTTTTTTTTAATTTCATGCAATGTCGTTTTTTATTTTTATTTTTATGTAATTTCTTTTATTTTTAATTTGAATATTGTGAGTTTTAATTAATTTTTAATGTTTGATTAAATTAAAAAAAACGTATATTAAAAATGTGACGTGGAAAATAAAACGGAAGTCATGGGAGTCTTGCATACCCCTAACGGAAGTCTTGGGAGTCCTGGTGACATGGCGCTGACGTGGCGGGTGTCTTGGGTTGTCATGGAAGTCATGCACACCCTTTAGCCTAATGGAACAAATCTTGGACGCATTAAACTTTATACAATTACGCATAACATCAATCTTGTTTAAAATCGTTAATTGGTCCTATAAACTTTACGTAAATGAGACAGAATCTTTTCCTAAATTGTGATGAGTACATAATGAGGGATGTGTGCTTTTAAGTTTTAACCATTACTTCAAAACCTTTATTGAAACTCGATATAGAAAAGCTATAAGCAGAATTTTAGCATGCTACATACTCCAAAAGTTTAGAAATATGAACTACCATCTCATCATTATTTCATTAAGTGGTTAATTTCTTTCCGACAAATAAAAATTCGTGTTAATTTAGCAACAAATAATTTATTTCTGAAAATTATATTTTATGTTAACATTAGGTATAGCGAATCATCCACCACAAATTATTTCTATCTTGGTTTCCGACCCCACTAGTAGAATTATCTCAAAACTTGATCATGAGGGTTACTCAAAAAGGGAGAAACAACGAAGAAGATGAGGGGTTGAGATTTGAGTCTTTATTTGATATTTTCTCCAATAAAGACCAAAGATGGGAAAGAAAATATTAAGATGGATTCATAGTATGTTAGACTACATCCAAACCCATTGATACTAACATGTTATTTCTTTGTCATAGGAGGCCACATCACATATGTGACCACATATGTATGTTTATACTTTTAGGGCTGGTTTGGTACATAGTAAATGACATGATAAAATATGTATTGTAGTTGGCATGCATTACATTTCAATCATGATTGAGATTATTATTAATAGAACAAAAATTACAACTTTTTTTTCAAATAAAAAAGATGAGGCATGAACTTGCTTTTAATTTCTCGTCTGTATATAAAACATGATACATATCTCATCATCATCATCGAAAATTGCCTTATAAATCCTGGCCACTCTGGTAGAGTCATATCTTGTGTAAAAAACACAATCCTATTATTCTATACCCACCACTTATGTAAAGTATGTTTTAGTCAATACATTCCTTAAACTTTGTCATTTGAGTTCATTTTATATTTTATATAGGGATTCAAATAACAATATAAAGAATTGGATAATGTCGTGGATCATGTAAAAACACTTTCCAAAATCTGGAATTCAACTCTATGCTTGAGTTTACACGAATTCAGATTGTAAGATAATCTAAGAAAAAGAATATGATTTACAGGTTTAATTCGAATCTCAAACACATAATACCAAAGTTTAGGGAGTTATTTGTCTAAAAATCAAAACTAGTGGTAGATAATACAAATTAAGAGGGGTAATATGGTAATTTGGATGACCCACACCCTCCTTGCAACACTAGTCATCATCTGCTTTGGTGAGTTTTTATTTTATTTTACTCATTTTGTTTTTGGATCATAACTTGTTTTCATTTGCATTTAAGAAAAATTCTTAAAATTTAATTCTTTACAAAACAACATCATGAAAGTTTATATATATATATATATATATATATATATATATATATATATATATATATATATATATATATATATATATATATATATATATATATGTTCGAGATCATGAGAAAACCTAAAAAACCCTAGGAACTTTTTTTCTACTCAATATTTTTCAAAAAAAATTGCACCCAATGTTTTTAATATATGCGATTAAGAGGTTTTAAAAAAATTCAAATAAAAAAATCAATATTTTTTATATTTATATGCATATGCATATAAAATTCATATGTATATGCATATGCATATATATATATATAAACACTAGTTGTAAAACCCGTGTATTACACGAGATGATATAAAAATAAAGAATATAAATTATGAATATGTAAACGTTAATGTTCATAAAAATAATATTTCCATAAGAAAATAATTCAAAGTAGTAAACTTTGCATGAGGTAGAGAAAAAAATGAGAGTACAATGTTATAATTCGGCAAAATATTCAATGTTGCAGCGACACAATAAAATAGTGCCACTATATATTTTTAGTGGCAGCGCTTTTGGTGGCACTTTCTTGGTATTTAGTGGCATCTTTTTTGTGTCATTAAATGTCATTTTGTTTGTAGTGATACCACGGTCGATGTGTAAACTCCAGCTTGTTTAAAAAAATGTAATATTACAAAGAGCATGCAACTTATATGCAAAAGGTTTCTTTTCATAAGTAGGTTTTTTTAGAGTTTAGGTTTAGGTTTTCAGATTTACAATTTAGGGATTTTATTTAAGGTGCATAAGAATGAATCGTTAATGGTTTCCTTTCAGCAAATAGTTTCATGCCGGCCAATTGTTTGGTTTCTATGACTAATATTGTTTTTCAAAAACATGTCATATTTCATTCAAAATCCAATGTATCTGCAGATCATTTTTATCTTAGTTGGTTGGTGAATTTAAAAAATTATATATTAAGAAAACTATTTTATTTTAAATATATGACGTTATTAATGAATTTTTTTTACAAAGTTCAATGTTATTTCTTTCATTGACATTAACTTAGATTGGTTAATCCTATTTTAAAATAGTAAAAAACTCGAAAGCCTTATTTACTCTTTCTCAAATCAATCAATTTTTTTCTCCCACACTTAATTGATTATTCATAATATGTCATTATAGTCATTAATTATCCACACTTAATTGAGGAGTTACACGATAATTAAGGAGTTTAGAGTAACTGATAAACTAATTTTTATTTTGAGAAAATCAGAAATTCTATAAAAATGACATGTGTACAAGAGAGCTTAGAAGATGACATGTGGCACTTTCAGTTACTTATTTATTAGGATAAGATTTTTTTCAATTTTTTTTCAAAGTGACGTATTGACACCATCTAAGATATTTTAAAAAAATCAAAAAAATCATTTTTTTCATATGCATATTCAATGCATATGCATATATATCACATTGTTTTCAATTTTTTTTTTGTCAAAATGACGTATTGACACCGCCTAAGAGATTTTAATTTTTTTTTCAAAAAAATCATTTTTTTTATATGCATATGAAAAAAAATTAAAAAAATGATTTTATTTTTTTAAATCTTCTAATCGCATCATATAAAAAATTTTGGTATTTTTTTAAAAAAAATATTGTGTAGAAAAAACGTTCATAAAATGGGTTCTTAGGTTCCTGGCTTGCCTGTTATTCAACTATTGAATAAATACAAATCAGTCCCTGCACTTTTAATTAATTAATTTGATCCCCAAATTAAATCCAATTAATTCTAGATTAATTTTAATTAATTATTATAGTTTCTAATTAATATATTAACACTTAAATATATTAATAAACTATTTATTTATTTCTATTGATTTATTAAACAATTAATAAATCAACCTTTCTCTTTACTGAACTCTACATCAATCCTCCAGCTATGAGGGCAACCCAAATAGACTTTGCTTCAATTAACAAGATAAATACAATTATAAGTCATGGCTTAGACACCTAATCCAACACAACTTTGCTTTACTAACTTTTGTTTGAATATGTTTAGATATTTCGCTACATTGGCTTGTTTTCTTATAATAGCTGTATCTTTTGCATACGAGCTCCGTTTTCGATGTTATATAAGTCGACGGATTCGTAAACACGAATACATCGTGTAATGAATATTATTTATATGATTTATCAAATTTTACGCTACTGTAGTCTATTATTCGAAATTATATCGTTTATTTGATAATTAATTCGAAATAGCGTATTGTAGTATTATAATTTCCAATAATACATTAGGAAAGTTATGAAAATTACATTTCAACGTATTATCCTAATTTGCGCTCTGATTGACTTTTGTTGACCAAATTTGATGGATGTCACAGACGAGGTCGCAAGCTTTTTCTTTTCAAATTCCATCCGCTCGTGAAGGTTTAAATTGTACCGTTCAAACTCCAAAGGTCAACCAGTGCTCAAATTAGGATAATACGTTGAAATATAATTTTCATAACTTTCCTAATGTATTATTGGAAATTGTAATACTACCCGACACATTGCCAACCAAGTTCCAAACTTGATTGTCATACATGTACTTAATCTCGCTGTCCATTACCTCTTTCCATTTGGCAGACTCGGGACCCGCCATTGCTTCGCGGTAGTTAGCTGGTTCACCCAAATTTGTCAGTGTACGATCACTGACAAACGTATCACCATCCGTAGTTATATGGAAACCATAAAACTCGGGTGTCATGCTAACTCTACCCGAACGCCTAAGGGGCAATGAGATATCAATCGGTCCAACAGGAACCTCTTCCTCATGTTGGTGGCTAGGTTCTCCTAAGGTTGTTTCATCGGGCGTCTCCTGAATTTCTTCGAGATCGATTGTACTCCCATTGTCCTCTTTGGAAATGAGTTCTCTCTCGAAAGACTCCTCGTCTAGCTACAAAGACCACGTCCTCGCTTGGTCTGTAGAACAAGTATCCAAATGACTGTTTCGGGTATCCGATGAAATAACACATTTCACTTCTTTCTGCGAGTTTGTCTTGAGTCTCTCGTCTTACGAAAGCCTCACAACCCCAGCCTTTGATGTGTGCCAACGAGGGAACTTTCCTCGTCCACATCTCGTGCGGCGTTTTTGCAACCTTCTTGGTTGGGACGAGGTTAAGGATATGGGAGGCAGTCTCTAAGGCATACCCCCAGAAGTGAATTGGAAGCGAAGCTCGATTCATCATGGAACGAACCATGTCTGTAACACCCGACTTATTAACAAAAACACCCCAAAAATTTTTTTTTTGTTTTTTCAAACCAAATATTTTACAAACAAACCATAAGTAGGGGTATTAGTTAATACAATACAACCACAAGCGTATCACGAAGTACAATACATAAAATATTATACATTCTTCAAGCCGAGTCGTCACTTCAAATACTAAGTCCTTAGTCACGGACTTTATCTTTTCCCTTGGCGGGATCACGCTCACCTGCAGGGACATATCAATAAAACCGTGAGCTATAAAGCCCAATGAGTAATCAAATCAAATATAACATGTATAAGAATAAAATTCTCTATACAAAATCAAATATGCATTCTCATGCAACACAAAATCATATATGGCTCACGGGTTTATCCCGCTTTTGCCTAGACTCACGGCTCCGTTCTTGTCATCGCAATGACTCACGGCTTATCCGGTCTTGTCTATATAAGTTTGACTCACAGCTCCGTTCTTGTCTATTATAGACTCACGGCTTATCTGGTATTGTCACGTCACAGTTTACATAGATATATTGACTCACAGCTCCGTTCTTGTCTATGGTAGACTCACGGCTTATCTGGTCTTGTCATATTTCAAATCATGTAGTTTGTCATTTTTGTCCCCCAAAATCATATTCATCTGCAGCTGCTCATATAACATATATCACAACGGATAACAGTGAGATTACTCACCTGAAGGTTTGCTACAACTAGCGTTTGTTGTTCCTTGCTTTCCAATGTAATCCGTAGGGTTTTGTCCCGTACCTATAATTCCATTTATTTTCAAATGATTATAGGTTAATAACCATTCCAATTAACTCTAATACAATAGAGTTCAATACAATATCATTATAAACAATGCCTAGTTAATAAACTTTCCGTTTACTAACTTTTTATGAATTTTGCTATTCACCGAGGCATTTGAATCGATCTACAGTGCTCCCGAGAGGTCGAAAACTCAATATAAAAATTTTCCCAAACTTTTCAGACCATAACGAGCCTACGGTTCAAGTTTGAGATAAAACGGACAAGCCAAACGGAAATTAGCGATTCTGACTCCCTGCTTGGAGGCGCACTGCGCCTGGGCCAGGGGCACACTGCGCCCAGCGCCAGTGCAGGTCTCCTGCAGGTCGCGAATTATGCACTGTAGCTTGCAGTTTTAGTTTATAAGTTCTTAATGTTGTTCTTAACCGTTTGGGGTTTATTCCTAGGCTAAAACCTTACATTTTAACAAGGTTTTTAACCCCCAAAACACACTCAATCAATCATATGAAGAATTAGGGTTCTTAGTTCTAACAACCCCAAAACTTCAAATTCATCAAAAATAACAATCTACTTCCATTTTCTTGAATTAAGCCCTTATTAGCATGACTTAATGGAAGTATTACATCAACTTAACCACATAATCATAACTGCAAATGCAGTTTTTGAGTTCTACAAAACTCATCAAGAACAACTATCAAGAACTTGAAGAACTTACCTCCCAAAGCTTCCAATTCTACCCTTTGAAGCTAATAATCCGATTTTCAAGCTTCAATCATCAAGAACCCTTCAAAACCTTGCAGAAATCGCTCAAGAGAACTCTGCCGTAAGTCACAAAAATCTGCGCACAAGTCTTTCTTTTTATACCTCCAAAACTTGCAATTTGGTCCTTGAAGTTGCATTTCTAGAACTTTTGCCACAATTTACAAAATGAATGACAAAATTCAGATTTTATAACATTTTAAGTCCAATACTCAAAATATTATTACAAAACAAGTCCTTTTCTGTCCAAAAGACCAAATTACCCTTCTGAGGTAAAATGACCAATTTGCCCTTTTTATTATAATTACATAATAAACATGTTTTTGGCGTTACAATGTCCAACAAGGTTCGGTTTCGCCTTTCAGCAACACCGTTTAACTGCGGTGTCCTGGGAGGCGATAACTGTGAAACTATTCCACATTCCTTTAGATAATCGAGAAACTCGATACTAAGATACTCACCGCCTCTGTCGGATCTAAGCATCTTTATATTTCTACCCAGTTGATTTTCTACTTCATTCTTAAACTCTTTGAACTTTTCAAAGGTATCTGACTTGTGCTTGATTAAGTAGATATACCCATATCTACCGAAATCGTCAGTAAAGGTCACATAGAACCGCGTGCCGTCTTTTGTGGTCGTTCTGAAGGGACCACACACATCTGTGTGTATGATATCCAATAGACCTTCACCTCTTTCAAAGGAACCTTTGAATGGTGATTTTGTCATCTTGCCAAGTAAACAAGATTCGCATACATCGTCCGATTTGAAGTCGAACGATTCCAACACCCCATCCTTTTGGAGTTGGGCGATGCGTTTCTTATTAATATGGCCAAGGCGACAGTGCCACAAACACGTCTTTTCTATACCGTCTGAAAAATCAATATGTAATACATTTTTACCATAATTATCAACACACATAATAGTCTCATACACTCCATGTATACTATGAAGTTCATCAGGTAACTCCAATCTATACGCCAAGGCTCCAACTCTTTGGGATATACGAAAAGGTCCAATGAAACGAGGACTCAACTTCCCTTTCTTCCCAAAACGAATTAAGCCTTTCCAAGGGGATACTTTGAGCATTACCATGTCTCCTACTTGGAATTCTATCGGTTTCACCCGTTTGTCTGCATACTTTTTCTGTCGATTATGAGCTACCTTCAAATTTTCTCGTATCAGTTTGATCTTTTCTTCTGTTTGTGCTACAATTTCGGGTCCATCCAACAGCTTTTCCCCAACTTCAGTCCAGCAAGTCGGAGTACGACACGGTGCTCCATACAAATAATATTTTGGTTTAAATAATATTCATTGCACGATGTATTCGTGTTTACGAATCCGTCGACTTATAGAACGTCGAAAACGGAGCTCGTATTCAAAAGATACAGCTATTATAAGAAAACAAGCTAGTGCAGCGAAATATCTGAACATATTCAAACAAAAGTCAGTAAAGCAAAGTTGTAGTATTACTTACGACATTTCCAGGGATATAAAGTTCGTAGAATTTGGACATCGTATATGAAAGTTATGTCAATTACAAAAACGAAGAAAAAATTTTCTTTGTGAAAAAATCATTGAAATTGAGGGTTTTTTTTTCAGAAAAAATAAAAGAAATTAGGGTTTTTTCTGAAGAAAAAAAAAATATGTATAACCTGTAAAACCGGTTAAGGGTAATTTAAAAAGTTTCTCCAAAATTTAGGTTTTTTTTGAAAAAAAATAAAGTTTTAGGTTTAAATAGAAAAAATTGAAAATATAGGGTTTTTTATGAAATAAACTCATGTTAATAAATATAAAATTAAAATAAATATAGTTTTTAAACGGGTTGATAGGTTGATAGCAAGTTTAAAAATTATAATTGATATTCAATACCTAATTAACCTCTAAAATAAACTTGGAAAAAACGTAAATCACATAAACTAAATATTTGCCATAAAAACATGATAAAACAAGCTTAAAGAATGAGCCGAAATTGGTGGAAAATTAAAACTAAATTCTTAAACAAATGTTTTTGGAAAGGACGGATGTGAAAATTGTCTTCGGTCGCTTATTAGGAACTCTGGCTCGTCGAGTTTTTTCTGGGGATATAAAGCATGACTTCAAACTCCTTTGTGTTCTAGCTATGTTTATATTTTATATTTTTTTTTCATTTATCCATAAACAGACAGACTAAGACTTTTTTTTTTTTATTAAGTGCTGAATTGATACATGTTGCTGAATGGGTAACGGTATCTGAATAGATATAGTGTTGCTGATATATATACTGTTTCTTTTTTGTATTGAATGAACTGTCTGAATCTGAATAAATGACTATTTTACCGTTATAAACTTGCCGAATAACAAATGACCAATATATAAACATTAAATTACTCATAATTCATTATATAAAATATAATTTTTATTAGAGAAATAAGAGCAATTTGGGAAAAGTAAATATAAAACCATGACTAAATGTTAAAGACACCTATTTTCTAACTTAACTCATTAAGATATTTTGTTAACATAAGTAAAAAAGAAAACAATCATATATAACTGAATCATTAAGTTTTTTTATGTATTAAGTCTATTAAGTAAAAAAGAAACATCATCTTGGTCTTTAATGTGTATATCATCGGTGTACTTGTGGGTGTGGCACCCACACACTAAAATAATTTCTATAAAAATACAACAAAATGGTATAAATTTAATAATTATATTAAAAAGACGATTAAAAGTCATTTGTATTGTATTTAACAAAGAAAAACTAATAGTGCTAGCCAAAAGAAACAGATGTGATGGATTTTGAAAGCACAAAAATTATAAAAATAATAAATTAATTTTTATCCTAAACATGAATTTACATGTTGAAAGCAAAGGTGGAGTCATTATCGAATAAGAATTGCATTTATAAAGGACTTCTTAATAGTGTATAAACTTGTGGTATTTATTCCCATTTTAAGAATCATATATAAAATATATGCATCTAACACTGTACTTTGTGGAATATTATGAACATTGTGTGTGGAAATCTTGTTCTCGTAATAAATGATAATTCGATATATGAAAAAAGAAATAAACATAACAGATTTGTGTGGAATACAATTCTTATAGAATAGTATGTTGAGAATCTTATTATATGCGTGTATGTTTGCAAGTTACGTGTGTATTAAGCGTCAATATCTACGGTTATACTAAATAATCAACAAAAGAAAGAATATTTCGAAAATAAGATCAAAAGAAATTTATGTTTGATTTCTACTTAAGGTTAGTGGAAAACCATCGAATCGATTTTCAGTTTACAGGTATAAAATGACTGAAATAGTGAAATGTCGAGTTTTTGGAATTGTGTTTGATTAGTTTGATCCAAATAGTTCTCATACTGGATGGACTAGGTCGACAAGCGGTTACACCGAATTAGTTAAACATTTGTGCAAAGTGCAAACATATCTACATAAAGAGATCAATAACTTTTAATATTTTGATACGCATTCGCATATGAGAGCACCATAGTCGTTATCTCGTTGACAACAGCGAACGCTCATGCAGATAGAGATCAAAGCATTGAGTTCATTTCACATTTGTCGAGTACCAGGTTGGCCGAAGCCGGACGTAAACCACCATCGACTTAGGGTGTTATCCATTAAATCAAAAAGATCGCACACAATGGTTTAAGTTGCTATCCACTCATATGCATATATTCGACACCATGGTTTATTGGATTGTTTGCTAATGCCCTTCAACATTCAAGACTAACACATCTCCATGTTAGGCTCAACCACAACAAACACACAATCAAAGATACAAGAAAAAATATACACAATAACTAATGTTGCTCACACATAAAAACTAATGTTCCTCACAAGATCACGGTAATTATGATATGTCTAGAAACAAATTAGAGAGATTTCTACTAATTTTGGAACATTATAATATACGAGATACACGACATCGATTTATACAGAAAATGCGGGCCGTCCAAAACATGTATACATGCCACTGCCCACAAATTCCAAGTCGACCTCTAGAAACACCATTAAAGAGGAGAGAACATAGACAAGCCTCTGGTCTATCGAGTCTTTGGCTCAAAACATCTTGCTCTAAAAATCTCGGCCGACTATCTCTGTCCATGATCCAATATCTGAGGTCTCTGTGGAGTTTTTCAGAAACTAAAGAGATGCTTGGGATTGCTTATGTAACTCAATAAGCACTTTTGGCAAAAGTGTTTATTAGCTTATTTGGTGACAAATAGCTACAAGTTGAGAATTTGTTTTTAAAAAAGTATTTGGATTACCTTATATATGTAAAATGACTTTTGGAGTATGTCAAATGACCAATAAACTATTAATCTTTCAAAAGCTAATAAACTAATAAATAGATTTTCACCACAATCCCAAACACCCCTTAAGGTGGTGTTTGGTTCAAAGAAAGTTTTTTGAATGAATTAAAATCTATCAGGAATTGGAATCCAATTTCATATCCTTTTTGGTTGGCAGGAAATAGAATTAGAATCCAATTCCATATCATGTTTGGTTCGTAGGAAATGGAATTGGAATCAATAATTCATTAAGTCACTTGTTAAGTTCTTAATAGAATTTGGTTAAGTAGTTCAAACACATTAATTACGATAATATATGAATTAAGACATTTTATTAAGTTCCTTATGATAATTGTGTGTTGAAATATCTAGTTAAGTAGAAATGAGGATTAGAAACAAATAATAATTGCTATTTGAAAGACAAGTTTTGTTTTGCACTTTTTATTAGGGATGTGCATGGGTCGCTTTAGATCGGTCTTTGACCTAAAACCGAACCCAAACCGACCAGTTCGGTTTCTGGGTTCCGGAACCCGTCGGTTTCGGTTTCTCTTTGGGTTCGGTTTCAGTTTGTACTTTCAGTTTTGGGTCGGTTTCGATTTGAACCCATGGGTTCGTGAGTTTTGGGTTTTAACACGTGGGTTTTGGGTTTGAACCCATTTTCCAACAAGTCTTAAAAAATATATAAAAATCATAAACACCAATTTTAACATCAAACCAACCTACAATTCAAAAGTATATTGCTAAGTTTGAAGACAACCAAGTTTAAATTTAAACCACCAAGTTTAGACAACCAAATTTAAAACAATGAAGTTTAACGAGCAAGAACATGATAATATCATAACAATCAAAAAGTTGACAACCCGATAACAAAGACTATCGATGAAGCATTTGATCTGTGATGGACTCCCGATTTTGTTTGTAGAATAAATAATATATCAAAAATTAATAAATAGCAATATATTAGGTATTTATTAATTTTCGATTCAGAATCACGGGTTGGGTAGGTTTCTACCGGTTTTGGGTTGGTTGGGTTTCTAATGGGTTGGTTTTTCAACAGAAACCAAAACCGAAACTGACAATTTCGGTTTTAAAATATTCAAACCCGAACCACCGGTTTCTATTTTGGTTCGGTTTTGCTCATCCCTACTTTTTATGAGTAATGTTCTCAAGTAAAGGATTTGAGAAAAAGTTCTCATAATTCTTGGTGCATTTTTCGATATTCACTTATGAACTTGGTAATTTCTCAAAATTTGGAAGTTTTTGCCGAACTTTACAGGCTCAGGAATCGAGAGGCAAAGGACAGTTGAAGACAGAGACCGAGAAGTAGTTGCAACAATTCTGAAATCGAGCGCGTCTCCGACGGAATACCATCGGATCGCCGATAATCCGTTGGAAATCCGTCGGTGATCCATCAGTAATCTGTCGATGATTCAATTGGGGAAGAGCACTATTGCTGTCCATTCGAGTATTCTTTATGTCATCATTCTTCAAGAATGACAGCACTTCTTTTAGAATGGTAGTGAATTATGTCAATAATGAAGTGTATCTTTTCAACAATGAAGTGTATTATTAAAGAATGTGTATGTAATATTTGAATAATGAAGCATAACATTCAAATATGTATTCATATTCTTCGAGAATGTAGTTGTTATTATGTTTTATAGCATTGACAAAAAACATAACCTTGACACATTCCAGGCATTTGTTGTACTAGTTGATCATTCTCAAAGAATGCTAAGAACTAGTATACATATTCACTAATTCTCCAAGAATTTGTAAACTCAAATTCAGGTTCATAAATTAATATTGGCACATTCTCCAGGAAATCATAACCACTTGCTTCTTTTATGTTAACAAGGTATTTGGTTCGATATAATACATGTAATTCTTTAGGAATACATTTGCAAATGAACAAACTAACAAAATGTTAATGATTTTTATTTTTAAGTATTCTTTTAAACCCATTTCTTAAAAATAATGGTTTACAGGATTTGGCAATATTTCACTAATTCTCGAAGAATGCAAACGTAATCCAGAAAACCCAAGTAACGTAAATCTAAACTTCGTTTACTGTAATCATTTTTAACTGAGAATAGGGTTTGAAATGATTTCTATTGTTAATGTTTATATGTATATATGATTAATAAGTGATGATCGTGTGTGCGTAATTGTAGTTTTTGATGTTTAAAACTCAATCGTTTCCTAAGTTGCAGGCATTAGTTTTTTTTGCGTTTATGCCATTTTTAGCCGTGTTTTTAGTTTTTTAATTATTCTTTCAATTTATTTACAGAATTTGTAAATAAATTGAACTAGTATACATGTTCACTAATTCTCCAAGAATTTGTAACCTCAAATTCAGGTTCATAAATTAATAATGGCACGTTCTCCAGGAAAGCATAACCATTTGCTTCTTTTATGTTAACAAGGTATTTGGTTCGATATAATACATGTAATTCTTCAGGAATACATTTGCAAATGAACAAACTAACAAACTGTTAATGATTTTTATTTTTAAGTATTCTTTTAAACCCATTTCTTAAAAAAATGGTTTACAGGATTTGGCAATATTTCACTAATTCTCGAAGAATACAAATGTAATCCAGAAAACCCAAGTAACGTAAATCTAAACTTGGTTTACTGTAATCATTTTTAACTGAGAATAGGATTTGAAATGATTTCTATTGTTAATGCTTATATGTATATATGATTAATAAGTGAGGATCGTGTGTCCGTAATTGTAGTTTTTGATATTTAAAACTCAATCGTTTCGTAAGTTGCAGGCATTAGTTTTTTACGTTTATGCCATTTTAGCCGTGTTTTTAGTTTTTTAATTATTCTTTCAATTTATTTACAAAAATGTCAGCATCATCTAAGCCACTCATTTATCCTATCCAATGGTCAAAAAATGATCTTACAATGACACAATAAATATCATTCTTATTTAATCTTTTATATATATATATATATATATATATATATATATATATATATATATATATATTTATATATATATATATATATATATATATATATATATATATATATATATATATATATTTGACAACACTGCCACTTTGGTTAAGACATATAGCCAAGTATACAATTGGGTGTTGAAATAGCATGGTTAGGGATTTAATCATGAATGATGTAATTTCGATGGAGTTTGTAAGGTCGCAACAAAATTTGGCGAACCATTTGACAAAAGGTTTGGCCATAGACTTAGTGCACAAGTCTGCGATAGGGATAGATTAATTAGATTTAAAGTCCATTTGATTTCTTAATGATGAGACACTCAATTCCCCTATAATGTGATATTAACTGTTAAATTCAATGAGGAAAACCATATTCAATGATTAGAACGCACACATTATACCATAGTTAGTGTATTCGGACCTACAATGAGAAGGTTGAATGTATATTCTTACTAATTCCTTTAATAAAATGTAAGCAGGTACTTGAGGAAATGAATTACTATATGATCGTGAAGTGTAGCCGCACTTCAAAAAGCTGAAACTTGGTTTTGATACGATCAAGAGTGGATTGAGACACTCAGCTTGATAATAGTTTCAAGATTTTTCAACTAGATGATTTATTTAAACTTATGTGTATGTTATATTTTGGTATTCAAACGGGTTGAACGATTCAATTCTTAAAACACCCTGATTCTCGAATATTTGGAATGTGTAATATACTAATATGATTGATATTTATTTTTGGTAATCAGAATAATTCGAGTTCTATATAAATCTCCCATTCGTGCTTTATTATCAGTGCCTTGATTTGAAACTGTTCGTTGAATGATTATTCTCATAATTTGGATTTCATGATACTCAGATATATATTAGATATCGGATAGTAATTGCACGATCCTTCAAACAATCTAGGAAATCTCTTGATTCCAAAAACGACCATTCCTCCCAAACCCTAACATAATATGTATTTATTACCACATATGACTCTTAATGGATATAAAATACATATCTCAAGTCTTTAGAAACTACAACTTTTTTTAAATGTCGGTTTTCAGATTTTAGTTAGCTTTTAAAGTTAGTAATGCAAATCTAAGTCACACTCCTCAAACAACAAATAAAGTGAATAAACATGGAAAGAAAATTGTTCCAAAAAGAGGGGAAATAGGTAAGTGAAAGGTAACTTCATACCAAATGGCAAGAAGTTCACACATCAAGTTAGATGCCCCCACAACCCCACCCAACAAAATTAGCCACCTTTTTGTACGTTTAGAGTTCTTTTATATTACTCGAAAGAAAAAATCCCTGAAAATTCCAGTCATTCGTCCCTCTCACATTTATGCTACATCGAGAACATTTTAAATATGTGCATAAGCTAATAATAACTTTTATTATGATTATTAAATCAATTTATAAGCTATTAGGCTAACTAGTTATTTTGGTTTTTGGAGTGTTATAGCTAATTATTAACACATATTTATAATTTATTGGATAATAGTTAAAAATATGGGCCATTTTAACAATGTATTGGAGATAATACGAACAAATAATATGTTACAGAAATTTTCAAGCGGCAGATACCCTTTTAACAAATCGATGTACTTATATATTAATCTCGCCTTGATTGATGTGTACTTATGTAACATAATAAAAACGTTGGATGATAACCAAATACCTAAAATACCTATTAACATGCGAAAACATGTGTATTAAACCAATGTTGCCAGTATTTTCATATTTTGTGATGGCTCCATGGCTGCGGCAGGCTGCTAAATATAATTTAAAAAGAAATCATAAGAATTCGTTTGGATTTTTCAATAGAGTCCAAAACAAAACGTTTTATTTTTTGATGAAGAAAGTTTCGTCTAAATAAATAATATTAACAAATTTTTTAATAATACCGTGTATACGAAAAGAATCAACGATCAAAAGGATAATGATCTGTAAAGGTAATGAACTTTGTCCAGTGTACATGTTTAGTCACTTATGTTTTTTTTTGTCCACATTTGGTCACTGAACTCATTTTTGTACTTGATTTGCCCATGAACTTTTTAAAATTGTTCACATTTAGTCACTTATGTTTTTTTATGTCCACAAATAACCATTGATTATTGGTGATTTTTGTACTTGATTTGCCCATGAACTTTTTAAAGTTGTTTACATTTAGTCACTTATGTTTTTTATGTCCACAAATAACCATTGATTATTGGTCATATGTGTATAAAATAATAAGTTTAATAGTCATATGTGTAAAAAAAAACACAAATGACTAAATGTGACCACTTTTGAAAAGTTCTTGGGTAAATCAAGTACAAAAATAAATTTACTGACCAAATATAAACAATAAAAGTTCATTATCATGCCAAATCGTTATCTCATTTCTAAAAGGATGATATATACAAATAATGTTGCAAACATGAATTTGATTTCGTAAATTAAATCCAGACAACTGATGAAACAAATTAACAACCAAAGTGACAATTAACATTGTTGCCATTTTAATTTGGTGACTAAAGATTGAAAATCATTAACAAAACTTGAACATTGATAATATATTGTTTAAATAAAAAATAACTAAAGAATATGCTATTTTATGTACGTGTTAACAAATAAATAAATAATATTATTCCTTTTGTTTGAGATGGCTTATTATCCACTCCAATAGGCCCCACACAACGCAAGAGGTAGAATAATATTTGAGCAATTCCTTTAAGTATTGCAAGATTGCAGCTGAATTTCAATTATGGTAGGTTTTCGCAATCCATTAAATTTAAAATAAAATACAAACTTTTAATGCACTTAGTACAAGTCGTTGTAATGATTTTCCAACCAAACTTTTATACTTTCTTTATATACCCCATCATCATACACTTACATTTTGTTTAATTTTATGATTTTTCTACCTAAACTTTTATATTTTCTTTATATACCCCATCATCATACACTTACATTTTGTTTAATTTTAACCAGATATCCAACATAAATCTTAAATAACTAGTAAATCATTACTGCCATTTGCTTTTCTCATCATTCTCTAGTGAAAAAGAAGAAGAAGCTATTATTAATTAATTTAATCTAAGTCGATCAGAGATATTTAAATATTCAACTGATACATCATACAAATATAAACTTTTAATTAATTCGATTAAAACAAAATATGGAGTACAACTTGTAATTTCCTTTCGCATTTAAATCACTTTCCAATAATAATAATTCCACAAGTACTTGTACTTTATGCAATAAGAACAGTATATCACAGTGTATACACTCATTCAAGATTCAACTCAAAAAATCCCTATCATTGGCCGAAATCAACAGACCGTAACAACGTACATCTTTCATTGCACTCTTTACAACATATGAATAGTCACCACACCCCAAAATGCACGTCTCATTGTACCAAAAAAGCATACAAGTACCACCGAAAATGCATGTTTTAACACACCATTCTAGAAATATACAATAGTGTTTATACAAAAAAGCTATACAACAATTAGAAAAAGCACCAAAGTTTTCTATTCATATTTTAACACATCACTAGTTCATTACACATACAAATAATTTGTTTTATACAGAAAATACACAATAACCTCTTAAAAACCCTACATTTTATCCAAACATTATACAAAACATGCTTTTTATAAAAAGTACTACAAGCATTTACGAACCATTTAAACTGCATGTTCTAAAACATCACTTTTAGAACCATGTCTCGAAGTACAAAAACAAGCAAAACCCGCATAAACTACATGTTAACATGATTCTGATAACAGTAATAAAACTTTATATTAAAAAAAGATTTTAAACAATAAGTGAATAAACTATAATAAACTCAGATGATGACAACCAAAGAGATGATATAGACCCATGGTCATAAGCTGACCATAACTTTTAAAAGGGTCCCACAAGAATGCTACATGCACAAATTTGCATGAGTTCTGTTCCAAATTTTCTTGTTAAAATCAACCACTTTCCGTCTAATTTTCCTACTCCCCCACCATCTTCAATTCCTCTATAAATTGCATCCACTCCCCGTCTTTATTTCACACACACTGACTTCACCTTTTCCCCACACACACATAACTTGCGAAGTACTCTGAAAAAAGAATCCTGATCAATGGCGACATTCCCAGTTGTGAGCATGGAGAAACTGAACGGAGAAGAAAGGTCTGCAACAATGGAGTTGATCAATGATGCTTGTGAAAACTGGGGATTCTTTGAGGTATGTAATATGTATGCAATTCTTCTCACTTGTATTTTAAGCTATATATATCGTGATCTGTAACTTGTGAAGATTGTTGTTTTGTTATCGTTATATGCTGATCATAAGTTTGAAATTTGAAGATTGTGAATCATGGGATATCAACTGAGCTTTTGGACACTGTGGAGAAGATGACAAAAGGGCATTACAAGAAATGTATGGAAGAAAGGTTTAAGGAAATGGTGGCGAACAAAGGGTTAGAAGCTGTTCAGAATGAAATTGATGATTTGGATTGGGAGAGCACTTTTTATCTCCGTCATCTTCCTGAATCGAACATCTCTCAGATCCCTGATCTTGAAGATGAGTACAGGTATAAAACGATTATGATTCTGATTTTCTGATTTATGGATTTATAAGTAAGTAGTTTATGTTAAAAAAATGATCATGGATATAAATGTAAGATTATATTAGGTAGCAAAGATATATAGATCATTAAACATGTCTGGTTGTACTACTCACATAATAGGATTCATTTACTGGACTATTTTCATTCAATGAGAGGGAGAGATTTTTTTTCCTTTACTGGATGGGATGGAGTGACATGTTATAATATCTAAAATTTCAATTATTATACGATATTTTTATTTATTTTGTTTTTGTTAAACTTTTTCTTATATGATAAGGAAACTTTATTTGACTATTTAAATTTACATATAGTATCAACTATCAAGGACTTGAAATATGCTTATATATGGTTTATTTAAGGATTTCTAATTTAATTAAATATTACATTTATAAAACAACCTAATTTTTGGTTTATTTGTTTATTAATTTAACTTCATTTAGCTTCTTCATTTTATATATTCCATCAAGCGAGCCTGATATATGACAATATGTAATGATTTAATCCAGTATGGTGCTCATTTCTTTATGTTGTTTGTGATTTCATTTCACTGTATCATACATGTCCTTACGGTTTATCAATGATTACAGGAAGGTGATGAAGGAATTTGCTAAAGAAATTGAGAAACTAGCCGAAAATATTTTAGATTTATTATGTGAGAATTTGGGATTAGAGAAGGGCTACCTCAAGAAAGCATTTTATGGCTCCAAGGGCCCGACCTTTGGGACCAAGGTGAGCAATTATCCCCCGTGTCCCAAGCCCGATCTTATCAAGGGTCTACGGGCCCACACCGATGCTGGCGGTGTCATATTGCTCTTCCAAGATGATAAGGTTAGCGGGCTCCAGCTCCTTAAAGATGGAAACTGGATCGATGTGCCACCTATGCACCATTCCATTGTCATTAACTTGGGTGATCAACTTGAGGTACATTACGATAATATAAACCAAACCTCATTTGAAGCTAAACGCAAGAAATAGCAATGTACTTTCATTGAATCCATTTTCATTTTTTCGTATTACAGTATCATACTTTGAAAATGTATGCAATTATAGCGATAAATTTTCAAAATATAATATCTTGGTGAGGAAAAATAAAATAAAATTAAGATGCTATAATAAGGTAAAAAATTTCAATGTACACTTGCTTAATAAAAGAAAAGTACAATGTTGTACCAAAAAGAAATGTAAGTAGGATGGTATAATATACAGATGAATGAAATTACATTGCTATTTCTTTCTTGAATTACGAGTATCGCACTAAGGTGTTGTACTTCATACTTCAAGAATCATACACATTTCTTGAAACAAAATGGGTGTACTAAAAGCATTTGCTTTTTCAGGTAATCACCAATGGAAGGTACAAGAGTGTGATGCATAGAGTGATTGCTCAAACAGACGGGACCCGTATGTCGATTGCATCTTTTTACAACCCGGGCAGTGATGCTGTGATCTACCCTGCCCCAGAGTTACTAAACAAGGAAGAAGAGAAAAACACTTTGTACCCGAAATTTGTATTTGAGGATTACATGAAGCTTTATGCTGAAGTAAAGTTTCAAGCAAAGGAGCCCCGATTTGAAGCATTTAAGGCCATGGAAGATGCGGTCAGGGTCGGCCCAATTGCAACTGTTTAATCAACAATGACGGTGTTTGTGCGTGTGTGTGGATTTTAGTAGAATAAAAGTTATGAAGGAGTATACAAAACGATATTAAATTAAATGTGTTGGGGGGATATTCATAGGTGTTGTGTTTTCGGTGTCTTGCAGACATCTATCTATGAATTGTTTGTATCAGAACACTAAATCGTGAAATGCCCTAATGACATAATTCCACGTTATTTCTATATGTATAAGTTCTATAGCTATCATCTCAATATCTCTTTGTTAGCAACACAAGAACATCAAATCTTGAATTGTCCTAATGACAATCTTTGGGTTTTTAATTTTAACCAAAATCAGGATAGTGGAGTATTATAGATCCTAGTTTTTAATGATGATTTTGGATTTTTTTTTCTTTTCATAGTTAAAAAATATGCCACAACAAATAAAGAAAAATTAGCACCACCTATAAAACTATTGGCCATATGACACAAAGAACAAAGACTTTGAGCAAAGCAAAAGCATAAATCCTCAATTCCGAGTCTTTCTTTAGAGTAAACAACACCTTTCGTGCGAAAAAAAGTTTCATTAGAAGAAAATCGAATCTTTTTAAGATTGTTCGTTCTTTTTAGTTATCATCATCGTCTTTTTTTTGTCACATCTAAACAATGATTCTCCAAAACTGTAGACATGTCAACCTCTAAAAGTTGATGTTTCTATCTTTTTCTCCCATCCATCAAAACCAAGCTTACACTAACTTTTGATCTCTCAAAAAGCATATTATCCCAAAAGAGAAGTATTTTATCTTTGGCAAGAGGATAAAACTCGGGCACTTTTTTATAATAAAAAAACTTTACACAAAAATAGAATACACAAAAAAACAAAAGAATGACTCCACCAAGACATGCATGGTGTGAAACCCAAACGACCAAGATCATAAATGGACATTTGTGAGGTCTTATTCAATTCCAAGTATGAAGACATTAAGAACCAAAAAAACTGGCTTATTGCATCCGAACCCAACAAAGTTGTCAAATTAACCCAAAGTAATGGCTACGTAACCTCAATTCCATTGAAAGAGATAAGATTCACATTGATGAACCCACCACCTCCATGACCAAAAAAGTTGGTGAAAATACCGAAATTAATGAATATGTAACGTCAATTCGGATTATGAGCGTCCGAAAGTCTATATGCATGAACCTAATATTTCCACTAATGAAAATTCGTATGAGGACCCAATTTAATGGGCCTCAATTCGTCAATTCTAGAATTAAGTGTGAAACCTCCCAAGTTAATGGAATAAGGACCACAACAACTGTACATCATATCCATTCTTAGTGTTTTTTTTTTTTTTTCTTTAAATGAGATCTATTTGAGACCAACCGTTTTTGCTTAATTAACTTCTACTAAACTAGACAAATATCGACAAATTGACCAATAACACAATTTGCAATAGAGCAAAAATAATTTGACCAAAGACTATTTTAGTATGTTTGGGCCTTGTTAGATCATAGAAGACTGTTTGGTCTAAACAAGAGAGATCGGCCCAAACGAGTTTAGAAAACTAAAGTCTACCGAAAAAAAAAAGTTTGAGAAAAAAAAAATAAGACCAACAATCCAGTAATGGGCATGCAGTAAGAGGTGCAAAAAAAGGGTTTATGATACGAATCCAGTTTTCTAATCGATCTAATCCGGTTTTGAAACCGGTTTCTCTCAAACCGATCCGGTTCGAACCGGTTTGAATATATGAATTTAAAACCGATTTGTTAAACCGTTTTGGACCACGTTGACCCAAACCGATTTTGAGTATAATTTTTGGTATAAACTGGTTTCAAACCGATCTGTTCTTGGCCAAAACCGGTTTTGACTTTATTGACCAAATCTGATCCAGTTTTGAAAAAAATCCAGTTTGTGCACCTCAGCAGTAAGAGCCCAAAAAAGTTTTTGCAATTTTACATATTCAAGTAAAGATAGAAAAAACTTTTAGGACATACATAACATGTTTTTCATTTTTTCCTATTTGATAATAAATGCATCTATATATTATTAGCGGAACATCATATAATCATATGCAACATGATCACAGAAGATGAACATGAGTCCTATATTTGTTAATTAGATTATACATTATATGATGTAAGCTATGAATCTGTGTTACATCTATATATGTCTGAAATTTCATAAAATTGTCTTCCCTAGTATGCCAGGTATCTTCGAAGTGATCCAAAGATACATAACATACTGATAACCATCTATCACAAGAATATTTGGTTAAAACTATATAAAACTGGTCTAGAGAAGAAGAATATTTGTGTTGTGATTCATGTTTTGTAATATTGTATTTATATTTTTAATAAATTAGATAAAGTATTTATTATTATTTGATTATATCAATGTTAATATATTATTGTTTAATTGTTAATTACAAATAATTAAGATATTTGATAAAAAAAAAATATAAAGTTGTTGTTGATGTGTCAATGTTACCATTATTGAAACAATGTTAGTATTTCTGATGTAAAGGTGTTTGTGTGTATGTTGTATGTATTTATCAATAATGTTGTCCAAAATGAATGTTTTTAAAATAGTAAAAAGACACCCAAAAAATTTATTTACTCTGGCATATGTTAGTACAAAGCCGAGATATGGAAAATGTCACATCCTCATTAAAATTATATATATATTAATTACCAAAATAAATGTGTGAGAGATTTTCACTTCATTTGTGTCTGTTATTTTCAGAGTCATAATTACTAAATTTAGATCATAGTATAATTGGTAAAACATAGGGTACAAATTGAAATAAGTTTTTATTTGGAAATAGCAATTTTGATTCTTCTTATAGCAAACTTTTATATTTACGTCCCCCCCCCCCCCCAAACTAATTTTGAATTAATTGTTTTCATCCTATTTATTATAAAGTTATATTATTGGTATTTCGTAAGTTACGATTCCAGTCCCTTTTATTATATTTTAAAGTTACATTTTTCGTCCCTTACGTAATTTGTCTTTGTCGAGCTGCGTTTTTTCAATATACGGGACTTCCGCAGCATTGCGCGGACTGTCCGAATACTAGTTTTATTCAAAATCAAAAATGAATCTATGAGAACTTTTTATTTGAGTATAAGGCCATGGGGTGAAGGGTGAGGAAGGGTGTAAGGAGCATCACCTTCCTTCGCAGGAAACACCACCCCTTCCCAAAGGATGCTCTCATTTTTTCTCCTCGCACGGTGAGTTCTCCTTGCGCGATGAAAGCAAAGAAGGGGAATATGATTTGTACATTTTGCATCATAAATTGTACCAAATGTGAGAGGAAGTGAGAGATAACCATTTTCAGAGATGAGATGAAGAGTGATGGGTGCTGACGCCTAACTATATTCTGACGTATCAAAGAAAAAGTGAGGGGAAGATGAAGACCACATCGGATGACCTTATAATCTTGATCTTTCAACGAGAATCAATTACACTCAATGACATGACTTATCCTTTGAATAATGTGGGTTACAATAAATGTATTATAGTAATGGTAATTTACTGATATGCAAAACACGATTTGATAACGTTCTCCCATAATCAAGGTTTTGAAAATCGGACCGCCCGTCGAATATGATAGTTTAATCGGTTGGATCGGTCGAAAAAACTTGATGATGTCATTATTACATCGTATAATTATTTTAGAATTATAAAAAATTCACAAAAATACAAAATAAACCAACCTAAAAATATCAAATAAAAATAAGTCTTCATCATTGAATAAAAATATGAAACACACAAAGTACCATGCAAATAATTCACCACATCTTGATTTTAATCAATTGATTTCAAATACCCTTAGAAAAATAAAAGAAAAACAAATAGTAAGCTGACCGGTTCCTGGTTGAACTGGTCTGTCCGGTCCGATTTTCAAAACAATGCCCAAAATACAGAAGACCAAATGGTTCTCTAAAACCATCGAACTTAACTAAACATTAAGTTTACCTCGATGCAAACTCGAGTTATCCGTAGCAACTGGTGCCAAAAGAGAGTATGAAACTTGATTTTTTTTTTTTTTGTTGGTAACGGAGGAACCCAACTAACCCATCCTTTGACAGTTTTATGGTACAAAGAGAGAGCAAATGGTGTTTGAATTGCGTTCTGACAATTTATATATATTTTAAGATAATTAATATTAATATAGAAAAACAAAATCCCTAACTGGCACTAACATAACAAGGAGTAGTTTAGGAGTAGGAGTAGGATAAATTTGCCGTTCAAAAAAAAAAAATCATTGTGATTAATTCGGCTTTTATTGTATAACTTGTAACTAAAAACTACATTTGATATATTTTTTAACACAATAAATGAAACCACAATGTGTGTTTAATTTGTTTTAATTTCGCCATCACAGTTTCAACACCACCATTTCCACAATCAACAATTCAACACTGGAAATTTCGAAACCGCAATTTGTAGATTGATTTCAACTCCGAATTTTAAAACCCCACATATAAACAGAAAGTAATCTAAGAATCTACATAAAAACATAATTTACATAACATTATATAGCATTGGTCGCACTGAGATTTTGAAAAGGTGACGACAACACAATGAACCAATCTTTTTAGATTGGATCATAAAAACCCCATTCCAAAAAAAAAAACTCATTGTCATACTACTTTTAGATAACTATTTACATACAATAGCACACAAAAAAAAAAAAAAAAAAAAAAACGCAATCAAGATTTCATGAAATTAGAAATATTAAACGTCTCCAAGAACATTTGATCAGAAATCCTTGACTTGTTACCTGCAAAATGCTTGTACTCTTCATGGATTGCACCCATGCACCAATTTTGCAATTTCCTTAAGCATCCAACAAGACAACCAGTTCGATGCTAAATTCCATAAACAAAACACGAATTAGTATTTTATTAAGTTTGAAGCTAAATGCATCAAATAGCAATGTACTTCCATTTATTTGTTTATTATAGCATCTTACTTTTGTTTCTTTCAATTACAACATTGTATTTTTTTGAAATCTACCCAATTATAACACTGTACTTTTGAATTTTTTTATCAGGACATTTTACTTTGAAAAATATACCGAGTTATAATAGTGAAATTGCTTTGTATTTCGATGGCATTGTTATAATTGGGTGGATTTTCAAAATACAATGTTGTGATAAAAGGAAAGGAAAGTAAGATGCTATAATAGAAATTTAAACGAAAGTATGTTGCAATTTTTTGTATTTAAAATAAATTTGAACACGAGTTAAAAGAAACCTTTCCACGCTTGCAATGGATGAGCACCGGATGGTTTTTTGTATCTGAGTATGTCATGGAAATTCTCAAAGTAAATAAATATTTGGAAATTTAATTAATATAAGCATTATATACAAGAGTACTCAGATTTATACCAATGAGAACCTTTAAAGCATCCCGAATTTTTCCCTCTTGGATCTCCATTAATGGATTCTGGTCCTGCATATATAAAGATATCTACTAAATACAATTACAAGTTTGTATATACTTACATAAATTAATAAACATCAGTTAAATTTATTGTGTTAGGTTGCTGATCATAATTATATGTGATTATTCTGCTAGGTTTGTTGATCATAATTATATGTGATGTAAATTTTTATATTCTTTTTATAATTTTCTTCATTTTTTATGTTGGTGGTTTTGGCAAACATCATTATAATTATGAACGGTGTTGGTCGGTTACTATACGTTAGCAAAAGGTGTTGGCTTGTGCCGATTTTCTTAGCGCGAAAAAGAAGACCACCGACTACTACGCGGTGTTGCGTCACCTTGGATTTTGTAGAAATAAGATTGTAATTTGTAAATTGAAAATGTTGTTGTAAAGTGATGTAGTTATGTGGACAATGAGGCTTGTAATTATTGTTCTTGGTATGAAGTTTTTGCGGATAAACTCTAAGAGATAACCAAATTTCCCAAAATTAACTGAAGTTAACAATTTATTGTACATCATTCTCAAAGTGGAAACAAAATCAGAAGCCAGATTTTCAAATTAGTTGTACATGCAATCACTATCCAATAACAATTTCAGATAATGCACTTGAGCTAGCTAATTAATTAGAATTATTAATTCTTCAAGAAGAAACTTTGGTTGCAAAATCGATTGATCGAATGAATATAATAGAGGCGATTAGTCGATTACATCAGCACAAACCTTTGAATTCTGGATTCCGAATTGATGGAGTTGGATCCCATTAGCATTGAGAAACTCCAAATTCTCCTCGGGATAAGGTTCAGGGCACAAATATCTTCATAACACACAAATCACCATGATTTCACACAACTCCACAAACAATTGTACCAAAAAGCAATACAAATAAACTCGAAAACCGTGAATTAGCTAAACTTACATGATCGAGCGAAGTCTCAGAGTTTTCAAGAAGGATAAGTTAGTCGTATCTGGAAATCCTGATCGGAAGATTCCGGCATCAACCACAGCAAAATTGAGAGGCGGAATGTGTATGTGATCTGAGCTCTTTTCAATCCAGTCGACAGTTATCCTGTTTTCACCGGAAGATTCTCCATCAACTCCGATGGCATGGAACACCAGGGGTGGCGAGCTTTCAGCTTTCATGGCGTTTCGCGCCAAAAGAGAGAGACGTTTGTAGACTTGTAGTTTGTGTGTGTGTGTTTTCGGTGTGATATGTGAATGAGAGAAAGACCACCTACCTCTATATATAGCAGGTTACCATGCAATCTATATATGATATTTCGATATAATATAAGTTTTTTTAATCGTGTTAAAAAAGTATACATTTAATTTTTTTACTATGAGATTGAAAAACAGAATTACACATCATGCCATTCATTACAAGAAATTGATTAAATCAGTTTAGATTCAAATCAAGGGTAGTTTAGTTATTTAATTAGGATTTTTTGCAGTATCATCTGAACTAAGGTATTAAATTAATTGCCTTTTAAAAATTTTATTTATTTATTGTTATATTTTTTGGTCATTCTGAATGGCGAGTAAAACCACATCCAACACGGTTAATCCATCCACCCGATAAAGTACCTTTCTTTCTACATTTTTCATTTTCATTTTTCATATATTTTTTTCTATGGATTTTGCTTATATTTTTTGTTTACCTCAACTTAATGCAATTCACTGTCATATTTTGGCAGCTCAAAATAACAATCTTGAATAGTTTAAAACAAATGTCATGAAAACCTCAAAATAACTTAATGCAATTCACGTCAACCTCACTCAAAGTTTAATAACATATTGGGTACAATTAAATGTCAACCGACCTAAATTGCAAAATGATAATTGTCTTCTGAGCATCATGTGCAAATATGTTTATTATTATAACAATTTGTATAGTTGGAATATTGAAAATTACTTTTGGACTTAAAACATGATGCTACTTTATTAATTTTCTTACGCGCTATACGTATATGCATTATTGATTTTCCTACCTTAATAGAAATTTTCTTAAAGTTCGATAGTAAGAATAGTTCAGAGAGAAAAGTCGAATGCTTTTCTTAGCCATAGTTCATTAGTTTTAGAGTAAATTACAGTTTTGGTCCCTGTGGTTTGCCCTATTTTTTGCATTGGTCCCTGAACTCGAAATCTCACGTATTAACCCCTATGGTTTGCATTTGCTAACAGTTTTAGTCCATGAAGGTGTTATCGTTAATTTTATTCCGTTAAATACTTAGGAAGTGACGAAAATACCCTTATTTTGTCATTTTCTGATATGTTGTTATTTCTTCATTATTTTGTGATTTTTAAATTATGAGGCACCATTTCTGCTTATTTTCATAAAACTTTTATAAAAAACTCTAAAAGATCGCAGCCCCCCGTTCGATCCAAGATCGGACCTCTCCTTCGAACACCCACAGATGCCTAAATGATGATTCTGATAAAGCTTTGTTAGAAACTTCACCAGGTGACAATGTCGGATTTAAACAATGTCGGATTTAATGTGAAGAATGTGGCTGTGAAGGACTTGAAACGTGGTTATGTTGCTTCGAGTTCTAAGGAAGATCCTAAGAAAGGTGTTGAAATTTAATTCTCATGTGATCATCAAGCCACTCGGGTCAGATTGGAAGCGGGTATCAGTGGCGGCCCTAGGGGTGTGCCGGTGGTGCGGTCGCACGGGGCCTGCGTTGTAAGGGCCCTCAGAATTTAATGGAAGATCTATAGTTATAGTATATGTTTTCTTAAAATAATATATCTTTTTATTTGTTATTATTAAAGAAAAGTAGTCTAACAAGTACTCATAAACAATGTAACAGTTGAGGCGTCAAACTCAACAAATAAATTGAGATATAAAATATAAAGCTCAAGTCCTTGTTCTCTGCTCAATTTACAAATAAAGTAGTAAGAGATAAGCAGGGTCGATCCTCAAGGACGCGGGTATAATATTACGTCATATTTATCACATAAGATACACTAGATTTAAAAGGGGGGGTTTTGAAATTTGAAAGTTATAAAATTAATTAAATTAAACATGCAAATAAACTAAAGGATATGATTACACAATGAGATAAGATTCCGATTCCTTTTTCACATACTTGATAAGGTTCTCTAACCAAGACTAAAAGTTCTATTTGTTTCATCTAAGACGGATTTAAAAGCATTAACAAGCTCTAACACTTTTAGTTCACAAATATATTTAATCAAAACAAGCTCTTTAAATTAAACCTATTTTTCTTAACATAATCCAAATAAGCTCTTGGATTACATTAGAGAAACGCATTAGGATTTAAGTGAACAACCAATCAACGTTTAATACTTCTCATAAGCTCGGAAGCGTGAAAACGTGTTATTCGAGTTACATCCAAATAATCCTTAACAAAAGATCAATTCAGGTGTTGTTACAACATCTATTCATAAAACAATTACGGATTTCACAAATAGAATAACAATCATGAAACAAACATCAATTCAAGTGGCCAGCGGGAATCAACATAAGAATCAATTGAACATTAAACACAAAACTCGAACAACTAGATGAAAAACACAAATATACTTCTAGCCAAATGATTAAAAACACCAAATCACATGTTTGACAGAATCGGAAAAGGTAGAGATCTAGCCACACATGAGTGGACTAAGATCTCTACAATACAAACGATAAAAAGTAGTCGAAATGCACTTACAAACTATGTTCAAACCACAAATCAATGTTTTCAAAGTGTTCTTGAAGTGTATCTTCTCCCAATTTTCGTTCTCTCTCCGTTAGAAATGAAGTATCTCTCAAAACTGCCCAAAAATAGCCTTAAAACCGTGCAGAAAACTACTGCGTAACCAACTCTTCAGGGCCACACGACCCCATGCAAAAATCATACGGGTCGTGTGATATGGTCTGGGGGTTTCTGCATGATTCTGCACGACCCGTGCAGATTTGACACGACCCCGTGTGGATTTGACACGTCCCCGTGTGGGTCTGTTCTTCAATTTTCGAGATAAGAGGGCCTGTCAGGATACACACGACTCCGCGTGAAGGGCACACGCCCCGTGTAGATTTGGACAGTCAAATTCTTCATTTTTCTCCACTTCAATCGCTTCCGTTTGTTACTCCACGGCTCCAAAGTCAAAATTAATAATGTCCCAATAGAAGTGCAATTTAGAACGCATGCTTCAAACAATTAATAATGTCACTCACGCACTCCTTTTTCATGCCCCATGTTCCATCCGTATATTGGGTTGAAACACTCTATATGGCTACTCACCTTTTCAACATATTAGACTGTATGGGTACGAGGACAAGAGAGAACGAGAAGAGGGAGGGAGATATAAGAAAGGGGGCCAAATAGGAAGAGAGTATGGATGTGCAAATGGTCCTCGGAACCACGCTCAAGCTCAAGAACCAAGGAACCGAACCCGAGATAAGGAACCGACCATGTTACTTGGTCGGTACTTGGTCCGTATATGTGGCTAAATTCGGTCTTGGTCCTTCTTGGTCTTGGTCCTTCGGTATTGTCGGGTTCTCGGGTAAGGAACCGCCCGAAAGTTTAAAAGACATTAAGATTATAATGTAGGCCTTTGAAATTTTTACGTTTGGTCCTGCTTGCGTAAAACCCGACCAAACCCGAGCAAACCTGTACCCGAACCCAAGACCAAGTCCCATAGTTTGGTCGGTCCTCGGTTCCATTGAATGTCTTCCCTCGGTCTCGGTCTCGGTCTCGGTCCGGCTCTGGTTCGGTCTTGGTTGGGTCGGTCCCAATACCACGCTCACCCCTAGAAGAGAGTAGTCATGTTCCGGTACGTGCTCCTGGAGACATGTGAGAACGAGGACGCCGAACACTAGAGGGGGGAGGTGTCACGACGTTCCATCAGCGTCCAACCTTCCACCTCAACAGGATGCCTTGTGCGTCCTTGCATACCCCATAGCCTTACCATCCACCTACATAGACAATAACAACATCTTCTATTGCATTTTCAAAAAAATATCGGTCTTATTCACATCTCTCCTGAAGCCTATTGCTACGATCATATCTCACCATTCCTTGTAATCTTACCCCCTGCACCATGTTTGTGCATTTTTCATGGGCATGCCGTGCAAAGACCATATGGTATAATGTTGGATTTATTTATTAAAAATGTGTTGATTTATCTAATAAAACAATTAACTAAAAAAGTGAAAATGGGTCAAACATCCGAAAGTCACTGAAAGTCTATTCAAATGAGAACAACTAATAAAATCGTTTTATTCGAAAAATATTAAGTCAATACTTTAATAACAATCGTCCTTAACATATGGAGCAAAATAATTATTTATAAAACTAAAAAAGTATGAGAATATGGTTTACTGGTCAACTCGACCCTATTCTTTTGACCCACCCGCTAGGAGACTCATTCGACCCGTCTATGTGCCACCTCCACAAACAACTTCAATAATCATCTTTACTGTTGCGATAAGTTGAGCTTCATTAAAATATTACAATTTCTTACTTCAAAAATCAATTAGAATAAGTTACATAATTCTTGTTTTGAAGCTATAAATTCTATGGCTATGCTACATAAAGTAATACAATTATATAATTAATTAAATTAACAAGTTACATATTTATAACTACGAATCATCTATATTTGCAAAACGATCAATGGCAAGTGGTTCTAGCCTTGTAGTGACACGTCATATATCATTGATGCACATTTGTGCAATTAGCATGACCATCTCCTTGTATTAATTAAGTAACCAATTTCCTTCATCTTTGTATATTGGAGGGATATGGTTTATGAAAACCCAATTGTTTTGTTAAGAAACCAAAGTGTTAAAGACATTTCAAGTGCGAAGATTGTGTGTAGATATGTCCTGTCTAGCATGAAACCGAACACCGTGATCCCGGCCTTGTTGTTCTCAAAATATGTCACTGCAACATTTAAAATTCGATCATATTACTTAAATACTTTATGAGTGTAATAAAAAATAGGAATCTAAGCAAGAATCTTGATGGGAATAAGAATGCGTTTGTTATAACTACTTTGAACTTACCTAAGGCTTGTCTCTTCTGGAATGAGATTGTGTGCCTATAAATAGGAACTAACTTTGTATTGTCTAATTCATCTTCATCTCCTTCTTCATTGTCTGAATGTGAATGGGGGTTAAAGTAGTATTTATCTCTCTCTGAAGTAATGTTAGGAAATGGTGTCTGATCATCGGTAGGATTCATGTCATCAAATGAATCAACGGTGGCACATGTGTGCCATTTGGCCGCCAAGCTTGTCACGGATTGAGCTTTGTGTGTGATCTTTGCTGCATAACGAAGGCATATGAACAGCCCGCTCACAAGTGTTGTGGAGCACAACTGCACCATAATGAGATGGTGATGAGGAACAATTTGATGGTTAACATGTCAAGAATAGCAATTAACCTAATTATCTAAAATATGTTGATTTGTTTTTTTTACAATTCACATGGATAAAAGATGTAATCTTAGCTAGAAATGAAACATGTCAAATAAGACGAAACAGTTTAAAATGCATTCAAATGCTTACAACCTCCTAGGATATTTTAAAAAAATATATAAAGCTCAAGGGTGGTGTTTAGTTGGTTAGAGCTTGGTTTCCGAATGTCAAAATGACCGGGAGGTGCCAAGTTCTAATCCAAGGAGGAACAAAAACACCCCCTTGTGGCCACGGAGGTTCACCTGCGATGACTCTGGGCTACTCGCGAAACGAGTAGTCGTCCGGGGTTTAGTCGGCTCGCAGACTCTAAAAAGAGGCCAAAAAATATATAAATAATTGTATTTGATAGTAAATGGACCCTTATAAAGAGACCAACCCCTTTTGACCCTTATTGATTATTTATAAATCTAAAAATGACAAAAAGGTTTTAATCGGTCATCTTAAATCGACCAAACCCTTTTGACCGCTTTTAAATTACACATGTGACTCGAATCCATTTTGACCCGTTATCTAACTCTCCCATCACTGATATGACCACATTTTGTAATGTCTAAAAGTGATTTATAAACTATACTCATTTTCTTTAAAGGATATGTTTAACCGATACATGATATGACCACATTTTGTAATGTCTAAAAGTGATTTATAAACTATACTCATTTTCTTTAAAGGATATGTTTAACCAATACATTAAGAGCGTTTATAGTGCATGGTCTATTGTAATGGTTAAATGAAATGAAATATGTCTAGTTAACATTTAATAGATAGAACTCACTCATAGTAGGATGTTACATATGATTTTAATTGATATGAAGTTCAATGGCCATTGAACGGTCAATGAAGAAAAAGGAATCTGTTTTAAATTTTAAAATATATTTCATTAAACTTTTGTAGAGTTAATACATTGTATGAAGAAAATGGTAAAGTCGAATGAAAAGTAAAATAATGACCTCAGAGTCTATTTAATTTTACCGAGTCCAATGCATTATAGATGTCCTTCTATATTACATTAATATTTTATTATTAAATCACGTGGCAAAATATTTCTTCCACTATGGAAGTATCTTAAATGAAAATTAGATTTTATTCTTTGATTACAGTATTTTAGATCATTAATTTTCAGATAAACATGATGAAAATAGTAATAAACTAATTATCCTAAGTTATTGGATGAAATTTTATTAGTTAAAATTAAAATGGAAATTTTTATAAAAATCCCTAAACATTGGCATTATTTAATAAAACTAGATAGTATTATTTTTTTAACTGAAAATGACATAACATGTTGAAATATTTGCAATTTTGGATTTAACCTGATAGTATGTAAACAGGTTCTATTGTGTGTGTGTGTTTTTTTTTTTGTGCAAACAAAAGACAATGACTTAAACAAAATAAGATTCAAAATTAAAGAGTTTTTCTAAAACTAACTATTCTTATATATTCATATTCATATTTATATTTATTTTATTATTTTATTTTAATTTATTATTTTGGTTTAATCGTATTCTATTATTGTATTGTAATCTTATTTGATTTTCACCACTTAAGAAATTCTCATTATAATCTAGATCAAAGAGAGTATTATTTTGTTGTTTTTATTCTAATCTTACATGATAAAGAATGTTATCATATTGTTTTTACTTTGTTGTTATTGTATTAATTCTACAATATTATTGCAATCTTAGTATAATATTGTTGTATTTTTTTAGTGTAATCCAGGTTCCAAATCAAATTGAGACTTTGAGAGTGTTATCTTTTATTTAAGTTTCAAAGTTTATGTTGTTGCAAGTTCATTGTTTATGTTGTTCTCATGGTTTGATATGTAGAGGTTAGGGTTGTTATTTCCAATTTTCATTTTCGTTTGTGTAATTTTCTTTTCTAGTTTATTTATATTGTATGTTTGTCCTCTTTCCACTGATTATTTTTTGTTTTTAATAACACTATTGTTGCTAAATAAATTAATGGTGCAACAACCACTCAATCTAGTATGTATTTGATAAAAAAAGATTAGAGTTTACAATTCAGACTTTGAAAACGTATACGCATATGCATTATGAAGATTGAGTTGTGCATAAATAGTATGTATATTCAAAAATAGGTTTTTTTTTTGTGTTTTCGTCAGCGATTTGTTGTTTAATTGTTTAGATAGTTTTTCTGATATTTTTTAAATAATATTGGGTCGAGGGGGGGGGGGGGGGGGGGGGGGGGTTCTTATCATGTTCATTATATATTAGAAAACTAATGTCCTTTTGTTTTCGGAAATGTTACTGAAAAGTCGTTTTATTTTCGAAAAAGTCATTGACAAGTTGTTTTATTTTCGAAAAAACTGCTAAAATATATTTTTGTTTTCGAAAATCCCTGCAACCGGATGTGAGTTTTTTGCCGGCTAAAATCTAAAATATGTAAATATTATCCGATTTTTTGTCATTAAAAAATTGTTTTATTTTTTAAAAAGTCATTGAGAGGTCGTATTATTTTTTAAAAAACTGCTAATTTTTTTTTTTAAAACCCTTCATAAGAGTTTTTTACCGGATAGAATCTAAAGTATGTAAAGATTTTCCGTTTTTTGTCGTTAACAAAACAAAGTAATAACTTTTTCATCAATAATGCCAAAGTTTAGGCATTTTTCTAAGATTTCTGAAAATAAAATGGATCAAACTTGAAGTCAGTCTTTTCTTTTACATCATAAATTTGAATTCGTCTCAAATGTATTCATATATGATAATCAGTATAATTTTCTAATCAAATTTGTGACATTAATTAGTTATACATTTCAAATGTTAACGGGTCAACTCAACATGTATTTAAAACTTAACATATGGACATTGACATCTCTAAATTATTTTTCTTTAAAGCATGTGTGATGGCTATAAGAGGAAAGAACGAAGCATTACCGCGAGTTCACCAGCAGTGGAAACATTGACGAGTGAGCCTGTCCGAGTTAACACAAGCAAAGAAGCAAACTGGCTTGCTGTGACAAGAATCAGAGTCGATAACACAAATCCACGAAACCTATGGCTTATTATCCGAAGAGTTCTTCTGATTGCCAAATGTTCCATCAATATCAAACCTACATCTCCTTGTCTCTCAAACACTTTAGCAAAATCTTCCAGTCTGAATATTTGCAAAGAACAAGCGAGTTTGAAGAGCATGCAGACAAGGAAGAAGAGTGATGTACGGTATAACCAAGACCCCAAAAGCAACACACACGCCAATGTGTGGCTTAAGTAAATGTTGGAGATGTATGGGATTTGATGTGCTCCAGAAATAAACCACCATATTTTGTATATAGCATCAGCTAAAAAACAAGGAACCATGAATGCACAGTAAAACATCCTTGCTCTCTGCATAAATGAACAGTCATTTTGTCAATTTCAACACATGAACATCTCACACACATGACTTGCAGGGAATCGAATTATGAAGCAAAAGAAGTAATGGAACATGAATGCCAAGATGTAAGGTCTAAACCCTAAGTTTGACGACTAGTTAATGTTTAATGATCGATGCATATTATACAGAATTTCCATAATCGATCGTAAATGAAACGTAACTGAGAAGTATCCAGGAAACATACATGAAGCTGGTCGGAATATCCATGGCGGACTTTATCGCTAACATCAGACATCTTATCAAGGAACAGAATTCTTCGGAGACCATATTTGCGAGAGAAAGACGAGAGACTGAAGAACGAAATAGCCGAAAATACAGAGAGCGACGACTGTACTATCAAATCATATGGCCGGCGGTGTTGGTGATCGCAGGTGGAACACTGAAACGCGAGGTGTGATAGAACCGGGACGCAGATCGCCAGGAGGAAGAAGATTGACCATGAGAGACAAGCCTTCCATAAATTTGATTGATCGAGAAAAATCCACGAGAACCCCCTGGATTCTAGAGCGTCGATAATCCAGAAATCTGATTTTCTGCTGATTTTGTTGTTTACGGTTGTTAACAATGTCTCTCCTGAATCCGCCATTGGATTCGGATCCAATCGTTTCCAAAATCAAAACAATCCACGAACAGAAAGATTGCGTTTGTGATCAAGGATGGTTGTATATATAGGATTCCATGTCTCATATCATGTCCAACTAACTTTTAAAGATGTATGTAGACGTATATATAATAATAGTATTAGTATCAATATTAATATATATGTATACGGTAGAAGATAAAATTCCTAAAAGGCTAATATACTTTTTTTAGTTATTCTTCTTTCAATGTTTTGCTTCGATTACTGTCTAAGAAAAAGAATTAAGTTTCTAAATTATCTTATCAATATTTTGGTTCAATACAATAGTAGTAAACTATTTGTAAATTATATTAGTTAAAAATTAATACAACACTACCTTCATCCCCACACTTTTGTAACTATACTTTGTTGTTTTAATTTATTGATTTTTGACTGATATAATTTTTAAATGATTTAATATTATTGTATTACATAAAAATTATAAATGAAAAAGAAAAACATTATAAAGTACATTTATGTTTTTATATAACCATGCACAAAAATAACTAGTGTTGTGTCTTTTATGTTTTATTTTTATTATTGTTTCTTCCTAAAATATATAATAAGTATCTAAAATATAGTTTACTAAAATAAGTCAGTTAGTAATGAAATGTTTGAAATATTGAAAATGAAAGTGGTGACTGGTGAGAGAGATGGAAACCGGTACGATGAGTTGTACTTAGCTCGTGACAATAAAGGATCCTTGGTAGGTGGTGAGTTGGGTACGTGTTATCATTTACTCTTATATATGGTTTAGAATTTACGTCTATTTTGCTTTATTTGTTCCTATTAATATCTCTTTAAATATCTTGGTTGATAATTTAAAAATCAAAAACTCAAAACTCAAAAAAATTGATTTCGGTCTTAATTATAAGTTATAATCGAAGTGGAATATGAGAACCTTAAACATTTTGAGCGAACACATCAACTAGTGGATCAAAATCAATCAAATCGTTTGTGGTGTTTGGCTATAGAAATTAGAAACACACGCATGAGGGTGATCCAAATATAGCTTGAACCCACAGCAAAAACAAAAAGGACCCTTTGAAAATGTAAGATATTTTATCAATATATTATTAATAGATTATGGGTGTGTTTGAACTAGCTCCTATATGGTAGTTGAAAGTTGGTAGTGTAGCTTTTATGCGAACAAACGTATTCGATAAAAGTAATTATTGATTTTAAAAATATAAAATAATATAAAAATTAAAAGTTACAAGTTTTCATAAGCTACTTTAGGTAGCTTTTGAATTAAAAGTTTTTTTTTGTTTAAAATAAAAGCTAAAAGTTTCTGTTTCCCAACGAAGTTTTAAAAACTAAAACTAAAATCTCTCAAAAACTGTGTGTCAAACACCTCCTTTATATGCATGACAAAAGTTGTGTATCGAACACTTTATAGCACTTGATTAATTTTGGTCCCAACTCCCATGGTTGTTATACGTTTTCACTTTCTTAATTTTTTTGAAGTTCCCATTTTAGCTTAAAATAGGAGTTAAAGAACATTTATTACATTTTTAGTTGAATTCAGTTTAGTTGGTTCAAATCCGGGTTTTAAAAAGCAACTCAATCAAATAAGGAACTTGGTTTCAACTTAATTGTGTGTTGATTCTACTGAATTAAATTTGGTGCGATTTGATTTAGTATTGGCTTTCGGATTTTCCTCACCCAAAGAAACAAAAGAGCTTAGTGATGAGCACTCCAAATGGGAATAATGGTTGCATCTCGTTCAGGGACGGACGCAAAATTTACCAATAGTTGTGGCATCGGAAACAAACGCATCGTTCAGTAATGACACTTTTTCTCCGCCGAGTTGTTCCCAATTAGAAAAAAAATTGCACTGTATTTACGAAATTTAGCAGTTGCCAGGGCCACCCCAGGCCCCATACTAAAACCGCCCCTGATCTCGTTTATAGAAGATGTGGTAAACCCTAAACTAAAGTCTTTAAGAACAATATATGTAACGAGCTTCGAAAAGGATATTGTTAATACTCGTCGAAACTCGAAATGGAATGGTTTTTGAGCATGGTTGATCCATCAACTCTGCTTTTATAATTATTTAACTTTTTAAAAATATGATTAACAAATATAATTAATATATATATATATATATATATATATATATATATATATATATATATATATATATATATATATATATATATATATTGTCAAAAGAGTAGAATGATTTAGTCTACTCTATATATAATAATTTAGAAGATTGTATGTACCTGTATTATATACAATTTTCTATTCAATTGATCCATCCAATCCTTTTGACATAAAATATTTGTTGTTGAGTTTTAAATTTGAAGTATTTAACCTATTAGAGGTTAAATATACATTTTTTGAACCATTTAAAATAAACGAGTTAAAACTAACATATTTAACTTTAATTTCTAGTCGAATAAACATGAAGTCTAAAACATTAACAACACGTAAATTTAACTTTAAATATAAAATTATGATATACATGTCTCAACACCCATACTAGACTTCATCTCCAAAAACCAAAGTGATGTGAAATTTACGATTGGAATGGTGTGATAACATGGTATAAAACTAGATTTTATTTTTTACTAATTTAACTATATATGGCAAAACAAATCTATCAAGTATGTTGGATAACGAATGAAAAAATGTTCGTGTCATAATGGTTGTGATTACAGACCAAAAAAGGCTCGTGGTGGATTAGCCCACAAACACATTAATGCCTTCATTTTTTCGAATGTTATCAGATATCCTAACTCATGTATCCAACATAAATCAGAAAAGTTTATAGTAAAATTATATAGTGTTTTTAAACACACTTGTTTTAGAAGATTATAAGCATTTAAATGTATTTTGGTCCACTTCTGAACCAGTTGACCCCTTTAACAAGTTCACTATATAGATATATCTTCTTGTTTGATATCTTATTAATAAAACAACTTAAAGTGACCCTTTTTATGTGTGAATTAGTTAAAAATAGAATTGAGACTCTAATTTTAACTAATTAATCGTCCAACTTCTCATTTTATCATGTTACGCTATAATATTTATCAAGTACTTTATAGAGTTAATTACAAAGAAATTGAAGACACTTTTACGGTTTTACCATTTTACTTGTTTGTAAGTTTTGAATTGTTTAATGTAATACACCTAATTCTCTGTTACCATTTTATATAAAATTTTCAGCATTTATAGTTAATTGTATATTAATTTTAAAAAAATTATAAGTCAGTTACGTTAAATGGTTAGAAAAAATATTAGTACCATTTTGCAAATATTAGTTAAATATTACATTCCATTCCACTGGTCATTTTTGATACCGATGGGCTTGGCCCAATGAATCAACCGCCCATGGGAATATGCGTCTTCCTAAACTACGAATCAACGCCTACCCAAAACGACAACCCAAAAAAGATCTTTATTTATTAAAATTTTCATTTTCAGCCCAGTTTTTATCAGCCTGACCAAAAGTGGTCCTTAAACGTTTCCTTATTTGACTCCTCAACGTTCGAAAGTCGAAAACTTTAGAATTCTTTTGATTTCTTGTCTTGGAGCTGGAAAGAAAGCTGGGAGAGGGTAGCAATGGCGGTATCTTTTCTTCCTTCTTCGACCTGCTCTTCGATTGCAGTTTCGTTTTCTTCATCTACGAAGTCAAGGAGTAGTTTTAATTGTTACAGTAATTCATGTTCCGTGTTTCGTACTTCAGTCGGTTCTTCTCATCGGCTCCCTCCGAGGTAAATTTCATTTTATCGTATTTTATTGTATTGTTTTCCTTTGTCTTGGTGAATCGTCTGGATTATGTTCAAAGCTTAGAGATGAGTTTTCGATTCTGTAGCTAAGGAATCATTTCTTAAGATTGAGAATTGATATAATCGTTTTAAATTATACGCAAACAAGGTATTTTGTTTTGATGAATACCGGAAAGCTACTTTTAATGATTTTAGTAACTTTGACAATATTGAAATCCTGCGGTATTCAATTCCAAAACTAAAAAGAAATTCGAATGAGACAAGCGATTGAAGTGTTGATTGTGACGATTGAAGATTTTTTTTTTTTCCAAAACTCAGCGCGTAGAAACTGAGATCCTGCTAAAATTGAACTCTAAAACTAGTACCTTTGATTAAAATGTCGAATGAGACAAGTGATTGAAGTGTTCAGAATTGCTGATTGTGATAATCAAATATATTTTAACCCTAAACTTAGCTTAGGCTAGTCAGTTGACTCAGATTTTAAGTTAATTGAGAGGAATATAAGACAGTTCTACGTTAATATAGTGTTGTAGGAGCAAGGAATTTGAATTTACAATTGTATTTGGATTTATAAACTAGTTGTGCTCCACTTACATTTCTTGGCCATAACTCTTCACTTGTTTAGATTGATTCCGAATTAATCTGAAACTTTTTGGAAGAATAATGGACAATTAGCGTATTAATGGTCTGTTTATCATTAGGTTAAGAAATATTTATTCATCGTTGAATGTGTAGCTCTGTTTAATTTCATATTTATTGATCATTCGTATAATTGTACATATATAGGCGATTATGTAAGATCCAAGCAACCGTCTTGCGAGAGAATGAAGAAAAAGTGATTGTAGAAGAAACATTTAAACCTAAAACTTCTCCTGATGAAAATAATGGAAGTCCTAATGAGCCCCCAAATGATCAGCCTTCAAGTTCTATGGAGAAATTGGTCATAAAGATTGAACAATCTATAAACATCTTTCTTACAGTAAATATCTTTCCTTCTTTAATTGTTGTTTATGAATTATGCTCCCTTTGGTTTCTTTTTCTCACTAAGAATATTATATTTGTTTTCTCATTCCAGGATTCAGTAATCAAAGTACTCGACACATTGTATCATGACAGAGACTATCCAAGGTTTTTTGTTCTTGAAACTATAGCAAGAGTCCCATATTTTGGTAAGTGTTGGTCTCTTTTTGTAATTTTTTGGTTTCTTTTTGTTATTCTTTGTAAGTGGACCCAGAAGAACATGAATACGTATGCATAAAATGAAAGAGATGTTTACAACATGTATTTTTAAGCATATAATGATGTTTTTGTTATTCTTTTAATAATTTTCTGAAAAATGCAGCTTTTATGTCTGTTCTTCACATGTATGAGAGTTTTGGATGGTGGAGAAGATCAGAGTATCTGAAAGTGCACTTTGCTGAGAGCTGGAATGAGATGCATCATCTGCTTATTATGGAAGTAATGTTTTCACATTAATTACACTTCATGCCATTCCAATTGCTCATTTTATACCATGTTAATAATGGCCTTACACCAATGGAATTGGAATTTGGGATTTCATTCCCTCTCGTGTTTTGTTGCCAAATGGATAGAATTCAATTCCCTTGGATTCCTTCTAATTCCATATTTCACTTATTTCATTATTCCTGGGGGTGGGTGGAAGGAATTCAATTCCATTCTTCCTTTCTCTCACTATATATGTATATCAACAACTAAAAGTATAAAACTTAATTACAACTAAAAGTGTTTTGAATATTCAACTTTTATCATTAAATTCCATTCCATTTACTATTTTACTGCCAACCAAATGCATAACAAATTACAATTCCTTCATATTTCAATTCCCTTTGATAGATTCCATTCCTTCCAAAAACATTTTGCAAACTAAACGCCCGATTAGGACTTTCTTTCCTTAGTTTCTGGAATATTTCATAAATAAATAATATTTCTTATTATACATTGATGTTATTTGAAAATCAATAAGATAATGATTTGCTTAAATATTTCAATTAGAATGTTCGTTGAGTTATTTTAGCTAATTTGTTTTGCAGGAATTGGGAGGAAATGCATGGTGGTTTGACCGGTTTCTTGCTCAACATGTTGCTGTCTTTTACTATTTCATGACAGTGTTTATGTACATATTGAGCCCAAGAATGGCATGTAAGTATGAAAAATTATAATAACTTCTTGTTGACAAACTATTGATTTTAAAGCCTATTACAGTATCACTTTATTTGCTACATTGAATTTTTAATTAGTTTTCTAATTTTCATATTATCATTTATTTATTCTTGCAGATCATTTTTCAGAATGTGTGGAGAGCCATGCATTTGAAACATATGACAAATTTATCAAGGCAAAAGGAGGTATGCCTCTTAAATTTTTTTCATTACATTTAGTTCAATGTAAGATGTCTAAAATACCCTTCAATAATAATAGCTAACATAAAACTGATGATGTGCTGCCTTGTTTTCATTTAACAGATGAATTGAAAAATCTTCCTCCATCTAAAGTTGCTGTGAAATATTACACAGAAGAAGATTTATACTTGTTTGGTAGGTCCCACTTCAACTACATCATACCTATTTTATTTATTTATTTATTTTAAGGTTAAATGCGCATTTATGCAATGGTAGTTTACCTTGTTCCTGAATTTATGCAACAAAATGGAGTTTTACATCATTATACTTTCAATTCTTTTCTTATTAAGGCATTGTAGTTTTACAAATCTACCAAACTGTAGCATTGTACTTCTAATTTTTTTTTCTTATTAAGGCGTTGTACTTAAAAAAATCTACCCAATCATAGCATTGTACTTCCAATTCTTTTGCTTATTAAAGCTTTATACTTTAAAAATCTTCCTAATTATAGCATTATGCTTTTTATTTCTTTTCTTATTAAGACATTGTACTTTATAAACCCACCTATTTAGATGACATTGCTAGAAGAAGTAGACTTTTCAATTTATAATGTTGTAATAGGAAGAAATGAAAGTAGGATGTTATAATAAACAAAATAACAAAAGTGCGTTGCTATTTTTTTATCTAACCCTTTTAACATCTAAACACAGATGAATTTCAAACCGCACGGCTTCCCAACACTCGAAGGCCAAAAATAGGTAGCAAACACCTTCGTTTCTTTTTAATTTCAACTGCTACGAATATCAATTTGCATAAAGTAGACGTACTTAATTATTTTTAATTTATTATTATGTCCAGAAAATATGTATGATGTGTTTATGAACATAAGAGACGATGAAGCAGAACATTGCAAGACAATGAAAGCATGTCAAACTCATGGGAACCTTCGTTCCCCTCATGCTTATGCTTCAGAAGAAACTGCAGTTTCTTCTGAAGATGATTCCGGGTGCATTCTGCCTGATGCAGGATGCGAAGGTATTGTAGATTGTATTACAAAATCCATTACAAATCCTCCTGTTACCCATAATAAGCCATAAACAATCATAAACATGTATATAACATAACGAGAGTAGCATTCGGTTTCACGATACATATAGATCCGATACAAGCTTAAATCAAAAAAGGTGAAATAACAACTTTATATGAAATATGCAACGGTGTTTTGTTTTAGGATTGTTGCTTCTGATAATGATATCTTGATTATGATATCTCACTTTTGTAATACTTTTCGGTTGTAAAAACAGTTGAAATGCTATGAAAATGTTGTAACATTTTGTATTGTTATTGGCATTTTTTTCCATTAATTTTATAAAACAAGCAGCAAAATTCCTTAACTAATTCATTGTAATCCTAAATAAACAATTAAACTTTTATTAAAACCACATGTCAATTGTAAGAAACTAGGGTTTGCACCGCGTGTTGCAGCGAAGACCATGTATTTGTTTGATAAATACAATTTACCAAATACATAGAAAAGTTTGAAAAGAATTAAAAATTGATTTGTAAAAAGCAAAAACTATTCAAAAACATGTATGCATACAAATATGTAAAATAAGCAATTTTGTAGAAATTGATTTTTAAAAAACTAAGTTGTAAAATAAGATGTAAAATTGATGAAACTAAGATTTTTTTTTTTTTTTTTTTTTGAACGGCAAATCTATCCTACTCCTAAATTACTCCTTGTTATGTTAGTGTCAGGGTTTGAACCCTGGACCTCCTTGTTAGTAACACTCATTGTTAGCCAAGTGGGCTAGCCCCAACTTGTAAACTAAGATAATATTGAAAAAACTAAGTTCTTAATATCATAAGAGAAAAAATATTAAGATTTTGGCAAAATTGTAAGAAAAAAGATTAGCTTTGTAAGAAAATAGATTTTAGGCTAAAATCGTAAAAGAGAAAGGTTATATGATGAATAAATGGGATATCACTAAAGTTAGGAAAGTAATATGAAAATTTCAATTGGTAAAATGCTAAAATTGTAAAAGAAAAAGTTACAGGATGAATAATTGAGCTATTACTAAAATTCGGGAGGTAATGTAAAATTTTAAATTGGTAAATTATATGAAAAACTTAGATTTTTAAAAGAAATTAAACTTAGTGTAAAACCGGAAAAAAGAAAAAGAATTTATAAGGTGAATTTATAAGATATTATTGAACTTGAGGGGGTAAAATGAAAAATAAGAACTTTTAACCAATAGGTCCATACTTTGCTAAATGTATGGTTTATATAATACCGAACATTTTATAACAAATTCAACTTCCACAAACTCCAAGTTTCAAAACATCCTAGCACTATGATATTAGTTTATGATTAGGTGAAGAACAACTAAATCCATATATTTGTGTCTTGAGACACGATAATTAACATGATAAAGCAACAAAAATGAAAGAAAAGATAAATCTTCCAAAGCTTGTTTTTCGATGTGAGGATGATGAATTGAGAAAATGATGTCACTAATATAACAGGGAATAGAGAAATGGAGAATAGAGAGGACTGCATGTGACCTTAAAGAATGAAGAGTATAATTCAGATAGCTTTATAATGATTTTACAAAAGTTTAATAAATATAAATCGACAATAGTAGAAATTAATTAACAAAAAATATAAAAAGCAAAATGCTCATTTTATTGAGTTGCTTTGTGCATCTAAATCAAAATAGAAATTAAAATAAAAGAAATTGCTTTGTGCATATACAATAATACAACCACTAACCACAAGGACCAATACTTTTATATAAGTGAAAGTATGGACTTGTGGGAAGTTAGTTAAAAGTACATGGACCCAAGTGTCAAATTAACATATAAAAAGGTATATGCAACTTATTCCAAACGCAAAGGTTTTGTTGATATTTAAATTACACTTTTGGTCCTTGTGGTTTACCAAATATTACACTATAGGACCAACTATTGGAAAAACATGTTGGTGGTCCCTAAGGTTGCATAAAGTTTACACTGGTGGTCCTTCGATCGGGTGAAAAGACTAAAATGTTATTTTAATTTTTTTTTCTTTTTTCTTTTTAAGATATTATTATTTTGGTAATTAAAACAAAAAAAAACCCTCCGGTGTCTCTCTCTCTCTCTCTCACGCACACACACACACATACAATGGAAATCTGAAAGATGAGTCGGAACACCTTATCTTTTCAATGGCAATACTTGATCATGTGAAGAACATCACAGGTCTTGTATAGTGGTATGCTAAAAGTAATAAACTCAAGGAAACCTTGTCGTGGTTGCTGGTTACAACAATGTGAAAAGGTCCAATGAAAGAGAAGAAATTTGAGAGAGAGAGAGAGAGAGAGAGAGAAAGAGAGAGAGAGAACAGTGATAATAGAGATCAATGAAGAAGATAGGAGTAAGTTTCATTGTTCTAGTTGTCTTTTCTGGCATGGTCTTCCGACAATGACGCATCAAGGGAGACGACAAGGAGGAGCATGTCAAGCGCTGATTTCTGGCAGATTGTACAAGATCAGGACACAGAGAGCTCCTTCGTTAATAAAGGGCTGTTGGAGCATGGGTGCATAAACTTATATTTTTGGTGATGTGGGTTTTTCACAAGTAGAATCATAACGTGATCTCGTGAGGTGGGTTTTTTTGTATACCATGCAACTTTGAGCTAACAAGAAAGAAGCAGATAATGTATTGGGCGTAAACACAAAGATTAGATCAGGGTTGGGTTGAATACCCACTTCATAACTCCCACTCCCTTTTTCTAGGGTTACGTGCTTTGAATGTGTTGAATACCCACCTCATAACTTCCACTCCCTTTTTCTTAAACACCCGTAATGTTAGGGGTTAGAAAGGTACTACTCGAAACAATAATTTCTCGATTGGCTGATGAGTTTCCGACTTGAATTAAGTCTCTTGGGAAGAACCCAGTAAGGAATTCGGTTGATTTATTTCATCTTATGAGATCTGTGTTGCGTTATTTCATTCCTTAGCCGGTAGTTCCTAGTGAGGATACTGGACGGCTGGAGAGAGAGAGAGAGAGAGAGAGAGAGAGAGAGAGAGAGAGAGAGAGAGAGAGAGAGAGAGAGAGAGAGAGAGAGAGAGAGAGAGAGAGAGAGAGAGAGGGCGCTTTTGTTTTTTGTTTTTTTTAATCTACCAAAATAACAATATCAAAGGACTACCAGTGTAAACTTTATGCAAACTTAAGGACCACTAATATGATTTTCCAATAGTTGGTCTTATAATGCAATATTTGGTAAACCAAAGGGACCAAAAGTGTAATTTACTCTAGGATTTATTATCTCATTTTGGTTGTGGGCTCCTTTACTACTGCCCATTGTTTCATGACTTGTTAAAAGTCTTTCAAATCAAAGGCGCATGTTGTTCTACACAGTACACTTGCATAAATATATGTATATTTATCCGGTTTGCTGTTTTGTACTTTCTTAAATATTCAAATGTTTGACTTAAAAAAAGAAATTTCACACACAACAAACTTGTTTTTGAATAACATTTGAAAAAATATGTTATTAAAAAAAATTAATAACTTATAGTATGAACTAGTTCTTGTGTTTGATAACACCATCTATTGTTTTTGTGAAGGTCTCACTTATATTTTACTTTGAATATTAACCAAAAAAATCTCTTAATTGGTAAATATAACGACAAGCATGTTTAGTAGAAAATCAATAGCCGTTAAAAAAAAGGTAGAAAATCAATACTCAATAGCAAGTAGCGTTTAAGTATAAAAAATAATAGCTTGTGGGGTCATTTCTCCCTCATCAAAAAAACAATAATAGAATTTTATCCACTAATTAAACTAAATGAAAAAAAGTCCTTTTAATCAAGTAGACATTAATGAATTCAAAAATAGTTTTCATGATACAACTAGTGAAGAAAATTAGGCTGTATTTGGCACGCCACAATTAACGTTTAAACTAGTGTATTTTATTGGGCTTTTTCAGTTTGACATGTTTGAGAATCTAAAAACTAGATTATAAGCTAGCTAGCTAGCTAGGTTTTTCACAGTTTTTCACACGCTACTCCTACTAACGTCTTGAGATGCCTTATCAATTTGTTCCTATTTTATCCTTGAGATTGAATATACGCAGCTTATGTTTATCCCAAAACTTACATGTATGATCCGGTTATTTAATCCATCCGGCCACCGCACATTGATTCTAAGTCTTTGGATATATTTTCTATTTTTATAGTAAATTCAAGCGGCTGATTCTTTCATAAATTTATTATTTAATATTTTGAATAGATCCAAGTATATTTTAGAGACCATCTCGTTATAGACAATTTAGAATGCATTTTCTATTATTAATTCAAACTCCTTGATGTGATTTCATATGATAATTATATTACGTAACTAGATTACAAACCCGTGTGTTACACGGTTGATAATTAAAAATTTATATAATAAAAAATGTATTTTTATCTAAGCAAACAATTACATATGTATTAAGAATGATAGAAAATAACAACCCAACGTTATAAATACACAAAAAAAAAATTCAAGATAAAAAATGAGGTAGTCTAACATAATCTTTAATCATGTGCATTCATCTCTTCGAAGTTGTATCGAACGTTCCTTTGGAGTGTTGAAAAAGAGGTGGAAAATATTGCACAGAATGCCAAAATATAGTGAGAAAACGCAAATAGATGTGATAATGGCAACATTTACCCTTCATAACTATATTCGAAGTAATGATTCGACATATATGATTTTCAACATCGTTGAACAACATTCTGATTACATACATTTAGAAAAACAAAACAACCATTCAGTATCTAATCATGCGAACAATCGAGAGTCACGTCACGATATGCGAGAACTTCGTGATAATATTGCGAATATGATATGGGCTGCAGGAAATTTATTTTAAAATCTGAAATTTTTTATTTAGTATTTACTTTAATTTAATTTAATGTATTATGTTTTTACTTATAATATTTGATTAATTTTGTGCATGTCCTTTTATGTCATTTTACGATTTCCAGCTAGTTTTATCAGTTAGTTTTTACCAAACGTCATTTATTATCTGCTAGTTTTTCAGCTCAGCTACTTTTTCAGTTAGTCGCTTGTTTTCTAGTTACCCACTACTTTTTCAGCTAGCAGCTAGTTTTTCAGTTAGTCTGCCAAACATAGCCTTAGTGGTGTTAAATTGGATCTGTTGACCAGATTGAATATTGGATGAAACGAGATATTTATGGATTGAAGCAAGCTGAATTGATTCACAGAATTGAAACAAGTTGAGTTGATCCATTAATGCTTTTATTGATTTTTGTTTGAGGTATATAAGTAGTTAATATATTTAAGGACAATTGTAAAAAAAAAATTAAGTTTATACAAAATTACAATTTTGACACGATGTTATTTTTTAGCACTTACGTCACTAAGTTTTCGAATTTGTTGTAATTTTGACCATTTACCCGGTCAACCAGGTTGTCTATTGATGTGACATTGTGATGTGTCAGTTTTTGCTGACGTGGTGCTGACATGACATGATGAATTGTTACAATGTCGATATATATATATATATATATATATATATATATATATATATATATATATATATATATATATATATATATGTATATATATATATATATATATATATATATATATATATATATATATATATATATATATATATATATATATATATATATATATATATATATATATATATATATATATAATATAGTGACTTAATAACAAACAATACAGTCTCAAAATCAAATTTTTATGAAAACTTAATGTCTTTTGTAACTTGACACCATATATTAAAATTTATATAGACTAAGAAATATTTGCTTTCTAAATGTTTTACTAAAAATATATGTATTAGGTTTATTAATGTGTTTTAGATATTAATTTAAACTGTTGTAAATCCAAATCTAGGTGTTGAATATATCTATTGGATTGAAAGTGAGTTCCTGGTGTTTTAATGAAGTTGGATTCATTATATATATATATATATATATATATATATATATATATATATATATATATATATAATATATATATATATATATATATATATATATATATATATATATATATATATATATATATATATATATATATATATATATGTATATATATATATATATATATGTATATATATATATATATATATATATATATATATATATATATATATATATGGAGTATATATATATATGGAGAGGTTAAAAGTAAAACACTTAAAAGGTTGAGAACGTGAGAACGAATCTGTACCAATCAATATATAAGTGCATATTAGTAATTATATATTTTAATTAAATTAAAACATAATTAAAAAAATCTTAATTTCCTAAAATTTAGGGATTTGATTGATTATTACCTAAAAAAACAAATGAATCATTTTTTATTAATAAATGATAAAAAAATATTTTTTATCAGATTCTTTCAAAATTAAAAAGTAATCATTTTTTATATTCATTGTATTCATTAATAGATAAAAAATTATTAATCATCTATGAATATAGTGACGACGACAAAATTATATTAAAAAATGAATATGTCAATACTGAATTTATACATTTATATAGTTATATTCATAAAACAATATGTCAATACTAGTTTAATACATTTATCCAATTATATTCATAAGTGATTAAAACATTTAAAATAAGAAAAACTACAAAGAAAAATCAAATTACACATTCATATACAACATTTATTTTCATAAACGATTAACGTATTTAAGACAAAATTAAAAATTTATACATAATTATCTTCAATAATGATTATATCATATCATAGGAAAAAAACTACAAAATGCACCCCGATGTTAGCACTTTTTTTGAATCAAGCACATTCATACACAAAAAAAACTAATAGTGGGCACCTGTGATCAGTGTTAGTTTGGATTCACACATGCAAAATCGACTTCAAGGATATTAAAAATAGTTATATTCAATACATGATTATAGCTATAATCATAGATGATTATAACTAGTTAAAAATGTAAAAATTGGTGACTTTTACATTATAATTAAAAATAACAAATCCCAAAGTAATCTACAAGTAATTGATGGGAGTGGTGACTTTTACATTCCAATTTAAAGAAATAAATCCACAAGTAATCTACAATCAACAAGAAAAGCGTTCAATTAGAATTACTAAATTCATGTTAACTTATAATCACACATTGTTATTGTGAAATGCAATCAGGTGCCATCAGATAGTCAACTAGTTATCATACTAATTACGTTGACCACCAACTTACTTATGTACTGAACATGAATGTAAAATATGGGGGACAACAACATTGGCAGTCATTTCATAAAACATCAAAAGCAACAAATTATAAGGACCATAATACCCCTCAAATTTTGGAGGATATTTATACAAACGCTATCACTAGTGCATGTCAATAGTGAATAGCTAATCACTTTTCCAAGTAGGAAAGTTTATAAAAATTTAAAGGCTTAATCGTTGATGAGTAGGGAAGTATATTCGAATGCTACTCATAATAGATTAATGATACAAAAAATTTCCTTTTCCGTAAACAAAATAATATGTAGATATAGATTCCTATCTGGTTTGTTTCACAGTTTGAGTGGTAGCGAGAATTTTTCTAGAAAGTTACATTTTCTGTAGCGAAATTTCTTCCCCAAAACTATGTCTTCCCTGTACTATCAACATCAGTCAAGCCACCAGATCCACCTTTGATGAGGGCATTCGATGGTGATGAGATTAAGAACATAGTGAGACCAATGAAATTAGAAATCCATACTAATTTGAACTATATATAAAATTAGAACTCTATACTAATCAAAAATCAGATCGAGATTAATACTCATTACTTAGAGAGATGGGTTAGAGTAGTACTCTTGAGTTCTGATTCGCCACTATTGCTTCATATTGATCGTAATATACAAATTAGAGGATGGTTTTGCGATGGTGCATGTTGGTTGTGGAGATAGTGATGGCGCAAGATGATGATATCGTGATGAAGATAAAGACTGTTGTGGGTGGTTTGTGAAAACGAGTCTGGCTGCCGGGAGATGGGCGGTGACAAGGTAATTTACGGCAAGCAATTCGTATGATCTAGGTTACGAGATATGAATGTCGATAAATATGAGAGAGATGGAGAGAAAGAGAGATTTTAGGAACTGATAAAAATAGATTAGAAATTAATGACCATAATAACCTTATATTATTAATAATTTAAATAAATTGAATTTAAATTATTAATAGTTATATATTTTCAATTTTAACTATCTAAAAAAAATAGATGCTTGAGATATGTTCTCGCGTTCTCAACATTTTAAGCATTCTCATTTTATTCTATATATATATATATATATATATATATATATATATATATATATATATATATATATATATATATATATATATATATATATATATATATATATATACATATATATATATATATATATATATATATACATATATATATATATATACATATATATATATATATATACATATATATATATATATATATATATATATATATATATATATATATACATATATATATATATATATATATATATATATATATATATATATATATACATATATATATATATATATACATATATATATATATATATATATATATATATATATATACATATATATATACATATATATATATATACATGTATATATATATATATATATATATATATATATATATATATATATATATATATATATGTATATATATATATATATATATATATATATATATACATATATATATATATATATATATACATATATATATATATATATATATATATATATATATATATATATATATATATATATATATATATATATAACCATGAGATCTTGAGAATTCATTCTAATTGGTCAGATCAAAAAGGGCACGATTGTCATTTTACAATTCTCATTTAATTTTGATTTTTTTTTATTTTTAGCAACAACACTAACAACTCCTAAAATCAAGGCTAAAAATTAGCCTAACAAATTCGAATTTTAAAATTTTAAAATTTTATAAGATTTTCGTTTTTATTTTTAAATATTTTTTTCCGGAATTAAAAAAACATAAAAATTCTGAATATTTTTAAAAAAAATCAAATTTTCGAAATTAAAAAAAAAAACATATTAGTGTATTTGCATGTGTATATATGCACTCGTAGATGCATATATGCATATTTTCACAATTCATATATACATATTAGTATTTTTAATATCTAAATGTAAAAAATGAACAATGCATTTTATTATAAACAATAATATACAATTGTTTTGAACGATACATACATAAAATTTAAAAAGTACAAAGAAAAATAATGAAAGTTACATACAAAAATTATAAAAAATACAACGAAAATTCATGACATCTTCATTTCTCAAAATTTTCAATTTTCGTTTCTTCAATTTGCTCGATAAATTTTCAAAAACCTGCAATAACATTAATAAAAATTAATATACATGTATATTCACAAACAATAAAATAAATACATACATGCATATACGCATATGAACAAATGCACATCTATTTTTGCATATATAGGCATATATGCATATATATGCACATATGCATTTATAAAACTACATATTAAAAAAACCTCCAAAAAATACTTACATGCATATACACATGCAAATAGGCACATATATGTATGCATATAGGCAAATATGCACACATGTGTACACAAAACAAATATACATATATGAATATGTACACCTATGCACATATACATATGTGCATATATGCATATATGCACATGTGCACATATGCATATGCGTATATGTACATACCAATGTACTAATATTTATGATTACAAAACAATATGCACATTCATAAAAATGCATATGTATCTTCGCTGTTCTAAAAAAACATAACAATATGCACATTCACAAAAATGCATGTGTATATGCGCATATGCACATTCGTATAAATGAAAAAAAACATAACAATATGCACATTCATAAAACAGCAGGTATATAGTAGGATCCATTGGCAAAGTTGACAGTTTGATCATAATATTCAAGAACATCAGCCTGTATAATATACATTCACAGATTTCAGACACTAGATTGATAAATTAATTAATCTTAGATGATTACGAGTTTCCAGATGTCTAACATTTTCCATGAACTCCAAACAAATGGCACGTTTCCAGCAGACAACATTAATAGGCCTAACACAATAATCATAATCAGATCCAATCATTGCTATCACTATACACTATTAAGAACTTAATCATTTCCTACTAGTAATTGTAACAAATGGATAGCTAATAAAGAGCAATCTCAAAGTAGGAAGAAACAATAGATCATGTTGAACTGTTACAGCGATTAATTAATATGATTTCTACAGTACCTCATCAAATTTAATTGTCAATACTTCAATTGTTAAATTATTTATTTATCTCTGTTAAAAAAAAGTAAATATTTATCATGTCAATACTTCATGTTGATACGTTCTTATTTATATAAATTGTTATCCATAAGAACTTTCTCATGATATAATTATATTAACATTGTTTACAAATTTGAATTTTACCATGCACAAAGTGTTTTGCATAAACTCGTAAATTAAGAAGATGTAACCACATGTTGCATCTAAAAAAAATCTAACAAAGCATTTTAAATAAATTAGAAGATGAAAACAGAGAAATAATTTCATATGAAGTAATCACCAATTAAACTAAAATACCAATGAACAAGATTGTTCTTATGAAAGAGTAAAAAAATACGATGTAATTACTAATTAACCTAAAATACCATGTTCTTGTTTCAAGTTTTCCTATAGTTAGAAAATTTTCAATATGCATCCAAAAAAGATAGGAATCACGTAAATTCCGGCGTTACCGGAAGACGCACTCGGACTCGGAGCAACGACGGGACTGATAGCGGAGGTACCATTACTTTCAATTGTTCCAAAAAAACCATTAAAAATCGCAGAGCTTACCGAATACACAACCCTCAATTGAAAAATTGGAAAAAAAACGCTTACCTGTTCAAGGGTTGGCAGAGATCTTTGTCTTTGTTTCAGGCTTTCATTCCCAGGTGGCCTAACCGATACTAAGGCCTACCGAAAATTATCACAAACCCTCGGCACCCAACTTGTGCGAACCTTTAGCGCCTGGAACCATTCACGCCCCGATTAACCTCGACCCAGTCGTATAAATCAAACATTCACGAGTCACCATCTTCTTGTTTTGTTTCAACTTCCTTGCGATGAACCACCTCTAACCCTCATTTATTTTCTGCTTCCTTGTGATGAATCAACCAGTAGGACGGGAGAGGAACCAGCGAAAAAGACGTGAGAAACGGCTGGGGGTTTCCAAGACGAGAGAGATAAGTGAGAGAAAGAGGGGATTCGTTTATTGTTTAATGCTAATCAATTAATCTAAATTTTAGGATAATTTGTTGTGACAAATTTACCCTCATTCCATCTTTTAAAAAACCGAACATACCATTAAAGTTTCTTGTGATTACAATTATGCCATCAGTTGATCTTAGCCCTTAAAAATTCTGATCTAACGGTCCTAATTGAGTTCTTAAGATCTCATGAATATATGAGTTCTCAAAAGAACCTAACTCTATATATATGGTTAGGTTCTATTGAGAACTCAAATATTCATGAGATCTTGAAAACTCATTCTGATTGGTTAGATCATAAAAGAGCATGATAGTCATTTACCAAAAATCTCATTTAGTTCTGATTTTTTTATTTTTGGCAACAAAATAACCATTCCTAAAATCAAGCCTATTAGATTTGAATTTTCAAATTTAAAAAAAAATCAAATTTTTGTTTTTTTAAAATCAGATTTTTTTGGAATTTGAAAAAAATAAAATTTTATTTTTTTTAATTAGATTTTTGGAATTTAAAATACATAATTTTTCTATTTGCATCTGCATATATACATGTTCGCAGGTGTTTTTTTTAATAAAATGCATATATGCATAATCAAATTTTTGAGTAGTGCATTTTTTTAGTAGAATGCATAAATGCATATTTAACTTTTTACATTACATTTTTCAGGGATGCATACATGCACATTTAATAACATTTCGTAAAAAACACACAAAAATATGCGTATTTCATAATATTCGGATATCATACTACCAATTTATTAGAAACAATAATATACAACTATTTTGAACGTTACATACAAAAAATATACAAAATACAATGATAATTCATGATATCTTCATTTTTCAGTTTTCACTCCTTCAATTTGCCGGATAAATTCTTCAAAATCTGCGAGAACGTTAATAAAAATTGATATAAATATATATTCAAAAACATTAAAATAAATACATACATGTATATACGTATATGAACAAATGCACATCTATTTATGTGTGTGTGTGTGTGTATATATATATATATATATATATATATATATATATATATATATATATATATATATATATATATATATATATATATGCAAAATATGCATACATCTGTACATGAACAAATTTATACACATATGCATATGTGCACATACGTTTAATACACATATGCATATATGTTTTTGCATATATACTCACATTTGAACAGACATATGCACATTTATACACATATACACACGTTATTGCACATATGCACATATGCATTTATGTCCATATGCATTTATGTACATATGTACATATGTATTTATGCACATACGTGTATGTACATATACACATACGTGTATGCACATATGCACATATGCATTTATGCGCATACGTGTATGTACATATACACATATGCACATAGGCACATATATGTATGCATATAGGCAAATATGCACACATATGTCCAAATCCACATATGTGCATGTGTGTATGTGCACATGTATACCTTTACAAAAATGCAAAAACATGGATATAAACAATTAACATAAATGAATATAAACAATTTATCGCACACATACATATGTATATATGTTTTTGCATATATACTCACATTTGAACAGACATATGTACTTATGCACAAACGTATATGCATATATGTACATGCATATACGTATATGCATATATGCACATACGTATATGCATATATGCACATACGTGATACGTATATGCATATATGAACGTACACAATTTCATATACATACACATTCATTAAAAGAAAAGTGTGTTTTTGAAAGTTTAACCATCAATAATTTACCATAAGCAAACAATAACAAAAAAAAATGATTGGGATATGAACTAGAGTAATTGATTGGTGAAAGGTTGTACCAGAAAAATGAGTTGAACTTCTTATTTTTATAAATTCATTGAGAATGTAATATTTGAACTTGCAATTCTGGATGTGTCACTTGCACACATTGCAACCACTATTTTTTACACGCAGTTAAAACAAAAGTGAAGATCACATGGAGTAAAAGCCAGAAAAGAAACAACATCCAAAAGCCTAATCTGAATTGCAAAACAATGTTGAACAAGACGATAATTTGACAACATCAACAACACGCGACCTTTTCATTATTTTACATATGGTTCTCATATCTATCCATTAAAAGAACACCTCGATCTTTGGAAGAAAAACATTAAAAAAGCCTTAACTTAGCCAAATAAAAGTTCATTTCTTTATATTTCAGTTCAAGGGATGTTAACAGCTAATACTTTGTGAAGAATCCCAGAAGTAAAACTTGGAATTTGATTTAGATTTAATTTAGAATCGTAAAGAATCCAATTTATGGATTCTAACGCTAAAATTCACTGCTCAAATGTGTTTTTCTGATGGAACGAAAATCATGATACCGTACCTTTGTGCCTCAATAAAGCTGCCTTGGAACATGATGGACTGAAGGTGAACTCGTGAACAAGACACTTGTGAGGTTTGCTGATGAACAAGACACTTGTGGATGGGTTAGGGCAAATCAGCAACATCGTCTCTTCCATCAATCCATTCCCCGCGCGGTAGCCTTTTGGATTGAGAACGGTAGCCTTATGGACACAATTGTCTGCAAGAAATATCACATGATTAATTCCTACCCCCCTCACAGATGAATGCTATCACAATCATCGAAAACAATATTCAAAGAAATTTAAGGGCGTTAGTTCAAGAGTGAGTGAGGAAAAACAATTTCAATTGGGAAATCGTGACATATACCTAGTGTAAGAGCCCTAACGGAGGAAACGTTGCAGAGGCGGCATCGTCCGGCGCATTAGAAGGCGGCGTTGATGGCGGAGCAGATATACAACGACAGAAATAGAGTGGTGGGTTGACGTCCGATGCTTGTGCGATAAATTGATGGACGGTGTCGATGGCCTAAGAAGACGATGGTGGCGACAAGGAGATGACAGCAACCAGAAGGCATAGGGGTCTGGGTCGGAGGTGGATTAGGGACTGATCGAAAGCCAGGATCGGATCCACCACCGCCTCCAATCGTCCTTTTTCCGGTGAGGAATCCGATGCTGAGAAGGCGACAAGGGCTGAGGAGGGACAATGGCTGATGAGGATTGTGCCTGTGCAATGAATCGCTGGATGATGGCGGTGGCTTCTACCGAGTGAAAGTCGCGAAGAATGAGAGAACGTGGGTGAAGAAGAAGAAACGGCGAGGATAGGATGAAAACGGCAAGGAGAGAGAAATAGATATCGTTACCTAATTTATTCGAGGCTTGATTTCAGGGATTGAAATTTTAGGACTAATTTACCCCTCCGAATGGATATTAAAGATTTAAAATACCATTTAAAATATTGATAATTATAAGACTGCCATTTTTGGTCTTGGCCTTATATTTTTTCAATCTAATAGTTCAGATTTGGTTCTTAAGATCTCAGGATTTTTTTAGTTCTCAATAGAACCTAACTATATATATATATATATATATATATATATATATATATATATATATATATATATATATATATATATATATATATATATATATATATACACACACATACAAAGAGAGAGAGAGAGAGTACTTTAAACGGTAACATCCTCCAATCACACGTATCACAATATTGTCTGTTTTGGGCCACCTGATACAAAAACTTCCCAGAAAGACACCCATCAGGAAATGGCTCTCGTCCAGGCACACGTAATTGCATAGTTCTTATGGGATATGTTGTCATCGTGACTTTAAAACGCGTTGTGATAGATAGGTATCAACGGCTTTAAAACGTGTAGATGTAGGATCAGGGATCTCTTCCCCTTTCTCCCCACTACAGGGTTCGACATCCCCATCGAATGCACAGACCTTGTGCACCTAGCTATAATACCATCTGTAACATCCTCCAAAGGCACGTACCATAATATTGTCCGTTTTGGGCCACCTGGCACGAGAACTTCCTAGAAGGTCACCCATCCTGAAATTGCTTTTGTCTGGGCACACTTAACTACAAAGTTATCATGAGATCTGTTGCCCACACGACTTTAAAACGTGTTGTGATAAATAGGTATTCACATCCCTTAAAGAGACAAGTGCTTCAATTAACAGGTACATCCAACTAACTACTTGGGTTTTTTTTTTCCAGTGCCAAATTACTACATACTTTTCAAAATTCAGCAACTTAAAAAAAGTTTGAGTTGTTAAATGCCAAAAACACCAGCATAATTCTCCTTTCACTTCTTAATATTACGACAGTGTATGTAAAAATATTTTTAAGTCAATACATTTAAAAAAATTATGCTAAAATATCGTTTTGTAATGAAATAATTGTTACATAATTTTATACCTCTGTGATTTAGAGATCAAAGATGATCAAGCGAAAAATAAAGAAAACGTCCACTACTTTTCTTGGCCCAAGCACATGATGGACCGTATTACGCGACTTGCTTTTATAGTTATAGGTTCATTATATAATAGTTTGTCTGTATGTGTAAATAAATTGTAATTTTTTTTGCAAAAGTGACTTTAAGATTATTGTAAAAAAAATTTCCTGATGTATATATGAAAACTTCACGCGGCAACGCGCAGGGGGAAACTCCCTAGTTTAATGCATTTGTGAATTAATGAATAACAAATTTGTGTACACCAAGATAAATATATTATTCTAGATGATATGACTTAAAATATTTCACGAATTAAAAAACACTAGTTTCGATCCGTGCTACGCACGGTTCGGGTCAGATCGGTGGGTGGTCAAGCCTGTTAAGTGGGTCGGATAATAAGCAAAATTAATTAAAATGATGTTGTTAATAAGTCACTGACAACAGCAGCAGCAGAAAGTTTGGAAAGCATTAAATACGAAGAGTAGCAACGTACTTTTGCACCATTTCTAATCTACTTTCAGACGTTTCGTCGTTGTTATTCAACTTTGCTTCTTGTACATAGCTGTTTCATGCTTTTAGCCTATATATATATATATATATATATATATATATATATATATATATATATATATATATATATATATATATATATATATATATATATATATATATATATATATATATAAGTAAAACAATGTTGTAAAAAAAAAAAGAAATAGAAGTACCAAATAAAGACACATTCAACCAATTTATCCATATAATAACTAATCAGAAAAAAAGAAGCAGACCTTTCATATACCTCACTTAATCCAAATAAGTATCATTACCTGTTCAAGCACATTACCCACAGATGACTTAGTAGAAAAACAGAATATGCCCTTTTCATTAACCTTTTATGCCAGGAGGTAGCCGTCCCCATCATTTAATTCTTGTTTTTTGATTTCTTCCTGCACCATGTCAAGAAAAATGAAGAAGTCAGGTGCACTTATCAAATCAGAAACATAGTGTTTACGATAGAGATCAAAGGAAGTCACTATGTTACCTTAGTTTCCAGCAAGCATCATAAACACTATAAAACGGGCAACCTTTGCATAGATTTCCTGGTGTTCATCCGGCCCAAATCACAAAAATAAGGATAGATAAAAATACTTAATCTATTTGGATTAGATTATGTCCCCATTATGGCAAATACTTAATTAAACAAAATATAAAACTAAAATGACGGCTAATCAAGAACATTACCTTTGACTGAGAACAATGGATACACAAATGCATGAAGGGTTGGTGTTTGAGTACATTGAGCCTGATTTTCTTTGGCCTAAACCATTAAGACATTATGTAATTATCATTAATAATGAAATACATAATAACAACCCGAAAGATTATAACTTAGAATATAATTAATTTTTCTTAATTAATTTAATTTTAACTATACAAATAAACTCCACTCGTTTCTTATATAATACAATATCTACTTGATTATCCACACCAAAACATGTATATAAAATTTTGACTTATAAAATGATTGTTATTTTAACAGTTAGATTTGTTGACAACGAACACATTAGTTTTAATATTTCAAGACGATAGGTACTATAAAGTACAATCATTTAATTTTAAAAGAAAGTAACAATATAAACTATATCATACCTTTTTCAATAAGAAAGAATTGCTTGAAAGGTTAAGCCTCGCCTTAAAATATTATAAACACGGGCATCCATGTGGTTCTCCTTTATTTAGCCAAAACGAAGCAACATCATGCTCTTCCTCTATTCAGAAAAAAAAAAAAAAAAAAGAACAGATAAAATTGTTTATTAGCTATCAGGCACAAAAAAGGAATACAACATTTATAGTTACAGAAGAAGAGCTAGAACAGACTCACCCCATTTTGCAGCGCCCCAGGACAACCAATAATTCTTTGGTCATAGTAAGATTTGACAATATTAGGAGCTTCCTACATGTAACAAAAAAAATATAAGAGATCATAGATTCACAACAGTTACCTTTATACCTGTTAGGAACTTAGGAAAGAAAGATAACTCACAAAAAAACGTATGTATTTACCTCCAGGAAGAAACGTCCATCAGGAATAGGCTCACAATTGCATAAAGAAAAAGGGTGATTAAATTTAAATAAATTAGATTAACATAGAGATATAAATTTGTGTGTATAAATTACACTTGCTCTGTGATTTCCACTTTGCAAGCATAATCAGCTATAGATCCTGTTGTCGGCTCAAGTGTAACCTACACATGACACCCAAGAACAGCGACTCGGTTTCTTTACCAACCTACTTATTGAAAATGGTATAATTGAAGCTTGATGGTTTCTCCCTCCCCCGGATTTCTAAGATGAAAAGTCTCCCTCGTATGTTGTAAAAGGGAAGTGCTGGTTCCCTCACCTTTTAGCGTTCCGGGGCCGGAAGAGTAGCGCATCCGTGTCTACTCACTCCGGTGGGAATCCAAGATTTCGAATCATTATGCTCGATAAAAGGAAAAAGGGAAGCTCAAACTCTTTTCGCGTTGTCCCACCACCTAATTATTTGGCGAATTTAAAGAACTTAAGACTTTTTAAACGGCCCTAAACCTTTAGGATCGATTCCTTATTCCCCAAAGGGCCTTCTGTTTGCCGAGGGCTATGCAGCTATTTTCTTGCTTATAGAATGGTGGAGGGAGTAAGAACAAATTCGAACCGGCCTTTCCTTTGATAGTCGACAGATCTGATTGAAGATATTGCGCGAATTTCTATGCAAAAGACAAAGGCATATCTTTATAGCAAAAACAGTGCAGTTAGGACAAAACAACTCACTCTCATGTCAAGATCTACAAACCCCATCTCAAAGAGCTGCGTGGCAATGAAAACGATCAAAAAAAAACTATATAAAAAGGATGAATAAAATATTGTCACTGGAAATACTACTACAATAAGATTAATAATAACTAAAATAATTTTAAATGTTAATAAAATCCCATTAACAATAGCATATAATAAAAAGGTAGTTATCTTTTTGAATGCACATGATAATAAATCACGGTCGAATAGAAAATATGCCAAACGACATGCTCCAAAAAGATCGAAAACATTTTCTACAGAACCCACGTCTACAATAAATAGATTTCACTAATAGATATTTCTTACTGATTCCAGGTAGTAAAACCAACATATTGTACTCAAGTGTCAGTACTTTCAGGTTTTTGGTTCAACTGCTTGTAAAGATCTGCTATTTCCATTTTTTATAAGGGGTTCTATGGAAGGAGAATGATCCCAACCTCCAAAAGGGCGCAAGGTTCCAGCCCTCCATGAATGTCCACATAACATTATGGCTAAATGCAAGAAAAAGCAATGCACTATATAAAACTTTATATTATATTACAAACTTTTGTTTTTGTTAGGGTTAAATGCAAAAAGTAGCAATATACTCCTAATTGTTGGTTAAACATAGCATCCTACTTTAATTTCATACAACCAAAACATTGTACTTTCAATCTTTTTTTTATTAAGACAAAAATCTACCATATTATAGCTAATCTTTAGGCATACGTGGAGAATTTTTAGCATACAATATTAAACCTTTGTTGCTAATAGATAAGGACAACTTGAATTAATAAACTTACTGTCAAAAACATTAGACGTTTATAAAGAAAAGGGATAAATTGCAGGAAATACCAACGTACTTTACTTTTTTACCGTATATAGTCATATACCTTTTTTACCCATAATAACAATGTACTTCCATTTAATTACCATTATAGTAACTAATTTACATTTCTTTAAACATAATAGCAACATACTTACAATTCTTAACCCATTGCTTATGTTGGTAGCAAAATGAAAGTACATTGCCTTTATAGGTAAAGAAATGTAAGTACGTTGCTATAATTGGTATAAAATCACCATGATACTTTTGATATATATTTAATTATTTAAGTAAGAGTTTGGGGATTAATATTGAATAAACTTACTTGAATAAATAAGTCTGTATGAGTTTTTCCCTCGTATAGTATTAGCTCGGCTCATGCCCCGACTCTTTTTAGAGCGTATACATAAGTTATACTACAAAATGAAAATAATAATAATAAATATATAAACTTCAGTGTAGAGTTAAATGCAAGAAATGACGCTGTACTTTTGTTGATTTATTTATTATAGCATTTTACTTTTGTTTTTCCTATTAAAGGATTTAACTTCAAAAAGTTCCACCCAGTTATAACAATATTATAAAAATACAAAGCAATTTTCACAGCTATAATTGGATTTTTCAAAGTACAATGCCTTAAAAAGAAGAAAATTAGAAGTAGGATGTTGTAATACATAAATAAATGAAAGGAAGTTGGTAGTTCTTTCATTTAGCCCGAATTTATATACAGCAATAAAATATTAAAGACATACGGACCATTTCTGTAATTACTCCATAATACACAGGGACCATTTCTGTAATTTTTGGAAATATAAAAAGACAGGGACTACTTCTGCCATTTTGTCATACTATTTTTTAATGTTAATTATCCTCCAAGCGGCACATTAGCAATAAATTTAATCCAAAATGGCCTATTTTCACATAAATGGGTTGAATTGTATTTGCACCCTCTACCTAATTAAAGTCATGGGGAAATCAGGCACACTTAGCACACACACACACACACAGAACAAATGACCACATATATAGAAGCTTCTTCGTCGATAACCACAACTCTATTTCATTCGATATAAACAACCTAAAACACAAAAATCATATCAATTAGCATCAAAACTCAAATAAGTTTGGGAAAATTAGATAAACCCAAAATCAATTACTCCTGCCTTACAAAAATCAATCAGTCTCTTTGACTTTTGATGACAAAAAGTAGACGGAGCAAAATGTAATATTCGCTTACACAAACTGATCGGTGTCTTTGAGCTTTGAAAATAGAAAGAAGATTTGGGTCTGCTAATCAGAGAGAAAGCCAGTAAAAAGACATCTGCTCCTCTATAACTCAGCGGTCTCAGTCTATTATAATCTTTCTGACCTGTTTCATCATCAATTTAGAACTTTCGTAGTCTTAATTCATCATAAATTTCATGATTAATCCATGAAATCGTTCAATAACTATCAATTACTCGAAATGCATCAATGTCGTTCAAGCGTTTTGTAGTAATCACGTAACCTAACTGGATAATATCAAAAGTAATTGTAATTACCTGCAGTATCCCATAGGCCGAGATTAACAGTGCTCTTACCGACCACCACATTAGCACTGAAGTTACCAAACACAGTTGGCACATAATCCTACAGAGAAAACAGAAATTTAACTCAGATGGAACTTGTACAGTACAATTGAGCATTGAGAGATGATGAAGGCGTACGGTAGGGAAGGTGAAGAAATAGCATACCTGATTGAATTCATCATCATTAAGTGCATCTTCGTAGGTCTGATCCTTCGACATACCAGGTTTATCTTCACTGCTCGAAACTATTCCATTAGCAGTTAATCTATCGCTACTGCTCGAATCTACTCCGGTGTTGATTGACTTTGAGGGTTTTGATTCCATATCCGTGGACGACAACGGGTCAATGGCCACCATTTCCGATCGTCTTCTACGCGCGCACACACAGCGAAAACCTCGAAGTCGAAATCCGTTGGCGTACTTCCCCGATTTTGCGTCTTTTACGATGTTATGGAGCAGAGGATGTTATTAACTTTATGGCGGTGATGGGGGACGAAAGAGACCAAAGCGACGGTGATGTGACCACCGACCCACCAACAGCCACTGTATTTTTTTGAGAAGAGGCGGTGGAGCAGTGATGGTGGCGGAGAAAGGGGGTCGGTTACGGCGCCCTTGGTCGAAGCCGCACCCCACAGAGACCACAAACAGTCGATGAGCACCTGGAGGAGAGCGTGGATTAACCGGAAGAGGTGGAGCGGCTTTGCTAGTGGATAAGACACAAATTCAACACAGAGGCACCGTAAAAGACGCAACATCCAGAAACTTCTTAATCGGGTAAATCGGATCCACATGAGGACCCGTACCCGGAGGAAGATCCGCGTGACAATAAACTAAAATCGAAGGCACGTAACGTACAAAAAAAGTGACGGCTTTTAAATAATAGAATAATTTTCCAAGTCATGCATGTAACTTTTTTTATGATTCACTATTTTCTGTAGGGGTGATAACAAATATTCGTCCTGATGAGAAAATACCAACTTAGAACTTTTGGGTCGGATAAATGATTACTTGATACAGGGGCGGAGCCAGGAATAGAGCCAAGGGGGTGCCAATTTTTTAAAAGACTCTCAAGTTTGGACTAAGTTTACCTAAGGTGGGCCCAAAATTTATCAACCGGGAGCAACATTATGTAAAAAAAATTCCCGAAAAAATTTACCCTACGTGATTGGACCCAAGCGGTAGCCGGTGCTACCTTGGGAACCCCCTACCTCTGCCTCTGACTTGATACAAGATTTTTTATAGAAGTTTTTGCAGGTTTGGAATACGTAATCCTGAACCATCCATATTGTTATAATACTTATAAGTTAATGTAAATATATATGATTTCATAATTATATTGTAAAATTATATGTGATAGTAGAAATAGAAAGTTTGTTATGTAATTACTACTTACATACTAGAATGTAAATCGATGATATTGTTTTTATTATTTATGCCAAATGATCTGGATTAGTTTTTCATGAAGCTCATATATGTTAAATCATTTATGGTAGTAATTATATTTACGTAGTATTCATCAGGTATTAAAACTTGTTGATGTAGTTAAATTTTAGAATCATTAAAAAATTCAAGTCATTTTTTGATAAGATTGTGATCAGGTTTTAGTTAATGAAAATTCCAACGATAAACTATAAATGGGATACCATATAACGATGAGATATTTGCGAACCCAATGGGTTACTTGTGAATTAAATACCAAACGAGACGTCATCGAATATAAGATACAATTTTATAATTAGATATGAAAATTGGAATTATGAATACCCATTTCACATATAGGTAAAATATCAAATAGAAACTCCAAAATGATAAGAGTATTTTTGGCAACTTTTCTTATAAAATGTTTCCAAATTAGATCTGATTATCATCTCTTACCAAACATGAAGAAAGCAATCCAGATCTTATTCTCTCTTCTTTCAAAAAGCTCCAAGAACACCACCACCACTAGCAGCCACCATCACTGTTGGCAACCATCGTAGCATCGTCTTCTTCTCTCACTCTCTCTCTCTCACACTTTCTCTCATGTTGGTGCCTCACCTCCGTTGATGCTCCAGTGCAACAATGCTAGCTCACCTTTGTCATTTCTCTCTGATCTTTGGGAAACTCCACCAGATCTAATGCCTCGCCTATGTCGTTGCTCCGATGAAGCACCGCCATTAGTACCGACGATCGCCATTATCCTCTCTCACATCAGATCTGGTCAGATATTATGTAGACCCGAGAATTTGGTGCTATTTCACAAAGGCTTTTGTTGCCTCCTACCGACGACAATCACCAACATCCTTTGTGGATCTATATCAAATTTGGTCTAAGTGTATAGTGCTTATGGATCTGATGTGTGTGGTGTACATAATGTGTTTGATAACATGTATCAATGAATTAGTGCAAGTCTTTAAGTTGTGAATATTGTGAATGAGTGTGTGAATTACTGTATTAAACTGTGAATGAGAGTCCTGAACTGTTGTATTAAATTGTGAATTATAAACTAACTATTATATTAAACTGTGAAGTTTGGGTTTTCATCCAATCTTGACTTTTGGAGCTTGTTAGAAAGTAAGAGATCCATATCTGATGGTGGTAGGAGGAAGGAAGAATGGTGGTGGTGGTGCTAGTTGGCGGCAGTGGTGCTAGAGTTTGGGCTGGATATATTAAAAACGAATCAGTATATTAAACTGTGAATTAATATAAGAATGATTGCATTAAATTGTGAATGACTGTATGAATAGATATATTAGATTGCAAAAATGATGTTTTTGTCATTTTTATCAAAAATAACAAAAAACATATATAATTTGTATTCATAGTTTAATAACTATAAATATAAAAATATTTAGAAGTTTTAAAAAATATACAAATATTTCAAAAGTTTTCAAAAACCTATTTGAACTACTTCTTTCATTGTTATTCCAAATATTATGAGATTGTTTTTATAATATTATACATCTATTTAATTCACGTAATTTTGAACTCCAATGTACGTTTTTTTTTCCTGTCACACAGATCTTCCTCGGGTCATGTGGATCCGTTTCGCTTCCTTCGGATCTCCACCACTTAATTCCTTCCTCATCATTCTCACGCATCCTCCCTAACCCACCGCTTCCCATTATCCCCTCCCACCGCCTTATTCCCTGCTTACGTTACGCAAGTCCAACCGGTCGGAGATTTAGAAAGTTTCCGGAGAACAAATTGAAATCGCTATGAAGGTCCGATAGGATGATTCTAGAATTTATCTGTACGTGTTCAATTATGTCTTCCAAGTTAGGGCTTCAGTAATTGAAAGCAATGAGTTGTGTGTGAAGCCGGTCGGTCGATTTCAATTGTGTGTGAAGCCGGTGCCGGGCAGAAGCCTGATTCTGTGGCGAAGAGAGCTCGGCAGGCCGAGAAGAGGCGTCTCTACAATAAAGCTCGCAAGTCTGAGATTAGGACTCGTATGCCTTCCTTCTATGCCTTCCTTCTGTGACGAAATTCCTGTTTGTTGCAGGTTATATTTTTGGTTTGTGATACTGAGCAGCCGATATGCTTCCGTGACCCATATTATAACCGATTGCTTGCGTTTTCTTCACTATTTTCACTGGATTTATGAGTGTTATATTGTCATCAGGTTGCTCGTGTCTGTACAAACTGTGGTGTAAATATGGGGGAATACTTTTGTGAAATTTGCAAATTCTATGATGATGATGTACAAACTGAGTCGATTCATATCCCCTTCAAATTCTATCATTATGTCTCGATTTCCTGATGCTAATTTTGTCATTGCAGACAGACAAGGGGCAGTTTCACTGCAACGACTGTGGTATCTGCAGGTCAGTGACCTTTTCGAAAGAAGATCATATTGTATCAATTCATTGGGGGTATAGTCCGTGGGTCAATTGGTAAGTTTCTGTATGAGGTAGGGTTTTGATGTTAAATGGGAAATGTAACCTCAAACATAGCTGCAAAATTTGCATTTTTCCCACCAGAACCACCATCGTATGATGTTTTCAAAGACGAAGAGGATACACCAAACGGGGACAAGAGATATTGTTTTACAGGTATAACAGCAGATAAAAACGTCGACGTTCATTTGCCTCATAGAAAGGTCGGAAAAAAAATCGTTGGTACCTTTCTGGAAACACCCTTTCGGTAAATTCACCCTTTTATACTCTCATGGAAACGCTGCTGATTTGGGTCAGATGCAGGAGCTCTGTATTGAGCTTAGAGCTCACCTCCGACTCAATATCATGAGGTATCTTCATCTTTCTCCAATACCCATTTCATTTACACTTTGTATTACTTCTATTTCGGTTTTTGAGTAAAACATATCGAAATAGGTGTTCATGATTTCGACGCCTCTTTTCAATTTTGCTTGATCTTTACTCTCATGCGTTTCGATTAAGAAATAATCGAGTATACAGTGATTTTACGCAGTAGGTTGATTGATTTCGAACTTGTGAATCGTCATTTTTAGGGTCTTTTAGATTTCATATGTTCATTAGGTGCGTTTACATGTTACTTTTGCGGACTTTCGTTGTTTGTCTGATCAAAAGTATAAGAATTGCGATCATAGTGTTTTGAGTTCATCAATAGTGCAATTGCAATGATGTGTTCCAATTCGAACTATTTTCATGGATTTGATCACTATAAGCAACCTTAAGAAATCTTTAAAGCTAGATGAATTTCATAGAACTTTCTCCAATTTAGCCATTGAATTTTATTATTTTTTATGATTATTATGATATTAGTTTGGTCACTAAATCGGTTAAAAATAAAATTGTTGTTCATGGATGTTTTGCAGGTTCTTGATTGTGCTTCTTTTAGCTTGCTTCTCTTTTATACTTATTGGTGGTACACTCTTCTATAAGTACAGGTACGTTTTTCTATATTTTCAATATTTGATTAAACCTACCTTCGTTAGTTTGTTTATTATAACAACGTACAATGTTTTAATAGAAACTAATGAAAGTAGGATGCTATATTAAACAAATGTATGAAAGTATGTTGTTAAAATTCTGATTCGATGCATGAAGTACAATGCTACAATTGAATAAAATTAAAAATACTATGCTATAATATAACCGGTTTGAAAAATGCAAGTTTTCACCCCGATCCGTGCATATGCACGGGTTACCCGCTAGTTAATAAACAATTTTAGTAGATAGATAAACATATGACTCGCGCTTCCATATTTGATCGTTCAGTTTTCTATTTTAAGCTCATTTAATAACTTTTTATGTTTGTCCTTTTTCACAATTGGACAAGTGGGAAGACATGAAGAAGGACCAAACTATCACTTTATCCGAATCCAGGGGGTTTGTTCAGAAAATACAGAAAATAAAAATGGAAAGAAAACGAAACTTACAACGCGCGACTAACGTGGTCCGTTTCCACCCATACAAATAACACACACACACGGATTCTCTCTGCGTAAAAGCGAAACCCCGTGGATCATTCTTCACAAATCGGACTGTTTTAGAGCGAGAAACTGCAGTTTTAGTGTGAGAAATTGTGAACATTGTTATGGGAGGTGGAGGCGGTTCAGTCGGAGGAGCGATTGTGCCGTCGGTGAAGTCCGGACTGCCTGATCCGTCAACGGAAATACCAGCTCCTGCTCCAATTCCGCCACCACCGGTATATCAGCCACATCCGCCGCAGGTTCCGGCGTCAGACTGCGCGGCGGTGGAGGTGGATGTTAGGGAGGATGATCGGGAGGCGGCGGAGACGGATAAAGATTTATTGTGTCCGATATGCATGCAGATAATCAAGGATGCCTTTCTGACATCATGTGGTCATAGTTTCTGTTACTTGTGCATTGTGACGCATCTTCAGAATAAGAGCGACTGTCCTTCTTGCGCTAGTTATCTCACCACTAATCAGATATTTCCTAATTTTTTGCTTAATAAGGTAATTCTTGTTCTCTCTTTAAATGTACGGACTATAATTGTGATATTGAAAATTTCGTAGACTTTATGGAACCAATTAGAATATTCGGTGAAAGATATATGCAATCTATAGTCCTTCACCTTAACAATTTTGCGTTCAATTTAATGGTGATCATATCAATGATAGTTCTACTTTCATGCATTTTATTTGTAACGAGAAAACATGAAGAACAATGAAGTAATTTGTAATACATATAATTGTAATCCGGTTCTTACTCTCATGCTTAGAGTCAGCACTTGATTTTGAAATCCGAAGGCAAAGGTCAGTGATTTTAGTCTATAAAGCTCCAATGATACTAGTAATTTCATGCTTTTTTATTTTTATGGAGAAAAACATGTGGAATACAAATAACTGTTATTCTGGTGCTTAATCTCATGATTAGATTCCACACCTGATTTTAAAATCCAATGACAGTGTTCCCCAAATTGCAAAAAATAACTGATGGTTTTAGTCTTTGAAAGTTCCAACTATCTATGATTGCAAATGCTTTCTTAAGAATGCAGTCATTAAAGTTTCACCATAACTAGAACAACTAAAGTCAAATTTAAACTTAGCAAGGAATCATCGTCACCTAATTTGTATTCTTACTACTTGATGAAGGATGGAACTATTAGGAAATTGAAAAATTTTAACTTTTCGTTTGTCTCAGCTCGTTAAAGTTGCCAATATCTATAGTTTGCATATCATTGATTGGAAATAGGTAATTGTATAATTTAGTATCCTATTCTTCCATCAGCCACTTTGGCCCTTGGTCTTAATCTGTGAAAACATCATCTTTTGTGGATATATATCAACAGTCATTGATGAAAGATTTGAAGAATATATTTTACTTTCCTTAATGGTCATCTTAAATTCTGGAATTCTTTTTTTCATTTTCTGCAGCTATTAATCAAGGCTTCAGCACGTCATATAGCAAAACATGCTTCTCCTACTGAACAGCTTCGTCAAGCACTTCAGCAGGTCAGTTATCGACCGGCTATTTTGTCCACCTTAATTGAAACTTTTGTCCAATTGAGAATTGAGATGTTTCTTATGTTGATGAACCTCCAAAATAATTCACTTTTCTATCATGAAAATAGTTCCATTGTTCAAGGTCCTTTTGCAGTGAGCTCAAATATACCTCCAATATTAGAATTGGTCAACTCAAAATAGTCTTATAAGCTGCTTTGAAAGCAAAGTACTAGTTTGATCATCATATATAGTGTTTTAGTTAATATCTGCATTCAATTAAAATGTTAATTAAACTAGCCCTAGTTTTTTTATTTGCGCGCGAGTGCGAAAAATAAACCCTAACGTTATACCTAGTGTAGACCCTAACCTAATACCTTGTAAAATTTGTATATCTTTAGTAATCCTTGATAAAATCTATATCTTTTTGCATTAGAGATGAATGGATAATAGGCGAACTTGTGAAGTTATATTCTTCCTTCTTCAAAGTTAGTATTTAGTAATATACCATTCTTTAGTGATATACCATTCTTCAATGAAGTCACTCCATTTATATCTACCAAAATAATACACATATAGTAAGAAAGTTGTTGATGAAATCCAGGTTTCGTGGTAAAATATCAAATAAATTCGACATTAAGTGGCTTTAAAGTTTCTGTTTTTACAAGAAACATGACTCTCTTTTCTCTTAGTCAGGGATGCGATGTGTCGGTCAAGGAGGTGGACATCCTCTTGGCTCTTCTTGCTGAGAAGAAAAGAAAAATGGAGCAAGAAGAAGCTGAAACAAATCTGCAAATTATGCGTGAATTTTTGCATTGCTTACGAAAGCAAAAGCTTGAAGAGCTAAACGAGGTCATTCAATCTTTTCTCCATTTTTGGCTTATTCTGTTTCTTTTCCAAGAATGAATAAAACATGTGAATGAGACTAGATGACAATTTTAGCCATATATTCCAAAAAAACAAATTTCAAATATTCATTAATTTTAACAAAATGAAGGGTAAATAGGTAAACAGTTAGCCTCTTTAATACATTAAGCCAAGTGTTTTGGCTTAACATATTAAGTCACTTTATCCATATTAAGTTAAAAAGAAACAGCTGTCCAGATCAAGTGTTTTTACCCATTAAGTAAAAAAGAAACTGCCCTAAGGGGTTGTTTCTTTTTGACTAAATGAGCATAGTGGTTTAAAAAACTTAATCTGGATTCTGGACAGCTATAAATGACTGTTTCTTTATAGCTTATATAGACAGAATGACTTAATTAATGCATTAAGACACTAACCCTTCACCTATTTACCCTTCTTCTTTCTTACTCCCAACTCCTTTCACGTAATAATAATTGAATATTGTGAAATTTGTAATGTTACAGTAAAATGGTCATATAGTCTCATTCATACAGTTTATTCATTCTAGAAAAGAAACTGACTTTATGTATACAACACTTTATCAAGACACACAAAATGATCTTCAGTACATTAAACAGTCCGGAGTGTTCTTCTCAAATACCTACGAATAGTGGATGACATTATTATTATTATTATTTTTATTGTAGATACAAAATGATCTTCAGTACATTAAAGAAGACATAAATGCTGTAGAGAGAGAAAGAGTAGAGCTATATAGAGCAAGAGAAAGATACTCAGTAAAACTAAGGATGCTTTCTGATGATCCGACTGTAAGATCTTCATGGCCTTCATTGATGGATAAACGTAACAGCAGCAATATGCGTATTGGCAACACTGTTCAAGGCCAATTTTGGCTTGGTGGAGGAGGTTCACAAAGTAGGGGGATTGATGTACAACCTCCTATAACCTCTCAACTACTTCAAAGGAAAGATGCTTGCAGTGGGGCCGATTCACAAAATACTCAACCGGGAGTAGCTGTAGCAAGAAAAAGGCGTGTTCATGCACAGGTCAGTCATCATCAGTGCACTTTTTAGCTATTGAATTTGGAATTTCTTTAACGGAACCATATTCTGTTTGCGATAGTTCAATGACTTGCAAGAGTGTTACTTGCATAAGCGGAGATATTGGGCAAGACACGGTCAGAAGCAGGAAGAAAGGGATTGTAATTCTGGACAAAGAGAAGGTTATCATCCAGGACTCAAGGATTTTCAGTCCGTGCTTTCTTCCTTTACACGATACAGGTTAATTTACTTTTTTTTTATTTATTTCCATGTATTGCTTTTAACTCCATTCCTTGTATCAGCCATGAAAGTTTTCTTTGTTTTTGCATAGTCGGTTGCGGGTTGTTGCGGAACTTAGGCATGGGGATCTTTTCCATTCGGCCAATATTGTATCAAGGTTAGTTGAACAATGGATGTTAATTTCGAGTTTAGAACTAGTTACCCGTTTATGACCTTGAATTATCACATATTTACCTCTCAGCATAGAGTTTGACCGAGATGATGAACTTTTTGCTACTGCTGGAGTCTCACGACGTATCAAAGTTTTTGATTTTGCTTCTGTAAGTCTTCAACATCTGCACTTTTTTTTGATTGATATAAAAATACTTTTAACATTTAGTTTCAATTCATATGTAGTCAGTGACTCACATAACTGTTATTCCAGGTGGTGAATGAACAAGAAGATGTGCAGTGTCCTATAGTGGAAATGCCAACACGTTCCAAACTTAGTTGTTTGAGCTGGAACAAGCACACTAAAAGCCAGATAGCGAGTAGCGATTATGAGGGTATTGTGACTGTATGGGATGTAAATACTCGCCAGGTAGCGTCTGTTTATTTATTCATTCATTTAATATCTAACAAGAATAAGGTAAACTCGGCTCTTGACTTCCGGTCAACTTTTTAACTTTGACCCAGAGTATAATGGAGTACGAGGAGCATGAGAAACGAGCATGGAGTGTTGACTTTTCACCTACCGAGCCTACGATGTTGGTATCTGGAAGTGATGATTGCAAGGTACTAACATTCTATATATTTGAATCAAAAACTAAATATACGGTTATAATTCCTTCAGATTCCATTTTCTTCAACAGATTCCATTCCTTCCAAAAACAGTCCACCAATCAAACCTTTGCTCAGTTCAACTTTTCATAGATTGTTGTATATATCTAGGAATCAGTAAAATCAACTTAAGTTTGACTTTTCCTTCTGTGTTTGACTTCTATTCTTGCTTCCAACAGGTAAAGATCTGGTGTACAAAACAAGAAGCATGCGCCCTCAACATCGACATGAAAGCAAACATATGTTCAGTGAAGTACAACCCCGGATCTAGTTTTCACATCGCAGTACGTTCCCACTCCTCTCATCAACCTTTCATTACATCATCTTCACAAAATACACCTTTCAGGTGGGCTCCGCAGATCACCACATTCATTACTACGACCTCAGAAACATAAGTCAACCGTTACACACATTCACTGGCCACCGAAAAGCCGTCTCATACGTTAAATTCATCTCCAACACCGAGCTCACTTCCGCCTCCACCGACAACACCTTGCGCCTCTGGGACGTCAAACAAAACATCCCGGTAATTTTCCATTTCTTTTACCACAATCCGACTTCTATTTAATTTTATTTGATTAAATTCATATGTTACGAATTTTGCAGTTGCGAACATTTAGAGGACACACGAACGAGAAGAATTTCGTGGGCCTAACTGTGAATAATGACTACATTGCGTGTGGCAGTGAGACTAATGAGGTTTTTGTCTACCATAAGGTTGGTTAAAGGTTTGTGAGTAGTACTATTGTATCTTGAAATTATTTATTTATTTATTTATTGAATCGTAGGATATTTCGAGACCTGCGGCATGGCACAGGTTTAGTTCTGAGACGAATGGAGGGGAGGATGATCCGGGGTCGTATTTCATTAGTGCTGTGTGTTGGAAAAGTGATAGTCCAACTATGTTAACAGCAAATAGTCAAGGGACTATTAAGGTTCTTGTCCTGGCTGCATAGTGTGAATATATAAAACATATAAACCCGATTTCACAGTGTTTAATTAGGATCGGTTCTGGTTTGGATCCGTGTCTCTCAAAACCCATCACCCCTTGTTTTTGCACATACCAATTGATGCTTTAAACACCAAAGCATCTCAAACAAAGTAATTTGTAGCGATTCACAAATATAGAGAGGTGTTAGGATTGAGGATTAATCATGATGTTAGAGAAGAAGCTTGGTTTCAAAAATTGATGGAAAAACGGTAGTGATACTTTAAGCCTAGTATTAATCTAACCATATTCATCATCCTCTTATTATCGATTTTGATATAATCTTCCGATAATTACTTGATTCAAGATTATGATCTATTTTGGTTAATTAACACATTTAACAACCAACTCAAGTATTAATCAAACCATATTCATCAGTCATCATCCTCTTGTCCAAATATTTCAAGAAGTAACCTATAACCAAGATTAATATATACACAATATAATTCATGAACGTAATAGCATTTAAGTATTGTCAACTACTATTTTCATAAACCTATAAAATGCAATATTGCCCAAATATTTATGCCGTTAAGTATTGTCAACACATGTTAGATAAACAACCAAGTCTTAAACCCAAACCACATATTTAAACCTAACAAATTGGAGCGCATAACCACATGTAGGGGTGCGCGTGGTATGATTTGGTACATTTTTATTGGCTAAAACCGTATAGATCGGTTTTTAGATTGTTAAAACCATATTGTTTGGTTTTTGTATTTGGTGCGGTTTGTGGTTTTAGGTGCGATTCAGTTTTTTTATGTGGTTTAGTCCAATTTTAAACCGCAATAGCTACGATATGGTTTTTATATGAATTCAATGTTAAGACGGTAAAACTGATGAATTATAGTTATATTTCTTTGAGCTTATAATAGATAGAACACAAATGCAAAGCGAATTTATGGCGAATTTGTGGCTAAAATGTTAAACAAACGAAAACTATGGCTAAAACATATTTGAGAAGCCTTAAAATAATATTGAAGTGGTAAAAAAATTCTTATGATAAGTCTTGAAATTGAATCTTTGTCTCTATCAAGGACGTAGGTCGAAAGTGATATCCGCTTCTTGATTTCGTCAATTTTATTTGGAAAAAACACAAAAGGAATAATGTATATTTTATAAATATTAAGTAAGTAATATATATTATTTAAATATTTAAATATGTAGGGTTAGTTGCAGCTCACAGTTCTAGTTTGTCACTTTCTCTTATTTAAATATATATTATTTAAATTTGAAATGTAGGCTAAAACATATTTGAGAAACCTTAAAATAATATTTAAATAAGTAGGATTAGATTAAAAAGTTTCTTACCATAGCCGAGGGTTTCCATTCTGTTGCATTTTATCCCAAAGTCTCTTTGAAATGAAAAGAGTGATAATCAGGATGTTTCCTAAGGTTGTGCAGTGTGGACGGTGCAGGGTGTGGGGAAAGCCCTTTTCCTCGTGGGAAACACCCCCTAGACGCCCCCTCACTTTTCTTCCCCGCAAAGGAATTTTCATCGTGCGAGGAAACATACACAACACACATGAACAAATTTTTTAATTAAAAAAAGTGTGAGAAAGTGAGGGGTGACCATTTCTAGTGGTAAGGGGAGGAGTGAGGGGTGCTGATGCGACATAGAAAAAGTAAGGGGTGGAAGAAGGTCACACCAATAGCCTAAAGGAAATTTGCTATGCCTCCCAATACAAGTTTATAACAGGAAAATCGGAGATATCCAAGGTAAATAGAAACAACTTTGACTAATCAAATAAATCTAACTAAAGTCATGATTTATCTTCGGTACCCCCCCCCCCCCTTTTTTTCAAGCACACGAGTGGTGGATGAACTCGTAACTAGTCATGAAATGATTTAAACAACGGTCTTGGTAAGTGTTTTGTTAAAATATCAGCCACCTGAAGCTTGGTAGGCACAAATTTTGTGTGCATCTTATCAGATAACACCAACTCACGAACAAAGTGGTAATAAATATCAAAATGTTTAGCATGTCAGTGAGCTACTGGATTTTGGCTAAGAAATATGGCACTCAAATTGTCACACAGAGAGTAGGACATTCAGACGACAAGGCGTTTAAGTCATGTAGTAAATGAGAAATTCATAAAAGCGCTGTAGCGGTGTTAGCCATTGCTCGATATTCAGACTCGCAACTTGACCGTGAAATTGTGGGCTGCTTTTTAGCACTCCAAGACACAAGATTTCCACCAAGGAAGATGGAGTAGTCGTAGGTGGAATGCCTGGTTTCAATGCAACGGGATCAGTCGGCATCAAAGTATCCAATGAGCGCAATTTTTTCAAGACATGAGAAATGAAGACCAGGCGTAAGAGTGCCTTTGACATATCGCATAATCCTTTTTACCAACTGAAAATGTTGATCATTGGGTGAGTGTAGAAATTGACTAGCCTGATTAATAGCATATGAAAGGTCCAGTATGGTGATAGTGAAATACTTAAGAGCTCACAAAGGATTGATATAAAGTTGGATAATGAAATCTCGGTTCGTTGGTGGTGAAAACGTCATTAGTGGCAAGAGGGGTCCCTACGAGTTTTGAATCTAGAAGACCGACCCGTTTGAGAATGTCATGAGCATACTTACTTTGACTAAGAAACAAACCATCTGATGTGTATGAAACTTCAAGACCAAGAAAGTAACTTAATTTGCATAAATCTTTAATGGCAAATTCATTTTTTAAACTGGCGATGAAGCGTGTAATGGATTGCTCATGATTTTCGGTTATGATGATGTCCTCCACGTACACCAAGAAATATAAGAGGTATAATCCACTTTGGAAAATAAATAGTAAGGTGTCCGCTTGACTACACATGAAGCCTTGGTTGACCAAGAATGAGCTTAATCGCTGAAACCAAGCCTTTTGGGGGTTGTTTGAAACCGTAAAGAGCTTTATTTAGGCGACATACATAGTTGTGATGATGCGAGTCAACGTATCCTGAAGGTTGTTCCATGTATATCGTTTCGTGAAGATGACCGTTTAGAAATGTATTATTAACATCAACATGACGAAGATGCCATTTATTTGTCACTGTCAGAGAAAGAGCAATACGAACAGTGGTGGCTTTGACAACGGGGCTAAAGGTATGTGAGAAATCGAATCCGAGAATTTGTGTAAAACCTTGAGCCACGAGTCGTGCCTTATGTCGGTCCATAGTTCCATTGGCATGATATTTTTTTCGAAATACCTACCTTGATCCTACAATGTTCACATTGGTAGGACGTGGAACGAGAGTCCACGTATTATTTTTATGAAGCACCTTAATCTCTTCAGTCATGGCATCACACCAAATAAGGCAACATGCAGGTTAGAAGGAGAAATGGCAAGAAGATAAAAAAATATTGCATGGTTTGACAATGCCAACTTTGCTCTTGGTAGTCATCAGATGAACACAAACGTATGGGAACGGGTGGGCTGGAAGAAGGTGACAGGGAGGAGGGTGGTTGTTGAGATGGCAAGTGGACGGGTGCGGAATTTAGGTGATCATTTATGGTTTTGGAAGATGTTGTTATAATGGGAATGGGTAATGAGTGGGTGTCATGCATGCAAGAGGAGCAAGGTTTAGTAATGTGGAGCTATTGTTTGGTCAATGGAAATTTGTATTAATTCATCTGAATAGGAGCACAACAACAAAGTGGTAAGGTCAGACAAAGAGGTTGTTCTTGAGAATAGAAATGCACCTTCATCAAATCTCACATGTCGAGTTATAAAGGCCCGAGAGGTGTTTGGATCAAAACATTTGTATTGCATGCAATAACCAATAAAGATACATTCGATGCTGCGAGGTGCGAGTTTGTGCTCGAATAAGGTCGTAAGTATGGAAAAGCTCAATAACCAAAAACCTTAAAATTGTTGTAATTTGCACAGAATTAAAAAGAAGTTCAAAAGGAGATTTGTCATTTAAGATCTTTATAAGAAAACGGGTTATAACATGAGCTACAGAAGAGAAAGCATGTACCCAAAAGGTTGCAGGTGCATTTGCACAAATAGCATGGCAAGGCATGTTTTGGTTAGATGACGATGCTTTTTTTCAACGCGTTCATTTTGATGTGGCATATATGGACAAGACATTTGATGATGAGTGCCATTTTCAAGAAATAAATCCTGAGTGTGAGTGTTTAAGAATCGGTTCCCCCGTCACTTTGGAAAAATTTTAGTGCAAGAGAATTGTGTTTGAGCAAACCTTAAAGAAACTTTTTAGTACCTCAAAAAAATTGGACTTTGTTTTAAGAATTAAGAGGATAAAACCAAGAAAATATCGAGTAATCGTCAAAAAAGAAATAAGGCTTAGTATCGATAAATATCATCTGAAGTAACGGGAGAGGGTCTCCACAAATCATAATGACCCATATCAAGAACATGCAAAGAACGTTTCTCATTTAACTAAAAAAGAAAACGATGTTACTTTGAAAGTTCTCAAGATGGACAAATACTAGGTTTTAGTAAAATAGAGGTAAGATATAAAAGACCATGTTTATTTAGAATTGAAATAACATCAAAGCAACAAGACCAAGGCGTTTATGCCACAGTTCAAATGTTGCCTTGGTTGGGGAGATAACTGATACAACCCAAGAACTTTAAAACCTAGGTTCAAAACATAAACCCCATCCTTATGCTTCATGTGGCTAGATTCTAGAATTCTTTTGATGACCGAATCCTGTGTAGAAAAATAAAACCAAGAAAATAAGAATTCAACCGAGTAATAATTGGTCAATTTGCTTACAAAAAGAAGTTTCTTTGTATGTTTGGAACAATGAGAATATCCTTCAATTTCAAAGTCGGTTTAACCGATAGAGTGTTAAGACGAGAGATGGGGAGCACGTTACCATTTTCAAAAGAAACTTGCTCATTTCCATGATAAGTAATGGAGGAGTCAAGATTAGCTGCTCATGGAGCCATATGGGCAGTAGCACCGGAGTCCACGTACCAATCTGAAGTGGAGTCATTTATTTTACAGTCGGTAGTGAAAGCTTAAGCCAATTTTGTAGTTGAATAAGAAGACTTTTGGGAATAGTTACCCAATTCTAGACACAATGTTGCATAGTGGACCTTATGACGACATAGTTGACAATGAGGGGGTCATCGACCTCGATCCCGAGAGGGAGAATTACCTTGATTTTGAGACCGACCAGCCCTGCTTCATCCACTATGGGGCTACTGAGAAATTTGGCAGACTATAAAGGCAGCAGGTGAAGGACTAGGACCGTGGAGAGAGGAGACAAATAGTTCGTTTCCTCCAGCCTGAGTAATAAGATCACGAAACAAAGGTCTTGGTTGGACAACCCTTTATAAAGTAGAAAAGGTTTCAAAAGTTGCCCCTAAGCCACAAAGACACCAATGGCTTTTGTTCATATCAGGAACAGGTTATCCTATGGCTGCAAGCTTATCACAAATGGCCTTAAACTGTTTCGCGAAATCCGAAAAAAAGATAGTACCCTTTTTTAATTGTCGTAGAGAGTCCTTGAGATTTTGAGATCTCTCATTTGAGTCATGGCTATAAGCCGACTCCAAAGCTTTCCATACTTCACGAGAGAAAGAGAGACCCAACACTTTCACCATTGCTTCTTCGGGCAGAGAAGATTGGAGGATGAGAAGCACTTTTTGATCAATTTCAACCCATTAGACATAAGCAGGATTCTGGGATTCTTTGTATTCGATTAGTGTTGTTTTTGGAGGAGCAGGGTACAGGCCATCAACGATCCGCATCCAGTTTTGATGGAGCACCAGTGGGTTAATTTGATTTTGCCAGATGAGAAAGTTGGAGGAGTTTAACTTGATTGTAAGCATATGGATGAGGGTGTTCATAGGAAGAGAAAAATGTCTTGAAGAAGACATAGTTGATGAAGAAATAAGCGAGAGGAAGAAGAAAAGAAAAAAGGCGGCTGTAATAGGGTTACGAGAAAGAAGATGATCAAATTTTGGTTGATACCATTATAGCCTTCGATAATATTTCCAGTAAATATAATTGATAAAGGGAAAATGTGTAAATACAAACTTACAGCAGGAAAGTCAGAGCTATACAAGGTAAATAAAAACAACTTTGACTAATCAAATATATTTAATTAAAGTCATGATTTATCTCCAATAGCCATCTATGAGCTAGGAGAACATACTAGACTTTTATGATCTAAAATTAGTGATTATAATTAATAATTGTAAGTTAAAGTACACATGGATGTACATGTATCTATGAAGTTATCTTTATGCATGGATTAAACAAGATTTTCAATGTAGCATTGGTGTTTTGTGACAATGGTAAAATGTAATTCAAGATCCATAACTGGTTGGAACAATTATAAATTATAGTGCAAATCGTTCCTCCTTAAACTCTTTGTATTTGTGTTTTATTTGCATCATGTTTAAGATCTTCCGTTTATATATTTCAAAAATCAAAAATTGAGATAATTAACTTTTTGCTATAACCTGGTGACTCTTTGTAGTTTTTTTTCAAATATAGATATTATCATACATGATTTATACCCAATAAATTTTTGGATCGGTAAAAACAAATAGCATACATTATCTACTATGGCTAGTAGATAATGTATGTGAAACCATCACTACTACTATGGCTAGTTCTTCAAATAGTTCGAAAATTCAAAGGTCATAAGAAAGAATTTGGAACAACAAATAGTCTTTCTCATTGTTATTTTCATAATCTATTTATACTATTCTAAAACAACTTGTCTATTTCTAATATCTCGACCTTTTATCTAGTCCCTTCATGAATACATTTTTTTATTTCATCAAAGAAAAAAAGAAACAACAAGTTTCAAGAGAGTAGAACCAAAACGGATTGTATTTGTTCATAATGGATAAGCATTAATACTATTAAAGTTAAAAAAAGTAAAGTTACAAAACATAAATAGTAATTAACTACTACCCATTAACAATTAGTAAAGAGTTACTATAAATTCAGAACTTAAATAACTTCAGAATCAATCCTCCTTGAGTTATCTTAGAAACCTGTTTTCATTCTTTCCTACCTCAGTTATGAAAATCACGATGCAAACCGTTTTCTTGCTTCTTATAGTTGTTGTTCATATGGATATCTACATGACCATGGCATCTAGAGTGCAAATCATGCATCCCAAAGCTCCATCCAAATATGTACTTATAGTCGATCATGCCAATGAATATAACTTTCCAGAGAAGAACTCAGGACCAAGCCGAGGCGGAGAAGGGCACCTTGCCCCAAATGAATATAACTTGCCACAGAAGAACTCAGGACCAAGCCCAGGAGGAAAAGGGCACCTTGCCCCAAATTCACTTGGCTGGAGCTAAATCCACATTTCTCCTTCATTTGTGTTTAAGTACAATTTTCGCTGCAAACAAATCAAAATAAATAAGTGCATACGCACTTCTATTCCAATTTGGATTATACTTATCGTCAATAAATTTCATTCCTAATGCTTTTGGTTGCTTTGGTAGATTTTAATTAAGTTTTTGAGAAAGGCAAATACGATAATACTAACATACAACATTTGTTATGATTATAAATGCATATAAATGGCACACACACACGCACCATATAGTACCTACCATACAAATAAAACAATAGTTATAATATAATTACATAAATTACACGTTTGAGAATACCATTCTAAGAATAAATAGCAATACTTGTATGCAATGTTGCATCCAATGCTATATCACCAAATTCTTTGTAACTAATCTTCGTTGTATCATCAACCCAAAACAATGAATCTAATTCTTTGTGGTCACATCTATACTTTGAAAGAAAAAAATGGCAACATTTTCTTACCTATTTTTAGTTTCTTCATGAGCATTTGCACATCACTTCCACAAATATTACATTTAATATCCCTCATTTGGTTTCTTGGTAAGTTTTTATTCTATCATCATAATTGTATCCTTCTTTTATACTACACATTAACCTATACGCAAATAGAAGTACCGTCCGATGATAAGATTCATTGCTTGAGGAATATTCATATAGTGAATTAGTATTACCGACATGATGACAACAAATTAGGATATTGTATAAAATCAAGTTAGATATAGATGTGATTACATATATTATACAACAACCAAAAAGAGAAAGACACGAGTAATGAAGAAACCTTGATATTACTATAGAAATTACAAGATCTCATATAACAATTTAAAAGATTCAATGAGCATAACAATATAGAAAGTAAACATCTTGTAAATTGACTACGTATTAATCGGCTATTTGGATCTCTGTTAGGACAAGGTCTATTTTTTCGATATGAATGAATTACACAGCTATATATATATATATATATATATATATATATATATATATATATATATATATATATATATATATATATATATATATATATATATATATATATATATATATATATATATATATATGAACCATGGTACCAATGAACTAATCTCATCAACATGATTGTTCAACTTACGGTGGACGCGCATGTATCAACCGAGGCCCACTAGGCGCAGCCGACTAGATCATCCAATCCAGGAGCACGCACCCGATCCAAAATTAGTGATTATAATTAATAAGTCAAAAGTACACATGCATGTACATGTATCTATGAAGTTATCTTTGTGCATAGATAAAACAAGATTTTGTTTTTTTTGTAGCATTGGTGTTTTGTCATGATGGTAAAAAGTATTTCTACATCCTTAACTGGTTGGAACAATTATGAATTATAGTGCAAATCATTCCTCCTTAAACTCTCTGTATTTGTCTTTGATTTGCATCATGTTTAAGATCTTCCATTTATATATTTCCAAAATCAAAAACTTAAATAATTAAGTTTTTGCTATAACAGGGTGACCCTTTGTAATTTTTTTTCCAAACAAAGATATTATCATACATGATTTATACTCAATAATTTTATGGGTCGGTAAAACAAATAGCATACATTATCTTGATGATACAACTATCTGAAACCTTCACTACAACTATGGCTAGTTCTTCAAACAATCGGAAATTTCATGAGTCATAAAAAATAATTTGGAACGACAATTAGTCTTTCTCATTGTATTTTTCAGATCCATTTATACTATATTAAAACAACTCGTCAATTTCTCATATACTCGACATTTTAACTAGTTCCTTCATAAATACATTTTTTATTTCATCAAAGACGAAAAAAGAAACAACAAGTTTCAAGAGAGTAGAACCAAAACGGATTGTCTTTGTTCATAACGGAAAAGCATTAATACTATTAAAGTTTAAAAAAGTAAAGTTACAAAACAGAAGTAGTAATTAACTACTACCCATTATCAATTAGTAAAGAGTTACTATAAATTCAAAACTTAAATAACTTCAGAATCAATCTTCCTTGAGTTATCTAAGAAACCTGTTTTCATTCTTTCCAACCTCAGTTATGAAAATCACGATGCAAATCATTTTCTTGCTTCTTATAGTTGCTGTTCATATGGATATGTACATGACCGTGGCATCAAGAGTCCAAATCATGCATCCCAAAGCTCCATCGAAAGATGTACTTATATTCGATCATGACAATGAATATAACTTGCCACAGAAGAACTCAGGACCAAGCCCAGGCGGAGAAGGGCACCTTGCCCCATATGAATATAACTTGCCACAGAAGAACTCAGGACCAAGCCCAGGCGGAAAAGGGCACCTTGCCCCAACTTCACTTGGCTGGAGCTAAATCCACATTTCTCCTTCATTTGTGTTTAAGTACAATTTTTGTTGCGAACAAATCAAAATAAATAAGTGCATACGCACTTCAATTCCAATTTGGATTATACTTGTCGTCAATAAATTTCCTTCCTAATGCTTTTGGTTGCTTTGGTAGATTTTAATGAAGTTTTCGAGAAAAGTCAAATACGATAATACTAACGTACAACATTTGTTATGATTATAAATGCCTATAAATGGCACACACACACACACACACGAACCATATAGTACCTACCATACAAATAAAACAATAGTTATAATATAATTACATATATTACACGTTTGAAAATACCATTCTAAGAATAAATAGCAATACTTGTATGCAATGTTGCATCCATTGATATATCACCAAATTCTTTGTAACTAATCTTCGTTGTATCATCACAAAACAATGAATCTAATTCCTTGTGGTCACATCTATACTTTGAAAGAAAAAATGGAAACATTTTCTTACCTATTTTTAGTTTCTTCATGAGCATTTGCACATCACTTCCACAAATATTACATTTAATATCCCTCATTTGGTTTCGTGGTAAGTTTTTATTCTATCATCATAATTGTATCCTTCTTTTATACTACACATTAGCCTATACGCAAATAGAAGTACCGCCCGATGATAAGATTCATTGCTTAAGGAATATTCATATAGTTAATTAGTATTACCGACATGATGACAACAAATTAGGATATTGTATAAAGTCAAGTTAGATATATAGTAATATAAGTTTCTAATGAGAATACCGATTTTTCTAAATAACAATCGAACTAGAACAATGCAATGCACATTATTTTTAACTTCTTTTCATCAATCAAAATGGAAGTGTAAAACTAAATCCTCCATCATCAATAATTTATGCTCAATATCATAATAAATAACTCTATTGGCTAGAATAATATCTAAACAAATCATTCCCCAAAAGTGACAATGTAACTATTACATCAAGTTTCAGAATATCAACTTTTTAGAGATCACACAAAAGTAAAACTTTATTATATTTTCAAACACTGATTATCTAAAATAAAAAACACATGATTAATGATCTGTGATTACATACATTAAAATCTAACTCATTTGTAATATTTATGATATTGGATAATTTAGATGACATCGTTGAATCATTAAATGTCAAAAAGAATAGCATAAAACGAACACAACCAACGAGACCAGAGAAGTTGGATAATATCCTCAAATTCAATTAGGTAAAAGATGTAAATATAATTCTCAAATTTTTTATTAATTGATAAATAAGATGAATCTTATTCTTAGATTGTGGGATTTAATTAATAAACTACGTAAAACTATATTTGCAAAAAGTGTACCTCCCATAGTAGATTGACGATGACTATGTGAGATTTATTGGAATTCTCCATAAATGTGTCCCCCGGTAGTAGATTCACGATCAATATGTTGAGGTTTATCAAATTCTCCAAAGATGATTTTTTTTATTGTGAGAACAATTAAAATAACAAGAAACATGTCTCACATGCAAATTTGTGGATGTGATTACATATATTATACAACAACCAAAACAAAAAAGACACCAGTAATGAAGAAACCTTGATATTACTGCAGAAATTAAAAGATCTCATGTAACAATATAAAAGATCCAATGAGCATAACAGTATAGAAAGTAAACATCTTGTAAATTGACTACGTATTAATCGGCTAATTGGATCTCTGTTATAACAAGGTCTATTATTTCGATATGAATGAATTACACAGCTATATATATATATATATATATATAATATAAACCATGGTACCAATAAATTAATCTCATCAACACGATTGTTCAACTTACAGTGGACGTGCATGTATCAGCCGAGGCCCAGGAGGCACTGACGACTAGATCCTCCAATCCAGCAGCAGGTGCCCGATCCAAAATTAGTGATTATAATTGATAAGTCAAAGTACACATGCATGTGCATGTATCTATGAAGTTATCTTTGTGCATAGATAAAACCAGATTTTCTATTTTGTAGCATTGGTGTTTTGTCACGATGGTAAAAAGTATTTCTAGATCCTTAACTGGTTGGAACAATTATGAATTATAGTGTGAATCGTTCCTCCTTAAACTCTTTGTATTTGTCTTTGATTTGCATCATGTTTAAGATCTTCCATTTATGTAATGTCCAAAAGTGAAAACTGAAATAATTAAGTTTTTGCTATAACCTGGTGACCCTTTGTAAGTTTTTTTCAAACATAGATATTATCATACATGATTTATACTCAATAATTTTATGGGTCGGTAAAAACAAAGAGCATACATTATCTAGATGATACAACTATCTGAAACCTTCACTACAACTATGGCTAATTCTTCAAACAGTCAGAAAATTCATGAGTCATAAAAAAGAATTTGGAACGACAATTAGTCTTTCTCATTGTATTTTTATGATCCATTTATACTATATTAAAATAACTCGTCTATTTCTAATATACTCGACCTTTTAATTAGTCCCTTCATGAATACATTTTTTTATTTCATCAAAGACTAAAAAACAACAAGTTTCAAGAGAGTAGAACCAAAACGGATTGTCTTTGTTCATAACGTATAAGCATTAATGTTATTAAAGTTACAAAACAGAAATAGTAATTAACTACTACCCATTATCAATTAGTTAAGAGTTACTATAAATTCAAAACTTAAATAACTTCAGAATCAATCTTCCTTAAGTTATCTAAAAAACGTGTTTTCATTATTTCCTACCTCGGTTATGAAAATCACGATGCAAACCATTTTCTTGCTTCTTATAGTTGCTGTTCATATTGATATGTACATGACTGTGGCATCCAGAGTGCAAATCATGCATCCCAAAGCTCCATCCCAAGATGTACTTATATTCGATCATGACAATGAATATACCTTGCCACAGAAGAACTCAGGACCAAGCCGAGGCGGAGAAGGGCACCTTGCCCCAAATGAATATAACTTGCCACAGAAGAACTCAGGACCAAGCCCAGGCGGAGAAGGGCACCTTGCCCCAAATGAATATAACTTGCCACAGAAGAACTCAGGACCAAGCCCAGGCGGAAAAGGGCACCTTGCCCCAAATTCACTTGGCTGGAGCTAAATCCACATTTCTCCTTCATTTGTGTTTAAGTACAATTTTCGTTGCGAACAAATCAAAATAAATAAGTGCATACGCACTTCAATTCCAATTTGGATTATACTTGTTGTCAATAAATTTCCTTCCTAATGCTTTTGGTTGCTTTGGTAGATTTTCATGAAGTTTTTGAGAAAAGGCAAATACGATAATACTAATGTACAACATTTAGAAACTTGCTTTGAAAGCATAAGGGCAAAAATGGAAAATTTGCGACCAAAGGTTAAGAAAAAATATTCTTCAAACTTTAAAATTTTATATCTAAAAATATATAAGGAATTGGGAAAATTTCATCAAGGAGACTTTTGTAGATTTTGTTGGAATAAGAACACAGGAAAAAGATTCAGGTTATTTGAAGTTATAACGAAGAAGTTATGACGGTTTAAAGATGACCAAAAAGTGACAAAAATAGCCAAAGGGCCATCTCAAAGGGTCGATACCATAAAAAGTTGGATATTGTATGTGGAAGTTATGGTGGCGTGAAGTTTGAGAAAAATCGTAAGAAAAGACTGGAAAATTTCTCTAAGTCAGTAGTGTTGAGGGTATTCTCGGTAAGGGGAGAAAACGTGTGAAAATATAGTAAAACCAAAACATACACACAGATTTCGCGTGTGTATGTGCATGATCCTGCGATTGAGAATGAGAGACGGCGAGGGAGAAGTGATCACGAGGAAAAGAGGAATTGATAGACAGAATGGAGGAAGGAACATTTCACGATGCTATTGGCGGAGGAAGACGGTGGTTTAGCCGCCTCTGTTGTGGCAGCGGCAAGTCGACGACGGCGAAGGGTCGACGATGGTTGGAGTGAACGACCTTGTCCCGATTTCTTGCAACCCATAACCCTAAATCTTCTAGTTTTGAGTTGTGCATTAGATGTAAGGTAAATCTTTGATGTTTAGGTTAAGAAATTTTAGAAAATTTTAGAAATCGGTGATGTATGTCAAGCTTGATTCTTGATTTCAGATAAGGATGTTCTTCAGGTCTGAATCCCACTAAGATGGTCAAGAATGCCTCTTGATTTCAGATTTTTAGTTCAATCTCAAGTGTTGTTGGAAGGTAAAGATTTGACTTATGAACCCTAGGTGTATTGAGCTTGAAAGCTTTTATTACATGTTGTATTTTTCCATAAAATTAGGATGATTTGTGAAGTTGTTGGTTTGGTGTTGCTGGAATTTAAATAAATCATTGAATGCATGTTTGATCTTTTATTAATCAAGCCTAGTAAATTACTTTAAAATTGTGCTTAAATATGCCTTAAAACCTTGTTAGAAGTTTGAATTCATGTCAACAATTAAGTTTCTTGAATTGGACAAGTTTGATTTGTATTCAATGGTGAAGTTTTGATGAAATTTTTATTAGTATGGTCGAAAAGATGAAACTTGATACTTGGAATTGTTGGATTAGGTGTCTAAGCCATGACTAATAATTAGTATTTACCTAATTAATAGAAGCACAGTCCATTTGGGTTGCCCTCATGGCTGGAGGTTTGGTAGAAAATTCGGTAGAGAGAAAGGTTGATTTATTATGGGATTAATAAATCAACAGGAATTAAATAATATGGTTTATTAATATATTAAAGTGATAATATATTAATTAGAAACTATATTAATTAATTAGGAATTAATCCAGAATTAATTGGATTTAATTTGGGGATTAATTAATTAATTAAAGGTGCAGGGACTAAAACTGTAATTATTCAATAGTTGAGTAAGTGACAGTGGGAGTAACCAGTGGATTTCGAATTCTATATATGGTATATATAGATTTCGAAATTGATATATAGAGGATAAATAGGAGTTTGAATTATAAGATAAAAGGTTTATCTTATTTGAATTCAAAAGGTTTATCTCTAAAGGCTTATCAGTTAATCACCTGGAAACTATAAATAGGGATCCCTGGCACCACATATGATTTCGCCATTCTCATACTCTCTCTCAAGAATTTCGTGACCCTCTTCTCCTCTAGCTTGGGTGTGACTTCCATTTGAGGCAGGATAATTTTGCTGCTCAGCTTCAAGAATTAAAGGTTGGTTTTTCTGTTTTGATCTTTAGTTTCTTTTTCTGGCCTCTAGGTTTTTTGTTATATGTTCAATTAGAAGAAAACATAGATCCTTATAGGTTGCATGTGAACTTAGGTTATTTAGTTCATGGTTTGCACAAAACCTTTCAGTGGTATCAGAGCCTGTTTTGTTTTCTTGTTGAATTGCTATAACTGTTTTAGGGTTTAAAGCCTATAAACCCTAATATATGTTGAAATCGATTTTAAGGATTAGGGTTTTGGAAACCCTAATCCCCCCCCCTTTGTAAATTTCGAAATATGCCTTTAGGGTTTTAGAAGGTTTTCTATTTTTGGTAACTTTATTTGTTAATTAAATGGATAACCTTAAACCTTTTGTTTGAAATCGAAATTTAGGGGTTTAAGGATAGGTTTTAATTAATTTGATTAATTTGGATAAACCTATCTTCATTTGAATTAATTTAATTAAATGTTAATTAAAGGATAATTCAAAAGGGATTTAAATTAATTTAAAATTTCGAAAAATTAATAGAAAAATCCAGAAAAATATTTTAAAATGTTTAAAATATTTAGATTTAATTATTTTAATTAATTGGTAATTAAAATTCATTAAATCGAATTTGAGGTTTAATTTAATTTAAAATTTAATTGTTTAAATTTGGTAAAAATTAAAAGATAAACCTTGAATATTTTAAAGGGTTTTAAAATACATCTTATATATATTATTAAAAGTTAATACTACATATATATGAGATAAATTTGGTTAGTCAAATCAATAGTAGGCCTCATTCACGAAGCTGGTCTATAAAGTGGGTATAAGGAGACTGCCTATAAAATGGTAGTCTAATGGGTGAACACTCTCACCCACCGCTCGCCTGATCAGTGGAGGGTCGTTAGCCGAACGGTTTTGACAGAACCACTAAATCATTAAAAGTATAATGATCAAAGTACTAGAACCTTACACAAAATCCCAATCTAGTTACTTTAGAAAGAATGTGAATTTGATGCTACCCCATGAAATTGCACATTGCACTTTATGAAACGTTGGTGGAGCGTGTGTGGTTTACCAGCACACCAATGGGGGTTCATAAAGAGTGGCAATGGGTGTCTCGGGTGTTATCATTGTTGATGGAGCGTGTGTGGTTTACCGGCACATCAATTTGAGATGATAATGGACCCCGAGAGCACCAAGCTAATTTGCATGGTTATTCACACCCGGTTTGTGATCCTCGGCATCCCAGTCACAAACGGTGGGGCATATCCGAGATTAAACATGCTATTGAACAGTTCAATAAATCTCATAAGAAACTAGGAATTCCATTAATAATAAGATTATTTTTCCGCGGTGGAATCGGCTGAATCGTCATTCGCCTACCTTTATAAAATTTGCTTATAGATTACGGCATCCCTCTTCTATGTTGCAAATTATTATAGTTGGATCCTAGCCTTATTTTATATTGGGTTATTATAAGGACCGACAAGTATCTAATTAAACTTACCTTCTTTTATAGATGTCTTCTGCTGATCAATCCGCTCCCCAATCAAACTCCAGTGTTCCCTCTATCCTCTCACTGTGTTCCAAGGTTCAATTGAACGGGACAAACTACAATGACTGGATTAGAAACATCAAGATGGCTCTGAGGTACGAGAACAAAGAGTATGTTCTCGAGACCGAGCTTGTCGATGTCGACCCCGAAACTGCTACTCCCGAGGAAATTGCCTCGTACCAAAAACATTCTGATGATGCGACCAAAGTGGCCTGCATCATGATTGCCACAATGAACCCCGAATTGCAGAGAATATATGAAGACTACTGGCCCTATGAGATGCACCGTGAGCTTGCGGAAAAGTTCCGTAAGCAAGAGCGCATCGAAAGGTGCGAAGTGGTCAAGGACTTCACGAACAGCAAGCCTAAAGATGGAGAGTCCATCTGTGCCCATGTGCAAAGAATGCAAGGTTACGTGGAGCGGCTTAGAAAGCTTGCGATGCCTGTACCGGAGGAGTTGGCCGTTGACATAGTGCTTAACTCCCTACCGAGTTCTTATGACCAGTTCAGGCTGGCTTATCATTTGAACAACAATCAGGCTAACCTGACTGAGTTGCATCGCATGCTTCGAGTTGCTGAAGACGGGATGAAGGGTAAAAGTGTACCCTCGGTTAATCAGCCCGTCCTAGCCATTGGAAGTGGCAGAGGAAAGAAAAGGAAGGGCCCTCCTAAGCAAAATTGGAGGGAAAAGGTTCAGGTCGGGTCATCCAACAATGGCTCGAGAACCAAGTCTTCCCAAATTCCTTGCGTGGCCAACCCCGATGAAGCCAACTGTTTTTACTGCAAAGAGAAGGGCCATTGGAAGAGAAGCTGCCCCAAATACTTGCAGGATGTCAAGGATGGAAAAGTAAAGCCATCGACAGCAGGTATATACACTATCTCTAAAAACTCACCATCTTCTAATTCTTGGGTCCTTGATACAGGATGTGGTTTTCACATTTGTTCTGATCTGCAGGGCCTAAAGGAAAGCAGGGAGGTGGAGCACGGTAGACTGAACTTGATCATGGGCAATAGGAGATCGTCCCCTGTTACCAAGATCGGCGTTTACAGTTTAGTGCTTAGTAGTGAAGTTTGTATAGATTTATTAGATTGTTGCTATTCGCCAGAAATGGCAAGGAATATTATTTCATTTCACGCATTGTTCAGACAAGGATTTCATTTTTCTTTTGATAATAATATTGGATCTATTTCTGTTTTCAAAAATGGTATTTTGAATTTTACTGCTTATCCTTGTGATGGTGTGTATGAAACTGTGAAATGTGTTGACAATCTAGGACATAGTGTAAATTATATTGATTCTACTAGTGATGTGGAAAAGGCATGTCTGTGGCATAGTCGGCTCGGGCACATCAGCAAGAAACGCATCGCCCAACTCCAAAAGGATGGAGTGTTGGAATCATTCGACCTCAAATCGGATGATGTATGCGAATCTTGTCTGTTGGGCAAGATGACTAAATCACCTTTCAAAGGGTCTTTTGAAAGAGGTGAAGGTCTATTGGACATCATTCACACGGATGTGTGTGGTCCATTCAGATCAACCACAAAGGATGGCACGCGGTTCTACGTGACTTTTACCGACGATTTTAGTAGATACGGTTATATCTACTTAATCAAGCACAAGTCGGACACCTTTGAAAAGTTCAAAGAGTTTAAGAACGAAGTAGAGAATCAATTAGGCAGGAAGATAAAGATGCTCAGATCCGACAGAGGCGGAGAGTATCTAAGTATCGAGTTCCTAGACTATCTAAAGGAATGCGGAATAGTTTCGCAGTTGACACCTCCCAGAACACCACAGCTGAACGGTGTTGCAGAGAGGCGCAACCGAACCCTGTTGGACATGGTTCGTTCCATGATGAGTCGAGCTTCACTTCCAATTCATTTCTGGGGGTATGCCTTAGAGACTGCCGCCCATATCCTCAATCTTGTCCCAACTAAGAAGGTTGCAAAAACACCTCATGAGATGTGGACGGGGAAAGCTCCCTCGTTGGCACATATCAAGGTCTGGGGTTGTGAGGCTTTCGTTAGACGAGAGACTCAAGACAAACTCGCAGACAGAAGCGAAAGGTGTTTCTTCATTGGTTATCCCAAACAGTCCTTTGGATATCTATTCTACAGACCGAGCGAGGACGTGGTCTTTGTAGCTAGACGAGCGGTCTTTCGAGAGAGAGAGCTCGTATTCAAAGAGGACAGTGGGAGTGCCATTGACCTGGAAGAAATTCAAGTGTCATCAGATGACGCAACCTTAGGAGAAACTAGCAACCAACATGAGGAAGAAGTTCCTGTTGGTCCGACAGATGTATCCTTACCTCTTAGGCGTTCTGGTAGGGTTAGCATGCCACCCGAGTTCTATGGGTTCCATATAACTTCGGATGGGGACACGTTTGTCAGTGATAGGACACTGATAAATTTGGATGAACCAGCTAATTACCAGGAAGCAGTGGCGGGCCCTGAGTCTGCCAAGTGGAAAGAGGCCATGGATAGCGAGATCAAGTCCATGTATGACAACCAAGTTTGGAACTTGGTTGATAATGTACCGGGTCGAAAGACAGTCGGGTGCAAATGGATCTTCAAGAAGAAGACCGACATGGACGGAAAGGTACACACTTTCAAGGCAAGACTGGTTGCGAAGGGCTTTACTCAAACCCCAGGGGTTGACTATGACGAGACCTTCTCACCAGTAGCCAAGATAAAGTCTATTAGGATTATGCTGGCCATAGCTGCATTTCATGACTATGAAATTTGGCAGATGGACGTCAAAACCGCTTTCCTTAACGGGAAGTTGACTGAGGATGTTTACATGAATCAGCCAGAGGGTTTTGTCGATGCAAGGTATCCAAATAAGGTGTGTAAGCTTGAGAGATCAATCTACGGATTGAAGCAAGCTTCTCGCAGCTGGAATCTTTGTTTCCATGAGAAAGTCAAAGAGTTTGGTTTCTCTAGGAGCGAGGATGAGTCCTGCGTATATGTCAAGGCTAGTGGGAGTATAGTCACCTTTCTGGTGCTGTATGTCGATGACATACTGCTCATGGGAAACGATATTCCAACCTTGCAAGATGTCAAGGCTTGGCTTGGGAAATGTTTCGCCATGAAGGACCTAGGAGAGGCTGCCTATATTCTTGGGATTAGAATATTGAGAGATAGGAAGAAAAGACTAATTGGACTTAGTCAGGGTACATACTTGGAAAAGGTACTAAAGAGGTTTAGTATGGAAAATTCCAAGAAGGGAGAGCTACCTATCCAAAGTAATGCGAAGCTGAGTAAGACTCAAAGTCCGAGTACAGACGAGGAAATAGCTGAGATGAGTCGAGTACCATACGCTTCGGCTGTGGGATCGATCATGTACGCTATGACGTGTACTCGCCCTGACGTGGCTTTTGCCTTGAGCATGGTCAGTCGGTACCAGGGTAACCCTGGAAGGGCGCATTGGATAGCTGTGAAAAATATACTCAAGTACCTGCGAAGGACCAAGAACATGGTGTTAGTCCTCGGTGGCAGTGATACCTTGAGAGTTGAAGGATATACAGATGCCAGCTTTCAGACGGATAGAGACAGTGGTCGGTCTCAGTCGGGCTGGGTATTCCTCTTGAACGGTGGAGCAGTGACTTGGAAAAGTTCCAAGCAAGAAACAGTGGCTGATTCTACGTGCGAATCAGAGTACATAGCAGCAAGTGAAGCGTCAAAGGAAGCGGCTTGGCTGAAGAACTTTATCGGTGACCTTGGAGTAGTCCCGAGTATTCAGGAGCCCTTGGAACTGTTCTGCGATAACGAAGGTGCGGTCGCCTTGACAAAGGAACCGCGAGACCATGGAAAGTCCAGGCATATCGACAGAAAGTACCACTACATCAGACATAGGGTAGAAGAAGGTCACCTCCTGGTAAAGAGGGTATCATCGGAAGATAATCCTGCAGATCCCTTGACAAAGGCTCTGAGTAGGATTAAGCATAATCAGCATGCTAGGAGCATTGGATTAAGAGATGATATAAGTTTTAGTAATTAGATAGGTTTCGAAACTTGTAACAATGTATTGTATTTGACTCTTGTGATTTAATAATAGAGATTTATTATGGTTTACTACTCTTGTCAATACTTTATCATTGTGTTTCATTTTGCATGTTTTACTTCCTGAATAATTGGATTATTCAAATATCCACAGTCGATTACACTTTAAGGGAGTAAGTGTGAAGTAAGACTGTCATGAATTGGTAATAGATTGTCTAAGGGGTTAGACATTGCAATTGGATTGCTGAACCATTCGTGAGTACTTGGAAATGGAGATTTGAGTATTGGATAAACCCGCGCTCAATGGATTGCTTCATGGATTACATCACGAGCAATATTGAGACGATAATATCTTTTGATCTTTAAGCTAAGACATATGAGTTATGATTTACTAAGACAGTTGTTCATTGATAATACGAAAACGCATCGGTAACTCGGTGTTATAAAACGTATTGTTGTGAGTGATTTGTCCGGTAAAAGACATAAGTATATGAGTTGAAGTTTATTCGTCCCTTGACCCTAACGGGGAACAGATATCTGTAGGCCTCTCGATGATTTTGAAGTTGACTAAAATGGTTGGCCAACCGGGACTAAATTGATAGTCTGAGAGTCATATGCAAATCGGAAATCGAGGAACAGTGATTCAGACCAGATTGATTTTATCCATGTCTTGAGTCTGAAAAATATCTTGTTGGACGGAGGATCATCTGATCACTTATCTATGGACAGGACTGATTAGATCAGAGTTTGGCATTGGTTTCTAGGAAGCTACAAGTGCTGGTTAATTAGAGGCTAAATTGGTAATTATAGTCATAGACTTATCCAAGTGGGAGACTGTTGGATTAGGTGTCTAAGCCATGACTAATAATTAGTATTTACCTAATTAATAGAAGCACAGTCCATTTGGGTTGCCCTCATGGCTGGAGGTTTGGTAGAAAATTCGGTAGAGAGAAAGGTTGATTTATTATGGGATTAATAAATCAACAGGAATTAAATAATATGGTTTATTAATATATTAAAGTGATAATATATTAATTAGAAACTATATTAATTAATTAGGAATTAATCCAGAATTAATTGGATTTAATTTGGGGATTAATTAATTAATTAAAGGTGCAGGGACTAAAACTGTAATTATTCAATAGTTGAGTAAGTGACAGTGGGAGTAACCAGTGGATTTCGAATTCTATATATGGTATATATAGATTTCGAAATTGATATATAGAGGATAAATAGGAGTTTGAATTATAAGATAAAAGGTTTATCTTATTTGAATTCAAAAGGTTTATCTCTTAAGGCTTATCAGTTAATCACCTGGAAACTATAAATAGGGATCCCTGGCACCACATATGATTTCGCCATTCTCATACTCTCTCTCAAGAATTTCGTGACCCTCTTCTCCTCTAGCTTGGGTGTGACTTCCATTTGAGGCAGGATAATTTTGCTGCTCAGCTTCAAGAATTAAAGGTTGGTTTTTCTGTTTTGATCTTTAGTTTCTTTTTCTGGCCTCTAGGTTTTTTGTTATATGTTCAATTAGAAGAAAACATAGATCCTTATAGGTTGCATGTGAACTTAGGTTATTTAGTTCATGGTTTGCACAAAACCTTTCAGGAATATGTTAGACACATTCATATGTGAAAAGAATGATGAAGACATCTTTTATAAAGCATGTTTACGTGTAATTAAAATAAAATAATGGTAAAGTGTTGGAATGGAATTGGGCATTCCAACGCTTTTGGGACAATTTTTGGTGTTTTACAAATATGACACAAATAGATCATATAATTGAATTGAAATAACTTTTATGAAATATTGGTAATATATTGGAGTCAAGCAAATGAGAAATAACATGTTTTGCAAGAATTTCTATTTATGGAAACTTTAATGGTCGAGATTTGCTAAAATGGTATAAAAGAATAAAACGAGAGATGTTTTGACATCTAAGCTATTAGTACTGTTTTATAAGTATATGTTAGACTTATAAATTTATTTTAATTACATGTCAAACATAAGAAATTCACAATTAGTCAAATTGGGACTAAAGGGTAAAAGTGTCCAAAATTATTATATGCTTTAAGAAGGATACTTAAAATTTGGAATGGAATTATATGATGTTTAGAAAGAGTTTATATATGATTTAACACATATTATGTGTTTAGTTGGGTAATTTGTTCTAACCTCTTAATAAATTAATAGAGGTTGAAAGATGTTGAAAACAAGTAGAGTCAAGAGCTAGTTGATCTTTGTAGGTAGACATACCTAGCTACCGAGGTGAGTACATGAGGATTTTTACTGGGTACGTAGCAACAAGTTTTGATGTTAAATATTTTATGAGTAACAGTTTTATAGTTGATTTCTAATGTTGGAACTACAGTATTGTTTTATGTTGAATAGTTGAAATGTTTTCACATGTTTAGAATTATGTACGAAGTTAAGACCAATTTGCTATGATTTGAAATGTGAAATTTGAATTTGATAAGTAAAAATGAAATTGATGATAATGTTGTCCGGAATAGGACCTTACCCACGAGAATGGGGGTCAAACAGACACTACTGGGATAGTACCTCCCGTCGTGAAGTAGTTGTCTTGAGCACGCCCTTATGGATAGATGTGTTCTATTCCATGAATGGGATGAGTAAGTTACGCAAGAACACCCTTACAGATGGATATGTTCCAGTCCGGAAGGGGATGGTAAACGTGGGCGCAGTAAGAACATGATGCTAATAATATGATCTAAAAAAGCAATTGGTCCATGTTTTGGTAAGGAAGTAATGACTATATGTTCTGATGATAAAGTGAAGAATGTAATATTTTATAATGAAGTAATGATTCATGTTTTAATGTTATAACAATGAACTTATGTTGATGATAAAGAATGACTTATGTTTTTATGATAAAGAATGACTTATGTTTTAATAAGAAAGTAATGATCTTATGTTGTGAAGAAGAAGTAATGATTTCTTGAAATACTGATGAATATTATTATTAAGGTTTGTTTTAACTTGTTGGGTCTAAAACCCATGTAGGTAATGAGACATATTTGTCTTACGTATTATTGTTTTAATGTTATGTATCTCAGGATCATGATTATTGCCATTGGATGATAAAAGTGATGGATTAGAATAAAGCCAAGGTTTTATAGATATAATTGAAGACTGGAGGATAGTCTTATCCTATAGACGGTATAGTCATGGGAATTATTGAGAAACATGTTGTTTATGGTATAATATACTCATGTAGTTGTATTGTAATGTTTGGCTATGTCTTGTATTTTTGTTGAACTATTTCTTTTATAGAGTCGGGTCGGTATGGATTTTATCAAATTATCCCAATGTCCATGCCAAACTTTTGGTAGAAATGTTGAATAATCATGGACATTAGCCTTGAGGTGTTTCATTGCTTTACTATGGTTATGTTGATCTGAGTTTGTAACCCCCAATGTTGTTTAAATACTTTTAAACTTATTTGTTTTTGTTGGCACCAAAGTTTTAAAAGACATGAGTTAATGTCATGAGAAAAGTTTTTTGAAAGAATGAAATTTTTACTTCACAATGTTTTATAAATTATTACACCAATTAAGGTGTATGAAAGATGGGGTGTTACAGTAGAAGCATTTTATGGTCGCGTCTGTAACTCCGGTCGATCCAATGTATTGTCCAAAGACTTGGATTAAGGATGCTGCGAAGCATAGGTTGTCTTTAAGAGTTTGTATTGAATATGGTAACAAGATTGATCATTGGAAAATGCTGATGGAAGATATGTCATTTGAAGCGGTTAAGCAACAGAAGTCATACTTATCAGAAGTTGGTGTGCACTAACAAGTGGAGTGAACCAAGGAGGTCCCTGACCGAGGAGGTTCACAACTGAGGCAGTCTTGGACTGGTGACTGACTGAAGAAGTATTGGACTGGTCTTCTGTCAGCTTGGCAACTTCTGATGCAAGAAGGGTTTGTTGAATTTGGATGGTGCTGACATCAAGAAGCATGGTTCAATAGCTTGTCAGCGGATTTTCGGGATCTGGTCTATTGGTCCATACCTCTAGGGTGGACATAGGGTTGAGGGCATGCACTCTACACATAGGGTTTAACCATGTAAACTGCTACTATATATAGTGAATTCCATCTCTAGAATATGGGAGTGCTTGTTTTAGAGTGAATCAATATTTGCAATATTGTAACTTGTTATTCCCCAAGCTAGAAATAAGAATACTCTCATTGCCGGTGGACATAGGTCATCTTGGACCGAACGACCTTGTATCATTGTGTCTTTGTCTTGATATTTGTAAAGCTGTTTCGCACGTCTTCTCGGGTTATTCCATCTGCAGTGCCTGGGTTTGCCTAGTCCGCAGACCTTGCACAGACGATCCGCACCCGAAAATACACAGTGAATGTAAGGTGTACGTAATTGATCCTACAAAGTGTTAAAAGATGGAATGTTAGGAATTATCAAGGTACATTGAACTCTTATCATATGCTTATATTATAATATAACATTGCTGTGACAATCAATTTTTTTCATATATAAGATAAGAATTTATGCAAGTATTCAATATAAAAGAGTTGATACTTAAATAAGCTCAACATGTTGAGCAACAGCAAAATGGTCCAAGAATGTGAAATTATGGAGAATTTATTTGTTAAGACCTTTATTTAACTCATGATATGTTGATTATTCAATTAGAATTTAATCTTAAGGATATAAGGGCGAAGTTTGAAATAAAGGACTAAAAGTGAAAAGTTTATGGTGCAAACTTTGGAAATTATTATCTCAAAATCTTGAAAGATTTGGGCAAAAGTCATCAAGATGACTTTTGTAATATTTGAGATAACAAAAATATAAGAAAAAGATTCGAGTCATTTGGAGTTGTAACGAATGAGTTATGATGAAATTAAAATGGCCAAAAATGACAAAAATAACCAATTTGTCATGTTCAAGGGCCGTTAATGAAAATTCTAAAAAGAATTGGCCTCGAGTCATTAAGAGGAAATTGTAAAGCTCATTCTCATCCTTCTAAAAGTACAACTTTTGTAAAATTTGGATTTAGTTATGGCCACTTAAAGAAGGCCGAAAAATTTTCCAAGTCATTTGAGCTTAGGATATTCTGGTAATTTTGGTTTCTGATCTGATTTGAAATCAGGTTATTAGAACACGGTTTGTGAGAACCGATGGCGTGTTTCCTCTACTTTTGAGACACGATTTTCCCCCTCCCGGAAAATCACAATCACGCCAAAATTCAGAAATCTAGGGAGAAGAGAAAGAGAAATCGGGCAAGGCAAGAAATCAAGAGAAAGAGGGAGACGGGAATGGAAGTAGCAGCATGATACACACACGCACAAACCGATCGGTGCATGTGTGGGAACAAATCCAGATCCGGAAAGAACAGATGAAGAACAGATCGCCGGAAAGGAGCAACCCCCGCCGCTACCGGCGGCGGCTACGATCGAGGATGTCGGCGGTGGTGGGTGTGTTTATGCGATCCACGAAATCAAAAAGGAAAGGACAAGTAGAGCTCTGAACCAGCTCTTGGGGTTGCGTTTTTTTTTTTTTGTTTATGCGATCCACGAAATCAAGAGAAAGAGGGAGACGGGAATGGAAGTAGCAGCATGATACACATACGCACAAACCGATCGGTGCATGTGTGGGAACAAATCCAGATCCGGAAAGAACAGATGAAGAACAGATCGCCGGAAAGGAGCAACCCCCGCCGCTACCGGCGGCGGCTACGATCGAGGATGTCGGCGGTGGTGGTGTGTTTATGCGATCCACGAAATCAAAAAGGAAAGGACAAGTAGAGCTCTGAACCAGCTCTTGGGGTTGCGTTTTTTTTTTTGTTTAATCAAGTCAGAAACAGCTCGTAGGGCCGATATCGGATTGTCGGGTCGCCGGAGATGCGGTGGCCGACGGTGGGAGAAGAGGAGGCAGTCGGAGGTCTCTGTGGTTCACGATGACGTTCAGAAAGAGGGTTACTGGGCCGAAAGGAAGCAACAACGATGACCTTCTGCTGTAGGAGAGTTGAGGCGACTTCAGGCAGCCGGAAACACGACCGCCGGCGACGGTGGGGTCGTGGTGCGACGTCAGGCAGCGGGGGAGGCGAATGAGTGACTATAAAGGTCTGATTATTTTGTAGAAGCCTTCCTCCAGCTTTGATTTCAGATTTTTAGAAATGTAAAACTTTGATTTTTGGAAACCTAGTTGGTGTAAACCGAAAATCCTTTCATGCATGTCAAAATCTGGTGTTGATTGCAGTCTTAAACATGGATTGAACAGGGAATTCATGAAAGACGGGCAAGAACATCCATAATTTCATATTTTGGATAGAAAAGTGAAAGGTAAAAGTTTAATCTTGAAAGTCTAGTTTATTGAGCTTGAAAATACACGATGCATGTTGGATTTGGAGATTATTTTACGGTTTATATCTTGTTTTGGTTTCAAAAATACGTATGAGTTACAAGCTAGATGTTATTGTGGTTAACCGATGGGTTTAGAAGCATGAACTTGTTGGAACCATTCCTACATCAAAGAACCAATTGAAATATACAAATCTAGTTCGATTTGACAGCTTTGCATTTTCTATCAAAGTCAAACCACAAGTCTACAAATAAAATTAGTTGGGTTAGGTTTGGTTTATGTTAAAATTGGACTTGTATTAATGATATGCTATTACTATAGAACTAGAAACACCAAAGAATCAAGAAAATGAAGCTAGTTAGTTTGGTGATAATCAAATGACAAAATAAGGAACAAATTTGACTTTTATAAAGTCTAAATGGGACAAAAATGAAAATTTACGCCTGTGATCACTAGTTAAAATATGATTTATGAGACATGTTTACATTTGAAAATGGTAACATTGAATTGGGGATATAAGTATTTGGTTAAACATCTTATAAAGTATCGTTTAGTCATGAAAATACTATAATTGAGTTATTTTTAATTAAATTGCCGTTTTAAGCCTAAGAACCAAAAGTTTGAGAAGTAACCTCAAGACTTCAGTACTATGATTATTGTCATGTTATTATAGTAGATTAAAATAAAGTTGAAAGTTTGGGTCAATAAAAGTTGAGTTTTGGTTAAGCCTAAAAATGACATAATTGGAAACGGTTGAACTAAAAAGTTACAGTTTTAGCATATATGAGCCCGTATGGGTATGAAATGAATTTATATCAACATATATGTGTTGTTGGGTGGTTTTGACAACAACATATGTAAAAAGTGTGATGTTTAAAAATAATTTTTATTTTTATAATCTTTAGCGGCAAAATTTGTCAAAAAAATAGAATAAAAGAGCCAAAGGATGGATGTTTTGACATCTAAGCATTTATATTGATTTATAAATATGTTGAGATCATAAAGTTACTAAAATTTCATGTTAAAACCCGCAAAAACACAATTAGGCAAAGTAGGATGCCTAAATAGGAAAACGGTCAAAAAGTGTCGAAACGAAAAGTGGCATAAAAGGCCCCATAAAGCTTTACCAATGTTTTAAACACTATTAGTACATTGTTGGGTTATATAACAATGAGTTGAATACAAGTTTACATGAACTTTGGATGGAATTGTCAAAATGGGACAATGGGTAAAATCGTCCAAAATTGTTATTATGCCTTAAGAGTCATACTTGGACATTGGAATGGAACTAGATGATGACTAGAAGTAGTTCAAAAATGATTAGACAATTACTATATGTTTAGTTGTCTAATAAGTTCTAATCTTCTATTAGATTAATAGAGATTGAAGGACGTTTGAAAGCAGCGAATGACTAGACTTATGTGGATTAGTGTAACTAGACGTACCTAGCTACTAAGGTGAGTACATGTGACTTTTTCTCACTATAGGGTACATGGCAAATTGTTGACAAAGCTTTTACGTGATTTATGAAGATTATATGATATGCAAAATCGTTCTACGTATGTTATGATTATGAAAGTTTTATACGATGATTTTGAAAGAATGTTTTGACATCAAGCCTACAATGATTACGAAAGTATGTTTTAGCCTACTCTGTTATTGAAAGATTGTTTTGGCTTCAAGCCTACTATGCTTATGGAATATTTAAATTATTAATGTTTATGTTATTGTACATGCATCTCATGGCAATATGTGATTTCATGTACAAAAGAGAAGTTGTGTTTTTAAGCATGCATAGAGTGTCAATGCATGAGTCAGAGAGGTCTGGACACGTCCCCGTAACGGGACAAGACTCTACTGGGATGGTACCTCCCGTCGCGAAGCAGAAGTCTTTCAAACGTCATTATAGGATGATTTGTTCTCCTGTTTTGGCAAGCTTTGGTTTTTATAGACCTTTCGGCGCAGTATGTAACGGCGAGCTTTTGTCACAAATGTGACCTGGTCTTTTAGACCTAAGGCGCGGGTAGGAAAACCCGCGAGATTTGCATTAGTGTGTGAATCATGCATTGCATGTGCACCTATTATGTATGACACGTATTGAATTGAATATATTGTTTAAGTTTCAAGATTCTACAAGCTGGCTTCGCAAAGAATTTTTGAAAGTAAATGTCATCTATATCACTTAGATCGTAAATAAGTTTTTGGAAAGTAAAGGTCATATTATATAACTTATTTTTCAAGGGATTTTGAAAAGAAATACGTCAATTATATGATATTGCTTATACAACATTTTCAATTATGTTTTGAGTCTAAAACACATGTAGCTCACGAGATGTTTTCGTCTTACGTATTTCATTTTATGTCATGTATCCCAGGTTTTAGACACGAGAGATAGGAGCAAGTAGATGACCCGAAGAAATTGAGATGTTAGATGGAGTGAACCTTGGCTGATGTACTGATTTGTAATCCTAACTTGCTTTTTTATGGTTTAGTTTGGTATGAAGTTGTAACCCTCAAAGTTATTTAAATATTTTTAAAAACTAAATGGTTTTTGTTGGGACCGAAATTTTAAGACATGACACGAGGTCATGAGAAAAGTTTTTAAAATATGACATTTTGTTCTATAAAGAAACACAGTTTTTGAAATATGAGATTTTTCAACATTAAATTTTATAAAATATTACACCATTTATGGTGTATGAAAATCGCGGCGTTACAATTTCCTTATTACTTAAGGTAACTACGTGAGAGTGATAACATTGCACTTAACTGTCTAGTCAGTTGAGAAGGAATAGAAAAAAATAAGTAATTGCAAGGGTAATAAAGTATGTACGGTAACATCAAAATACTATAAAGGGTATATAGTGACCAAATGGAATGATCAAGGAATCATGAAACTTATTTAGGTTTAAAGACACAAATAAACAATGATGGACTGATCAAAGCACAATGAAAAATGGTTAACTGATGAAAACATATAATGAAGGAAAGACGTTTATGGCAAGGTAGATGGCTATTATGAAAGGACTAGTCAGTTGATCTTATTCAAGCAGTGTGTAAGGATAAAAAAAAGAAGGAAACACTCATAGAAACAAAAGTATAAAAGTAAATGTATATGTGTATAATATGAAAACAAAAATACAAATGTTAAATGGAACATATGTTGACTTTTGTAAAGTCAAACTCCATTGACAAAGGAAATTGAGTAGATTTCAAACACTCTAGCAGAAGCACTCAACAATTATTAGACAAGTAAAGGAGAAATTAAAGATGAAATTTTGCCTAGAAAGGTTCTAATGATAGAAGTTGAAACTCCAAGCTTAAGTATCATCATTTACTAATGAACTCATGATTATTTAGTGATTCCAGGGACGAAATTTTGCCACAAAAGAGGCGTCGACAGTGGTGGTTTGATAATGGCGACACCGGTTTGAAATGACCATATTGGTCATTTTAATGTTGGAAAATAACACCAACATTTGATTTTATTTGGTGGAAAAATTTAAGGTAATTTTTGGAAACACTGTATAGTTCAAAGATAGACTTGCTTGCTTCAACTTCATGCTAGATGTGTTTAAGGATTTGTGAAGGAATTTGTGTGTTATGTTCAAAAGCATAAAGACGATCAAGTATATGTTTGAGATTAGTTAAAATTAATGAATTGGAAGCATGAAATTATTGAATGCAAGTTCGAATGTAGTTTTGCTACATGTTATATTCCTAATATTAAATTTAATAATGTCAAATACTCAAGAATAAGAGGATTGTTAGTGTAAAAATTAGACAAATTTGACTTTTTAGTTGGAGTCAAACTTTGGTTATAGAAATGAAATAACTTGGACTATAAATTATGAATATTGAAATTGGGATTGTATTTATGTAATACTATATGGAAATAGTTGGAAACATCAATGAATCAAGCATTTTGCCGGGCAATTGAGTTTAAAATAACAACTTAGTCAAAAGGGGACCACGTCGACCATCAGTAAAAGTCATACTCTAAAAAGAATTGGAAATCCAATGTCTATGGTTAAGAAGCTAGTCACACTTTGCAATTTGAGTCAAGTTTCTACTAGTAAATGTTAATGTTAAGTTTAAAATTCAAGTATCTGATATATTATCATATAATGAATCATTTTGATTAAAAAAACTTAAAATGGGGCAATTTTGGTAATTGCCCAAGTTGGTCAAGATAAGTAAAATTAGAAGATTTAGATTTGTAACATAATGAAAGTGTACTTAGAAATGATCAATATTTGTGAAAGAATGTAAATACAAGAAAATGTTATGTGAGAGACAATTAGATAGAGTATAATGTCATTCTTGAAAGTAAGTTGACTATATATGGAAACTTAGCCTAAAGTGATGAATAAAGGCTTATGAAATGGATGCTTAGGTAATGAAATAAATACCTAGTAAATGATAGAAATAATTACAGAATCTTGTATAGATGATAAATGAAATTGTTGGAATTAAATAGGTTTGCTGCAAGATGAAATACCATGGAAAGTGGAATGAGACTAGACTGTTACCTAATATCCTATTGTAGAAGCATTTCATGGAAAAATGGGAGTATGACAAGTAGGGCTGAAAAATTTTCAACTTAAAACATGCATAACTTTTGAGCAGTAAGGAGTTTGGATGCCAACATTATATCGTCAGTTCTTTTGGGACAAGGCTCAAACAACCTACCAAAGCGCACTCGTTATCACGAAAAGAGCTTTCTAGGTCTCAATTTAAGCGTATTTTCCTCTTATAAGAGAATATTAGATTTCTGTAATATCATGTTTTCCCATGTTTATTTAGAAGGTTAATTAAGCGAAATTGATATCTGATAAACGCGCTTTTATATTACATATTTTACACATTATTGGACCGGGTTTTAGTTATTTTATCTTTGTAAAATGACTAATAATGCTCACTTCTAGTGCAAGTTTCATTGTGTGGAATTTATGTTAAAATACAGGGTTTAAAGTGTAAAATTGGTGAAGATAGACATAAAGAAACGAGGATAAGGATCAAGAGAAAGTCGCAATGCGGGACATTGCTCTTCGTGGCGCCAGGCATGGGATAAGAACATTATCTGATTTGACTTGAATTTCAAAAAGCGAGGAATCAGGATAAGGCACGACTCGCGACGCAAAAACCCAAGGTCGGCGGCCCGAGCCACCAGATTTCACAACTATAAATAGAGGCTCCTAGGTCGAATTTCAGGGAGCGAAGACTGATACATCGAGTAGATCTCTAACATCTTTGACCCAATTTCATAGCTTTTCAGTTTACACTTGGTAGTTGGTTAGTTATACTTTATTTTCCAACATTTTCGGGTTTTGTAACGACTCTCGTGTTCTGAGTATTCCGCATTCAGGAATTTCTCTACCCACAAAGAGATCGATTTTCTGTTCTAGGAGTAATCATTAGGGTCCTATTTCGGTTTTGGTTTCGTGAACGATTGTCGGTGTTATTTATTTATAAAATATTCGATTTTTAGTATCGTTGGTGTTTGGAACTATAGTTTATGCGTTAATCTAGTTTGATTGAATTTTGATGTTTGTTTCGAGTTTGATTTTGGGATCAAGTGTAGTAATATGCCTGCTATAGAGTGGCACTATAATATGTTTTTTTATCGACACAACAGTGGTAAACCACGAACTTCATGGTCCGACCATTACTTAACCTAACTATTGGATAGTAAGGTTAAATCTAGTATATTTGACCGTATCAACGACTGCGACATGTCAATCTCAGCTTTGACTTTTAGAAATTTGTCAATACTTACCAAATTTAGCTCCCCTACAGATTGGATTTTTGTAAGCTTTGATAAGCGCTTTGAAATTTATAAAATTCTCCTATGGCATTTCTTAAACATTTTTCTATGTTTGTACTTCCTAGAGAAGGACGAGGAAAAATAAAATTTAAATTATATAAATTTAAATTATATATATCATACTGCAGCTAGTAGTTTATATGGAAAAACGAGATTTTGGATTATCTTCAACCATTAATGTAACTAAACTAGATATTTGGCATTTTGTACTACTTTCAATCAAAATACACAATGTTAATTTCTGTTGTTGTTTGTAATTATTTTCAATTTATACTATATATTTGGTTTTGTTTTCATAAATTTGTGAACTTATTTCTATTTAAAAAACAAATCAAAGTCATAAAATGTTATAATATAAGAACTATAACCATACAATTTACAAGTTAAAATAGTCAAACATGTTAGGGTTTATCAGCCGATTTTTGCATTATATATATATATATATATATATATATATATATATATATATATATATATATATATATATATATATATATAGTCAAACATGTTAGGGTTTATCAGCCGATTTTTGCATTATATATATATATATATATATATATATATATATATATATATATATATATATATGCAAAAATCGGCTGATAAACCCTAACATGTTTGATATATATATATATATATATATATATATATATATATATATATATATATATATATATATATATATATATATATATATATATATATATATATATATACATACATACATACATACATACATACATACATACATACATACATACATACATACATACATACATACATACATACATACATACATACATACATACATACATACATACATCAATGTTGTAAAAATCGTTTGACTGTAGTTTGGTAGTCGAGTAGGGTTAAAGGATTAAACGACGATACGTCGAGGATTAATCGGAAATCCTAACATATAAAGGAATTTATTTAAAAATAATGAATATAACAAAATAACAAAGTATGATTCATATTATTTTTAGACACACATAAAAGATTATACATTTGTGTATTTTCATTCTTTAATTTAGATTTTCTTCAGATTTCTTGACTTACTAGACCTATATTGAACCAAAATAAAAAAAAATTTAAAATTATTGAAAAATATACAAAAATATTTAAAAAAATTAAAAAAAGACCGCCGAGACTGATTAATTGGCCGCCAAGGACCGCTAAATCTGATATTTGACCAAACCGCCAAGTCTGACTGATTAGGTTTAATCATAATCGGTTGCAGACCGCCAAACGATTAATCGGCCGGCAAAGCCGATTTTTGCAACATTGATATATATATATATATATATATATATATATATATATATATATATATATATATATATATATATATATATATATATATATATATATACATACATACATACATACATACATACATACATACATACATACATATATATATATATATATATATATATATATATATATATATATATATACACACACATATATACATACATACATACATACATATATATATATATATATATATATATATATATATATATATATATATATATATATATATATATATATACACATATATATACATACATACATACATACATACATACACATACATACATACATACATACATACATACATACATACATACATACATACATACATACATACATACATACATATATATATATATATATATATATATATATATATATATATATATATATATATATATATATATATATATATATATATATATATATATATATACTAGCTGCGTACCCGCGCAATGCGGCGGCGGCAAATAGTTTTGTTTCGGCAATTACTTTTTAGGTTTTAGATTGCAGATGAGAGGGGGAGTTGGCGAATATGAGAGTGATTAATTTCTTTTCGGGCGATTGATTACCTTTCCAACGATATAGGGGACGGTAAATACCCGAGAGGAAAGTACAATGCAATAATAACAACAATAATAGAAGTGCAATGTTATAATCCCAAAAAAATAGAGAAAGTAAACATTTCGTTTGGGGAGAACTCACATTTAAATAAAATGCAATGCCATAATCTGCCAAAGTAAACATTTCCAGTGTAATAACTTTAAAAAAAATGAAAAAGTGAAAGAATCCATCACATAAATAGCAATGTACTAAAGTTTATGTGTGTGCAGGGGATGTGTGTTCATGAATTTTTTAACCGAAAAAGGAAAGTACAATGCTATAATCCGCAAAAAATAAAGCAAAGTAAATGCTTTGTTTGGGCAGAACTCTCATTTAAGGAAAGTACAATGCTATAATAACAACAATAATAGAAGTAGAATGTTATACTGCACATATCGGTGTGATCTACAGGTGATCCACATGGACACCTACAATCATAAAAACCACTGTATAATAGAAACAATTTAAACAAATTATATGAATATATTCGATTATAAAAGAATAATCTGATTGTAAACTTTCATTGTCTCCTCGCGTTTTCGTCATATGCTATAATTGGCAATGAAATGAAATATTACATTAGATAAAAGGCATTGGAGCATTACATTAAGCTGCAACGAAATAGAATATTATTTACATTCTGAACCAAAATATATAAAAAAAAGCCATTGGAACATTACATTAAGATGCAAGATTACATTCTTTGACAAAATATAGATAAAAGGCAATGTACGTTACAACTGCTTATGAACAAGTTGACGCCGATTCAAAGGGTTTTCTGTTTGAAGTCTTCGAGTTGGAGGGTTAGGGTTTACTACCTTTTTGGGTTTACAGCTTATATTTGTGACTTTGATAAATAACGATTTTATCCTTCTTATTTGCAATTTGAAGCTGACCTCGAGTCCACGTAGGCATCTAACCAGTGATTTTGAAAATTTTCAAATTATTCAAAATTTTTAAATTTCGAAAATTTGAAAATTTTCAAAAAAATTTCAAATTTGGAAAATTTTAAATTATTCAAACTTTTTAAAATCATTCAAATTTTCAGACTTTTCAAATTATTCAAAATTCTAAAACTTTTAAAATTATTCAATTTTAAAAATTTTAAAATTCAAAAAATTTCAAATTTTATAATTTTAAAAAATTTAAATTATTCAAAATTTTCAAAATAATGATGACGATGGCATATGTTCGTCACGGATTGTCGGATCTATAAAAAAAATCATGAACACAAAAACACCAAAATAAATTCAAAATTGTCTACAAAACAAATCAACCATATTTTATTACAAAACAAATCAAATGACATATATTCTAAAAAGTAAAAGGGATCCTTTACGTATAGAATAATAGAGATTACAATAACTTAAACCATTATTTTAAAAGAAAATGACTAAAATAGCCTAATCCCATAAGGGTTTTCCTCAAAACAGCCAAAATTTAGGGGTATTCCCCGAAATAGCCAACGAAAACGCAGCCAAGGGAGGCCAGCTGGGAGGCCAGCTGCGTTTTGCTCTCCTCCCCTGCGTTTTCCTCTTCCTTTTTCCTCCCCCTGCGTTTTGCTCTCATCCTCTGCGTTTTCCTCCCCATTGGCTGCGTTTTCCTCCATTTTCTTCTTGAGGATTTTGGTGGTTCATGGGTTTAGTTGTAATTTTTGACCAACTTTGAACACTCGTCATTTGTTCATACGAACTCGGATTGAGTTGAAGTTTTTTTTCGAAAAAAAAATCACCATTTAGCAGCTACCGGGCATCAGCTGAGTTTTGCTCAGAGGAAAACGTAGCTAAGGGCCTTTTCTGCGTT
>CM042015.1:108183076-108245576 GCA_023525715.1 Cichorium intybus
TTTTTCGTAGGAGCTAAACATGATTAATTTGCTGCTAGCGCTGCAATAAAATCCATATATATGATCATGAAAATTTAAATTTAAGGGTGCAAAACATGTGTTGTGGACATGTATAAATATGTCAAGGTCGGGTCCCATGAAAGAATCAATCCATAGTTCTGCATCTATCTTGTATTATAAGAGCTTTTTGTTCAATCTTTGGTAGCTAAAAAACTGTCATCATGTGGTCCATGTTCATTCGAACTCTTTGTTTTCTTCTTTTAATTGTACATCAAGATCATTATGTGATTCGGGCGTCAAGAGTTTTTCGAAAGATCATTCAATCTGAAATGCCTTCAACCATCGATGAATCACTGATCTTCAATCATCATCGTGTTCATGAGCCAGTGCCACCACGTGTTTCCCCAACAGCTTATGAGCCAAGGAAAGAGGCAAGCGGACTTGTACCACTACCGTCAATACTGCGGCCACCACCACCACCAGGTTATGGGCCATTGCGACAGGCTTATGGACGAACAAAAAGTGGACCAGCGGTACCAACTTTTTGGTCAATGAAGGAGGGACCATCAGATGGTCGGGGCCACCAAATCCCACCTCCCTCCAGCTAGTCTCATAATAAAGTGCGTACTTATGGAGGAAAAAGAACTAGAAATAAATAAAGTTATGTATTGTTGGTTTAGGCAATACCCTGCCAACTTTTTATAGTGGTAATTTACATGTTGTAGTGAAACAACGCATTATGGCCCAAAGATGGTTTTCAGATTTCACAAGTTGAACGAGGGTATTATTTGATCCTCAAAACAAAATCAGATGTCGCATAAATGGGCTAAAAGTCTAAAACGAATATAAGCCAAGTTTTAATAATACTATAACAGGAAACTCTCGAACAATCATATTATTCGTCGTTTATCGTCTAATTTCTTACATCAGGCATAGTTTTCATGCCAAATTTTAGAGTGACATGTATCCATCTTCTTCGTCATCACCATTACCCATCGACCTTATGAGATTTGGTAATGTTAATGTTTCTATATAGCTATGACCCGTAGGGAATATAAAACTAACTCATGATTATCCTATTTAAATGACTATAAAACCTATTGAGACCGGATTTCATGTGTTCGGCAGAAAAATTATCCAAACAACATGAGGATAATTAATTATAACAGTATGCCAAATCAACCGTCAATATGTATGTATGTGTGTATATTTATGCACGCGTGCGTAGAGCTTTTTGCAAGAATATGTTCATTTTCCTTTTCATTTGCAAAAGCAGGGCCACTTTTATTTCTTTTGTAGAAATGGGTCAATGACCCATCTCAAGTCTCAACAATCAAAGGTATAATATTTTGATAGATGACCCTTCTACAATTTAAATATTATCCCTACAATTTATTAACATTTTTATTTATGCATAATCTACCAATTTTATATTTTATCTTTAGTATACATTATATATAAACTTATGAACATTGTTAATATTTATAGAAAATTGTTAAGGATCTAAACCATTAAAAGATCATATTTAATGTTTTTGACTCAATATTGAAATTGAATGTTATTATAAATATATAAATAAACTAAATATACAATTTTTAAGTCAAATTAATTAAAAAAAACTCTTTGAAAGCAACTGAAAAATAAATATAAATGTCAGAATTAGAAAGTCATTTGAACTCTAATAAATGCTATATGAATATATTGTTAAATCATCTAGTTTTTGATTGTATAGTTATCACTTTTTCACATACTAAAGGTAATTCTCTTGTTAATCATTGTAATGGCAAAATATATACAGATGACAAAAGTACATGTAATCAAGTACTATCACTTTTCAAATGTTCCTATATTTTTCAGCCGTTACAATAGGATTCATTGTGATATGATTTAAGTATGCATTTGTTATTTATATAATTTTAATGATATTCAATATTGGTAATTTAGGAGTGTTCGCGGTACATTATAACGCGGTTTAAGTGAAAATCTGCATAACGTGGTTTGAGAGTTTTTAAAAACCGCAATCCATACTGTATAGTGTGGTGCGATACGGTCGTTTTTTATGTTTAATCAATATAAATACTTAAATTTTACAGAATGGGTGTAGTTTTTATATGTTTATGTTTACTTGTGGTTATTTAGAAAACAATAATCCTCACTAAATTCAGATTTTTGGCCAGGTTACTACTTTCCACTTTCACGTTAATTATGATTTAGATAATGGTTGGCTTAACGAAAATGTAAAACATCAAATCTGTAGTTGATTTTGTCGTCTAAATCACGTTATGAGGTGCACTTTGACGACATCATTAATGATATCAATTTAAAGATATTAGTAATATATTTTTATTGGTATAACTTGTTGGAACTTATATATAAATTAACTAATATACAATAACTAGCGGGAGCCCGTGCTCCGCACTGGTTCGGGAGTGCTGGAGAACGGGTCTGGATATGTGAAAAAAAAAAAAACAGCGTACTTGCTCATGTCCAATTATAGCAATGTCATCAAAATACGATTCTTTTTTTGTTTTTTGTTTTTTTTTATACGACCAGGTGGAGTGGCAAAAGCTCTGCCCCTTGGCTTATGTCGACATATTGATTCCTCCACACAACAAACGACCCAACTATAACATCGTTCTTTCAATTTTTTTCGTATTATCAAATTGTACTTTGAAAAACCTTACTAATTTATATATAGATTCATCAAGTACTCACCCTCTTTTAGGGTTTGGACTCTTGGACAATTTATTCCGCTGTAAACAAAATCAGAAATACAATTGTTTATTTCAAAGAAAATAAGGTGAGAAAATAAAATAAAAAATCCCACCTTAATATTAGATGTTCCCACTTGACTTATTCAAGCTTTCCCGTTTTCATTCAATCCTCTGTAATCCTGAATTCATGCTCACCTTAAAGTTTCCAATTATGCCCCTGCAATCAAACATCTTTTACACAGTATCCTTTGCATTGTAGACTTCATTAAGCACAACAACAGTATGACGGATATTCCTGTACACATAGTGTATTGAAATTAACTTGAGCCCTTTAAGCTCCTTTGCATTGTAGAATTTGCCTTTTTCTTTAACAAAAAATACCAACACAGACAAACCTCCTAAAATACAATTCATTAATGATTAATAGTTTCTTTTTCTTGAATGATGAAAAGGTTATGGGATAAAAAGATTTCCAAGTTTACCGGAGAACTTTTTTTAATATTTTTCATAGACAACTTAATAACCATATTACAAAAATGTAATTGTGTTAGAAATAAGACATCATGTCTGCAGTCAAAATGAGTGAGTTAGGAGGAAATGGAGAGAATTTTGAAAAAATAAATCCCACATTTTAGGAGAAAGTTTAAGGACTTGTAGGGAAAGTTGAAAAGAAAATAAATGAGAGATTGTAAGAGTTTGTTAATGACCAAACTACCCCTGACCTAAAGAGTTGACCAAGGAAGAAAGGGACACCTTGAAGCGGTAGCCATGTATGCCATATTTCATGAGCTAATATTGATCCTATCAACAACCTGTATTCAGAACATGATTAATTAGATTAGACCCAAATCTAATAAGTATGAATTATCTAACTAAATGTCTACAATATAGCTAAATTTAAAAAAATAGAAAAAAAATACAAAGACAGACCATATAAAATGGGAATAGACCTTACAGTGACGTGTCAACTTATATGGTTCGGTTCTCACGTTGAGGACCCAAAGTCGGCTCCGTAGCCCTGGTCGTCTCAAAACCTATCAATAAATATGATTTTGAAAAGACAAAACTTCATAAATGGTCCCTGTGGTTTCAGAGGATATCGAGTTTGGTCCCTAACTTTCAAAAGCCTCAAGGGTAGTCCCTGTGGTTTGAAAACTTTTGTTAAATCGTCCCTGAGCCATACAAAATGACTAATGTACCCTTTTTTAATTTCTTTTACATTTTCTTTAACTACAATTTATTTTTACCAAACTCATCACCGGTATTGACACTCTCCATTTCCTAATTTATGAAACATCTGTCAATGCCTCAACATGCGCTCACCGTTTCTCTCTTGCGAATCTTCATAAATGGCGATTGAACTACTCTCTGAAAATTCCGGCACCGGTGGGAACATGACGATGAGTCCTCGAATTTCATTCTCTCATGATCTCTCCCAATCTGATACAGTCCACGTCAAACAACTTCTCCGGTCATTCTCATCTTCCTCCGGCGTCGATTTCAATTTCTGCGTTCAACAGAATCCCAACAACCACCATGCTTCCATGACCGACGAGCTTTTCTCCGACGGAAAAATCATCCCAACGCAAATCAAACACCACCCATCACCTCCACCACCGCTACCACCACAATCGCCACTTGCAAACCACACCCCACTGCCGGCGGTAGACGAAGAGCAACAAAATTCATCGAAATCATTTTGGGGATTTAAGAGAAGCAGCAGTTGCGGCAGCGGATACGCTCGAAGAGCTGATGTATAATCATTGAAGAACATGATTACGCACCTGTAAACAACAGACACACATTCACTCACAATCAATATGCCCTCTACGAGTAATGATTTTGGACGGAATTGCCTGTATTCGTCAATTATCGCACACGACTTTCCTTTTTTCTTTCTTTCTGATAGTTAAGACCAAATCCCCCTTTAATTTCATGAGTTTCCTGTTACAAGAGGCAATCTTTCACTATACTTGTCTTTATGATATTTCGTCCTTGATTATTAAGGTATCCAAGATGATATCTTGGAATGTCGTCGATTAGGCATCCATATGGGTCTCCTGTTATACGATGAATGCAATTTGTCACTATACCTGAAAATCTTTTTATGTTAGGAGTCAGCTTCATCACCATCCTGATCGCAAGTGCCATCACAAAACAATAAACTCAACAGCAAAACAATGAATAAGTTGATTGATTTTGGGAAGAAAGCAATGTTCTACCTTAGGGTTTTATCAGGTTATGAAGAACGCCGCATCAGATCTTACCGATTGGATCTTGGGGGTGGGGGTGGGGGTGGGTTTTCAATGTTTTTTTTAATATGAAATTAGTTTAAGTAAAAGATAAAATAAATAAAAGGGTATAAAAGTCTTTTTATGTGGGTGAGGGGCCAACTGTGATAGAAAATTGAAACCACAGGGACTAGGCGTGAGGTTTTTGAAAGTTAGGGACCATACTCGATATCTTCTGAAACCACAGGGACCATTTATGAAGTTTTGTCTTTTGAAAAAATTAATAACATTTTAAAAGGGTATTATAGAAAAATTAGTAATTAGTCTGAAAAAAATGTACAGTATGCTGACAAGTAAAGATAATTACACCATGAACTTTTAAACGAACCCTAATCTACTAACGACAAGTAAAAATCAGATGATCAACATGGGAGAAAAGAAGGGACAGAAGGAGAAAACGAACCATAATGTTGCAGGTTGTGTTATTCAGATGTCGTCAGCTTTTCGCACCTCTGTTACTCGATCTTTCTCTCGCAACCCCTTTATCTCTCTTTTAAATAAACTCATTGGAGTAAAACCCACGTTGAAGTCTCCTTCCCCAACCTGAGGTAAGGCTGCAAAGAAGGAAAATAGTGACAACACCTATTGGAGTAGAGTGAGGCAAAATCTTGTGCAAAGGAAAGAGCAGGGGGCAACATTGTTTCTGATCTGTATTCAAACTTTTTATCCAACTCGCACCTGAACCTTACATCTTTATTCATCATCTTTCTCCTCTATATCACTACAGACATCTCAATTTTGTTCTTGAGGTCAAAAAGAAGAAATTGTAAGCAATCGAGGAAAATAGTAAAAATAAATACAAACTCTAGCAAATGATCAAACACTTGGTGTGCAAACGAAAACCCAAGAAAGACCGTGGCAATTCTCTAATAGAAAAAACGAAGAAACATAAACCCTAGACCAGAAACCGGCAATTAGCCATAAATCACAATCCCACCCTACGATTGCAAAGCGGGAAAAGAATGGGAAAACTTACCAAATGACCACCGATAACTCAAGAAACGAAAAAGGGGAGAGATGAAATAGATTTTTCAAAATACAGGAAAAAATAATAGTATGATTGTTATCTCTTGTATTCAACTCTTTTTCATTATTCTAAAAAACAGGAAGTTACTAAACTGCGTGAATCGTATACCTGTGTAAAGTATTTAAGAGCTTGGACATAATCACCCTGGGCCTGAAATTCCCTTCCTTTTTCAAGAAGCTCCACCGCTTCCGCCACTCTCCGGGATACCTCCGAGCTTGCAGTTCTCTCGACATCCGTAACCAGATCGAAAATAGACGCTGCAACAGCTGGACCGGAGCTACAACTCAACTGAATGGTTGTGATAGATATTGGAAGAGAAAGCAGCAGTAATTTCCTCCTTTGTATTGTTAATTGGGATTCTGAAGATGAGGAGACGATTATGAAGAACGGCTTTCTTCAATTTCAGCCAATTCAAGAACCTCTTGTTCCAAGTCATAACCTAAAATCGACTGAGAAGCTCTTGTTCCAAGTCATAACCTAATTCACACACACACTAATATGTGTTGCAACTTGATGCGAGAGAAGCATGAGGGAGAAATTGGGTGGCGACGGCAACGAATTTGTCGAATGAACGTCGATGGTTAAATTGCTTAAGAGACAGAAGGCGGATTCGGAGATGACGAAGTGAAGCGGTGGGAGAAGCGTATGGAATATTAGATGGCGGTGGAAGAAAACAGATCCAGATGCATCGGTTGCAGTAGCAAATCATCCAAAAACAGGAATTCGACACAGTTGGTAACTCAAGTACTGCAAGGAAGGGAAATCGGTGCATAGGGGTAAGGAAGATCCGTAAAAGGACCCGGATCCGGGTAACACCCGCGTTACACCCCAAAAAACAAAGTCCTCATGTTACGTTGCGAAAATTACGCTATTTAATATATAGTAGAATAGAATAGAATAGAATATAATAGAATAGAATAGAATAAGAGTATATGTCAAAAGTATAACAAATATATCAAATAAAGATTAACAGAACTCGATTATAATATAATAAATATACCAAATAAATATTAAATTTAGCCGAATGCACGTATATTTTAATATCTTTATGTTTACTTGTGCTTCTTGAAATTTTAGAGGACCTTTTATGAATAATATTTCAAACGTTTGGTTCCTTTGCCAGGGTCAAAGACCTATTTTTTACAAAAGGAATTGAATTAGCCCCACTTTTATAAAGGAAATAGGAAAACACCTCATTCATACAAGAAACATAAATTGATTTTTTCAATGTAAAAACAAGCTAAAGTAACTTTTAGTTACTTTCAATTCACAGTTCCAAACTTAGTTCACACTGACACATTTCAATTCTAACACACTTGCTCGAAACGACTTGTAGCATATTGTCGATGTTTTCCAAGGAAAATGACTTATAAAGGTAATTATGTTTTAAAACTGTTCAAAAAACATTATCCAAGTTTGGTCTGTTCAAAAAACACCATCCAAGTAAGGCCTTTGTACAAAAAACACCATCGAACTACATGTTTTGTTCAAATTTTACCCGATGGTAACCGGCTCTTGCAGGTTAAATGATGACTTGGCCTAATACTTGGTGACCACCCAAGTCATCCTTTAACCTGCAAGAGCCGGTTACCATCGGGTAAAATTTGAACAAAACATGTAGTTCGATGGTGTTTTTTGTACAAAGGCCTTACTTGGATGGTGTTTTTTGTACAAAGACCTTACTTTGATGGTATTTTTTGAACATGCTAAACTTGGATGATGTTTTTTGAACAGTTTTGAAACATAATTACCCTTATAAGTCATTTTCCCATGTTTTCCACTACACTTGTAGTTTGAAAATATGTTTAGGTTTTGGTGGCAAGGGTCTTTTCGCGTTGACCATGCAAGGGGTGCAACCCTCTTGAGTCCTCTTATTCATTGGGTTCGGGATGATGTCACCCTTATATAACTCTGCACTATGCACCACTACACTCGTATTACATCATAGTTTAAGTACTTTTTTGGCATTTGTATAAATTTCAACTACTTAAAATGATGATGCTAAAATCACCAATATAGATAAAATGTGGTAGTTACATATTCAAAAATAAAATAGTTCACTTTCGAGGAATTTATGGTCATAATCGTGAACGATGGGAAGATAAATGTGATACATTCACATGCAAACACATTTCCTTGTCTTCTAACCACAAACGTATAGTAAAAACGTAACCACCTAAACTTAAAATAGAAATTGTTTTTTTCCAAGGAGCTAAACATGATTAATTTGCAGCGTTGCAATGATATCCATGTGATCATGAAAATTTACATTTTAAGGGTCCAAACATGTGTGGACATGTATATAAATGTCATGGTCTGACACTAAGCAAGAATCAATTCCTAGTTCTGCTTCTATCTTCTATAAGAACTATTTGTTCAACCTTAATTTGCTAGCTAAAACACCGTCATCATGAGGTCTATGTTCATTCGAAATCTTTGTTTACTTTTTTTAATTGTGCATCAAGATCATTATGTGATTCAGGCATCTAGAGTTTTTCGAACGATCAATCGATCTGTAATGCCTTCCACCATAGATGAATCTCTGATCTTTAATCATCATCGTGTTCATGAGTCGGCACCACCACGTCTTACGCCCACAGAAAGCGGATCATTGTCATTAGATGTGATAGCTTATGAGCCAAGGAAAGAGGCAAGCGGATTTATACCACTACCGCCGATGCTGCCACCAGCTTTTTGGCCATCAAAAAATGGGGGACCATCAGATGGTCGTGGTCACCATAACCAACCTCCCCCCAGTTAGTATCATAAAGCGCATGCTTGTGGAGGTTGGTCGTCCTCCTCCCCTGAAAATAATGACTAATAAAGTTATGTATTGTTGGTTTAGGCAATCCCCTGCCAACTTTTTAAAGTAATAATTTATATATTTAGTGAAACAAAGCATTATGGATAATGATGTTTTTAAATTTTCAGAAGTTGAATGAGAGTATTATGTATTTGATCCTCAAAACAAAATCAGAAGTAACTGTTATGAAAATTATATCGACAATAAAATAAAAATAATACGATAAAGAAAATAAATGTGGACACAAGGATTTAACGTGGAAAAACCCTTACGGGAAAAAACTAAGGGTGAGCATAATAACCGAAAAACCGAACCATAACCAATATAACCAATATAACCGAACCATTAAAACCGAACCACTAATAAAAAAGATGGTGCGGTTTATGATTTTATTAACCGAATCATAATGGTTCGGTTTTGGTTTTCTATAAAACCGAACCGTATATAACCGAATCGAACCAATTAATAAATATATATTTGAAATATGTTTTATATATATATATATATATATATATATATATATATATATATATATATATATATATATATTATAACTTCTTAATCTAATCTTTAAAAAAATTTAAATCAAGGCTCGGTACATACTCATCTTAGGAAACTAATAAGTCTATAAAAACTAAAAGATAAAATAAAATACATTAATCAATTGTAAAGTAAATCAAATCTTTTTTTAACTAATAAGTCTATAATCCTTAAAAAAAATTTAAATCAATGCTCACTACATATTTATTAGGAAACTAATAAGTCTATAAAAACTAAAAATAAAATAAAATGCATTAACCGATTGTAAAGTAAATCAAATCTTTTTTTAACGTTTGCATGAATTCTAGTGTAAAATTATAAAATATTAAAAGTCGATACTAGCTTTAATGGTTAATATCATTATTTTGACTTTTGAGACAATTTAACTCTTAAATTGATACAAAGCATAGAAAGTTATAGATAAACGACTTTAAATTTTTATATAATTATGGTTAACCATTATTAACCATTAACCAAAACCATTAACCGATTAAAACCGTTAACCATAACCAATATTAACCATAACCAATGGCTGCTAAAATGCATTAACCGATTGTAATGGTTATGGTTCGGTTATGGCCACTAACCGAACCAAACCACCCCATTCACACCCATAGAAAAAACAACGGGCACAACCGATGATAATCACTATATGAGAAAATATGAGGAGGTTACAAGATTTGGAACTGAAAAATATATGTCTCTCTTTTCTTTTAATACATAGAGCCTCACAATATATATATATATATATATATATATATATATATATATATATATATATATATATATATATATATATATATATATATATATATATATATATATATATATATCACTCTTGTATCTGGAACGATTTGAATGCAATATAAGCATCCCAATATATAGGGATGAATGGCTGAAAGTCTTTGCCGTGAATGCAATATAAGCATCCCAATATATAGGGATGAATGGCTGAAAGTCTTTGCCGTGAACGTTGAAAAAGAATGTGAGCACCGCATTTTGCAATTGTTGAAGACGGTGCAATCGTTGAAGAATTGATTTCCACGTGCAAAACCAAATTGAAATTGAATTTGATTACTATTCATGTGGGGCCCACATGAATTATTTGTTTTCTTTTAACTGCTTTTGAAAGGCATCTTTTCACAATCTCCATCTTGACTTTAAAAGCAATAAGTAATCAAACAACTCCACCTTGAGACGAATTTCCGCTTGTAGAACTCCTCATTATAAAATCATCGTGTGCCGACAATCCTTGGAATTAGATTGTCATACCAACCAAGCTTGAGCAAAGCTCAAACTTAGTTGCTGGAACCGGCTTCGTCATCATATCCGCCGGATTGTCAAGAGTGCTAATCTTTTGAACTTGAATATCACCTATGGAAATAACATCTCGAATAAAGTGATAACGTACATCAATATGTTTCGTTCTCTCATGAAACATTTGATCTTTTGTGAGATAAATAGCACTTTGACTGTTACAAAAAATCTTTGTGGGAGATGTGTCTCCACAAAGTTCACCGTATAAATTTCTTAACCAAATAGCTTCTTTTCAAGCTTCAGAAATTGCCATATACTCTGCTTCAGTTGTGGATAAGGCAACAGTGGTCTGTAGACTTGCCTTCCAACTCACAGCACATCCACCAATGGTAAAGACATAACCTGTCAAAGATCTTCTTTTATCTAAATCTCCAGCATAATCAGAATCTACATAGCCCACCAGTCCTTCACCAGAACTTCCAAATTGTAAACATGCATTGGAAGTACCGCATAAATATCTAAGAATCCATTGAACAGCTTTCCAATGCTCTTTTCCTGGGTTAGCCATATATCTGCTAACAACACTTAAAGCGTGAGATAAATCAGGGCGAGAACATACCATGGCATACATTAGAGAACCAATAGCACTAGAATACGGAACTTTCGCCATGTTGTTAATTTCATCATCTGTCTTTGGACAATATGCTGAAGACAGTTTGAAATGTGCAGCTAACGGAGTACTCACTGGCTTGGCTTTATGCATGTTGAATCTTTGAAGAACTTTCTCAATATTCCTCTTTTGACTTAGGTATAGTTTTCCATGTTGTCTGTTACGAGTAATTTCCATACCAAGAATTTTCTTGGTTGGACCTAAGTCCGTCATCTCAAACTCTTTGCTCAGTTGTGCTTTCAGTTTTGCTATCTCTAGTTTATCTTTTGCAGCAATCAACATATCATCAACATAAAGAAGCAGATATATTGATGAACCATTGACTGACTTAAAATAAACACAACTATCATAATCTGATCTTTTAAAATTTTGAGATAGCATAAAAGAGTCAAACCTCTTATACCATTGCCTTGGGGACTGTTTTAACCCATAAAGAGATTTCTTCAATCTACATACTAAGTTCTCTTTTCCAGGGATAATGAAGCCTTCAGGTTGCTCCATATAAATATCTTCCTCCAATTCACCATGTAAAAATACAGTTTTGACATCTAACTGCTCAAGCTCATAGTTATGCATGGCAACAATACTAAGTAAAGTACGAATTGAGCTATGCTTAACAACAGGAGAGAAGACATCAGTAAAATCAATGCCTGGAATTTGGCTATAGCCTTTAGCAACTAACATTGCTTTAAATCTTGCTTCCTCATTAGGAGTACTACCTTCTTTTCTTTTGAAAATCCATTTGCAGCGGATAGGCTTCTTTTCTTTTGGTAATTTCACCAACTCCCAAGTGTCATTCTTTTCAAGAGATTCCATTTCATCATGTATGGCAGTTATCCATTTGTTGCAATGTTCTGAAGTAATGGCTTCCGTGTAAGTTGAAGGTTCTTTGATACCTTCAATTTCTTCAGCAACGTTTAAAGCATAAGCAACAATATTTGCTTCTTCTATCAGTCTTTTGGGAGGATGAATGACCCTCCTAGGTCTATCAGTTGCTATAGAACGTTGTGGTTGGTGAGTAGGAGTAGGACTAGAAGACTCTTGCTCAACTGATTGATTTTGATAAATAGAGTTTTCTTTTTCTGGTGTATGTTCTGAGTTAACAGATTGCACTACCTGCACACTTGTCTGTTGTTGACTCTCAACAGGAATATTAGTAGAAGAATCTTTATGTAGCATAGCTGATTCATTAAATACTACATTTCTACTAATCACGATCTTTTTAGTTTCAGGACACCATAACTTATATCCTTTCACACCAGACTTGTAACCAAGAAAGATACATTTAATTGCCCTAGGCTCTAATTTTCCATTATCAACGTGAGCATAAGCAAGGCAACCAAAAATTCTTAAATCTGAATAGTTTGCTGGGGAGCCAGACCATACCTCAATAGGAGTCTTTCTATCAAGTGGAATAGAAGGTGACATGTTAATTAGATAACATGCAGTAGAAGCAGCTTCTGCCCAAAAACGCTTAGATAATCCTGCATTAGATAACATACAACGGGCCTTTGAAATAATGGTTCTGTTCATACGTTCAGCTACACCATTTTGTTGAGGTGTGTGAGAAACGGTGTAGTGTCTAACAATTCCTTCTAGTTTACAATATGAATTAAATTCATTTGAACAAAACTCCATACCATTATCTGTGCGAAGCTTTTTGACCTTCTTACCAGTTTGGTTTTCCACCATGACTTTCCATTCTTTGAATGCAGAGAATGCTTCAGATTTAAGTTTCAAGAAATATGGCCAAACTCTTCTTGAATAATCATCAATAATTGTCAACATATAACGAGCACCTCCTAATGATGCTTCTTGAGATGGTCCCCATAAATCAGAATGTACATAGTCCAGAATGCCTTCTGTACTATGTACCGAGGTGTTGAATTTCACCCTCTTGTGTTTGCCAAAAATACAGTGTTCACAGAATTCCAGTTTGCCAACGCATTGGCCATCAAGCAATCCTCTTCTGCTTAAAGTTGTCAAACCAAGTTCACTCATATGCCCAAGACGTATATGCCACAGGTTAGTAGTATCAGTAGATGAATTTGAAGTAACATTAGAATTACCTATTATTGTACTACCTTGTAGATGATACAGGTTTGCAGATTTAATATCAGCTTTCATCACAATCAAAGCTCCTTTAGAAACCTTTAAAACTCCACCTTCACCGGAATATTTGTACCCTTTAAGATCAAGAGTACTTAAAGAAATAAGGTTTCTTTTCAAATCTGGAACGTGTCGAACATCAGATAAAGTTCTGACAACACCATCAAACATCTTGATTTGAATGGAACCAATTCCAGTGACTTTATATGGTGCATTATCACCCATCAATACGGAGCCGCCTTCTATAGGTTGATAATTTGTAAACCAGCTTCTATTTGGACTCATATGAAAAGTACAAGCTGAGTCAAGAATCCATTCATCATTGGTTTTTAGGATTCCTGCAAAATCTACAAGAACATCACCGTTAGAATTATTTTCAGCAGCATAAGTAGCTTTTCCTTCATCATCTTGATTTGGTTTGTGATTTTGATTAGAAGCTCTTTTCTCCTTGTTTTTTAACTTGTAACATTCAGAGATATCATGTCCTTCCTTTTTGCAATAGTTGCATGACTTGGAACGTCTGGGTCTAGATTTGCTTCTAGAATTTCTTTTGTTCTTTCCTTTGGAATCATTCTTATCTGTTGGTCTGCCGCGAACCATCAGACTTTCTCCTTTAGAGTTTGAACCTTCAGTAGATACCATGTCTTTCATCTTTTCTTTGGCATGCAAAGCTTCATAAACTTCGTGAAGTGTTAAAGTATCACGACTATATAATATGGTATCTCTAAAGTTTGAATAAGAACTAGGCAAAGAACATAAAAGAATTAAACCCAAATCCTCTTCATCATATTTTACCTCCATAGCTTCAAGATCAGTGATGATCTCTTTAAACGTCAAAAGATGATCCAGCAACGATCCACCTTCTTGCATCTTAAGCGAAAATAATTTTTGTTTAAGGTGCATCTTACTTGTGAGATCTTTGGTCATACAAATTTGTTCCAAATTTAGCCATAAAGCGGCGGCAGTACTTTCTTTCATAACTTCCTGCAAAATATTGTTAGATAAATGAAGATGGATATGAGAGAGAGCCTTACGATCTTTACGATCCTTCTCTTCTTCTGACCAAGCCGTAGGCATTTTGTCTCGGCCCAACAAAGCATCATTGAGATCCAACTGGGCTAATACGGCTCGCATTTTCACTTGCCATAATGAAAATCTTGTGTCTCGATCCAGTAAAGAAATATCGTATTTCAAAGTAGCCATGTCGATATAATACTCAATAAATTGAGAATGAGTATAGAAAACAACGTGGCTCTGATACCACTTGTTATGAAAATTATATCGACAATAAAATAAAAATAATACGATAAAGAAAATAAATGTGGACACAAGAATTTAATGTGGAAAAACCCTTACGGGAAAAAACCACGGGCACAACCGATGATAATCACTATATGAGAAAATATGAGGAGGTTACAAGATTTGGAACTGAAAAATATATATCTCTCTTTTTTTTTAATACATAGAGCCTCACAATATATATATATATATATATATATATATATATATATATATATATATATATATATATATATATATATATATATATATATATATATATATATATATATATATACATAGAGCCTCACAATATATATATATATATATATATATATATCACTCTTGTATCTGGGACGATTTGAATGCAATATAATCATCCCTATATATAGGGATGAATGGCTGAAAGTCTTTGCCGTGAATGTTGAAAAAGAATGTGAGCGCCGCATTTTGCAATTGTTGAAGACGATGCAATCGTTGAAGAATTGATTTCCACGTGCAAAACCAAATTGAAATTGAATTTGATTACTATTCATGTGGGGCCCACATGAATTATTTGTTTTCTTTTGACTGCTTTTGAAAGGCATCTTTTCACAGTAACGGTAATGGGCTAAGACGAATAAAACATAAGCTGAATACCATAAATGGAAACTCTCAAACAATCATAATGTTCATCATTCATCGTCTAAATCGTCCAATTTCATACATTGGTCATAGTTTTCATGTATACCTACAAGTTGTCTCCAAGTATGGCGATTTTAGAGTGACCATGTAATTTGCGTCCATCTTTTTCTTCATCACAATTACCCATCAACGCCATAGGAATTCATACTATATAGCTTGTTGATTTTAGCACCCTTTTGCGGCAGGTCTCCATATGGAAGCAGCCTCGCTATCAATAGGTGAAGGTAAAACTAGTCTATGATTATCTAGTTTAAATGACGTATAAACAATCAAGTCTGGATTACATATGTTTTGCAGCATAAATATTCAAATTAAGTCTAAACAACATGTGTTGAGTATGCTGTGAACCAAGTCTAATCAAGTCTAAATATTCAAATTAAGTCTAATCAAGTCCCGATGCATATGCATGGGATTTTCTGGTTTTGATAAGAGACAACCTTCCCTAAAGCTGTCACTTTTTCCTTTTCTGTGTTGCAGCGTTTTGTTGTTTATGGATCTTTCTCATTTGTTACACGTTTATACCCATCCTGAATTTAAGTCGGTGTCGGTTCATTGATTTTCAAGACCCTGTACGAAAAGTGAAAATTGGCCACTAAATATAGTCTTTTTTATATATAAACAAAACTCTTTAATACTACGATAATATTCAACATTTAATATACCATTACAAATTATAAACGACGAATTAAAGACATAAAAGTTGTGCTAATTAGCGACGAATAGTGACGGGTTAATGACGGAATCACGACAAAATAAAATTTTGAGCCCTTCACGATGTGAACCATGTACAATTGCACCTCCCGCACCCTCTAAAACCGGCTACTTCTGACTTTTACGAAACTCTTAAAAGAGTTTTATGATGGATTTTATGGAACCATTGATTAAACCAGCCTCAATATCGATCCCTAGGGCCTAGGCCCATATTACAACCACTTTAACGTTTTTGCCTTGCCCATATTACAGTAATTTTCATCCTGTTTATCTAGCTCGTATAACAGCCACTGTAATCATTTTTTCCTAGCCCACACTACACTTTAATTGTTTTTTTCTAGGCCACATTTCATCCAATTTATTAGTTCTTTTTTACCCATATTAATCGATTTCTCCAACCCACAATCCATGAGTCCATTATCAATTATCTTAATCAAATATTCCTACCCATATTCGTACCTATGTGAAATTGACTAGTGTTACATTTAATAAAACTAATAATATTTTAAGACACATGTCACAATTTAACTTGGATAGGAAGATTAGTAGGAATAAAATGTAGGAACAAAATTGTTGTCATAAAGTGAGTTAAATAAACTTGTCTATATGTTTAAAGTATGAATATAAATATTATATAGGAAGATAAATATAATAAAACCATAACTAACATCATATCTTTAGTTTTTTTCTTAAAGTTTAAAAAAAAAAACAACCATTTAATTGAAGAGATTCACAATCTTGAAGACATTCCTCCTGCAACCACAATCGTCTCACCGGTTATATACGCAGCATCATCCGACGCCAAGAAAGCGGTGGCTGCCGCCATATCTTCCACCGTCCCAAGCCTCTTGAGTGGTGTCTTTTCTTTAATTTCGTTTTTCTGAAGACACAAAACAAATGTAAATCCATTTTCATCTTTTTCAAAATTAAATAATAATAAGTGACAGAATCAAAAGATGCTTACAATGATATCATTATCGGTGATGAAACTTGCAAAGTGTGTCGGTACAGTCCCCGGTGCAACACAGTTCACACGAGTACGTGGGGCCATCTCAGATGCAAGCGCCTACACAAAGTTTTAGGGGTGATTGATATTTGTTGATTGGGTAAGAGCTGACTGAGTCAATGTCTGACCCAGTCCGACTTATACAGAAACTGACCAGGTAAGAGGTAAATTTTAGGGCTTAGGACCAAATCCGAAGTAAATTTTAGGGTTATCAAACAGTCTGACTCGGACCGGACCGAGTGACGTAACCTCTTACTAGACCAGTAAGAGACAAATCAAACAGCCTCTTATTCTTTTTAGGCTTTTTAATCAAGAAATTAGTGGGGCCCACAGACCATGTTTTTGTACCTTGGTAAGACCGAGAAGAGCAGTCTTTGTGACACCATACATGGCCATGGAAGATGGAGGTTGGAAAGCACTGATAGAAGAAATGAAAACAATAGACGAATTTTTGGATAAGTGAGGGGCCGCATCCTGTCAACATTTAAAAATTGAAAAAAAAAATTATAAATCATAGAGATTCGTTTGTTCATGATAAAAAGAGGGAAAATTCTATTTGTTCCTAATTTATCCTCCTAATTTATCCTCCTAACCCACTAAATTATGACATGTGGAATCCATTATTTCTCTCTCTTAATTTCTTCCTTTGATTTTGACACTTGTCTTGATTATGTGATTAGGAAGAAAATTAGGAACATTTTTTAGGAAGAAATAGAACCTCTCTAAAAAGAGATACATTTTGACTTTTGAGTCAAACTAAAGCTTTTTACCTGAAGAAGCAATATAGATGATTTGACATTGATTTCCCAAAGTTTGTCGAGGGTTGACTCTTGGGTGTCAAGAATGGCGTCAACGGAGGGATTTGCAGCAGCATTGGAGACTATAACATCTATTTTCCCGTATTTCTGTGTTGAGATAATAAAATTAAAAAGTTAAAAAGGAGATTTGTAAAAAAGTTAGGGCGTAATGAACAAAGCGTCATTTTTCTCACCTGAAGTGTCTGTTCAATGAGATTCTTTCTTTGCTGTGAATTAGAAACATGGCATACTAATCCCAGCGCTTCGATTCCTTGTGTTTGGAGCCTTTTTACTGCCTCATCAACGTTTCTCTGATGTTTTACAGGAGAAACATGTTCAAGAATACTCGGAAGAGTACATTTTGACTCGAATATATATGTATGAAAGTCGATTAGATTAAATTAGCTCAAGAAAGCTTGATCATTTCATGCCCAATTAGGGATTCTATATCCTTCGTCCGATGGAAATTGAAATAACAAAATACACTGGAAAACCCCCAATTGGTATAACCCAAACGAGATAATTATCTAAGTTCTTGGAAATTTGTATACTAACGTCGAAGATCTAGAATTCATACATAAATATACGATCATTCGAACTCAAGTTATGTCTAATTCAATTAACTTTAAAAAGATTACAAAATTGAGCCAAATTCATGAAAGTGAAGACGAACCTGTCTGCGAGAGGAGATGACGACAGAGGCTCCTTCTAGTCCGAGTCGTTCAGCAACACTGAAGCCTATGCCCTGAGTTGAAGCTGTAACGATGGCTACTTTTCCTTCGAATCTTCTCCCAAACTTCGATTTCTCCATTGTTGTTAATGCTGGTTTGCTTTTCTTGGCAGTTGGTTTGGTACTGATCGTGAAGCGACGTTTTTACCTTCCCTCTTTTCTTGGTTCTATAAGCCGACAAGTTGTTATATGGTACTTAGTTTTTTTTTTTTTTTCAGGCTAGTACCAAGGACCGGACCGATGTGGTAGTATGGGACCGGTTCGGTATAGAGGATTGATACGGGAGATCAGGACTTGGACCGCTTTGACCGGATGGGGTAGTGAGGGATATATTTAATTGGTATGAAACTCATAATGCTGTAAAGACGCAATGGATACTCTTAACCAACATTTTCTAAACACATTTTCACATTTGAGTCTTTCAACCGAAAGAGAATGGAACCCTTCATTAATCACCAAAGCATGCTTGCTTAGTTAGATTACGTACCCTTCAAAACAATGTTTTTGTTTATGCTTGAGATGGGACTACTTAGCTATAAGCCCTTTGGTAGGTAAGGATTCTACTAATATGGCAGATATCTTATTGTAATGCAACTTGCAGGCCAAGTTAATAAGATAGGAATTATGTACATTTATTTAAGGAATGGAAAGTCGAAATGATGCAAGATATACGGTTTTCGATACCTTCTCGGTTCTTTCTTGAATTTACGTGGTACCGGTACCAATTTACCGAATATCATATCCTTACAAATACAAGAACTAATACCATACTTATTATATGCATTATGGTACCCGGTTCGCAATCGGGGAATGGTCCATCATGCTCGCGCCTAATTTTACTTATAAAACTTCAGATCATCGAAACTTTTTCAGTTTTTGTGTATCTGGCTTCAGTTTAACAAATTGTGATAGTATTTAGGGGTGAGCACGGGTAACATATACCCGCTTTTGGAACCGGAACTGGTCCTTGGTAGTTCCTTCTTTTCGTAACTATTATTGGACTACAATTATTGTTTTTTGTAACTTGTATCGTAATAAACTAATTCTAATAATTAATTTTTTGTTTCTATGGATAGTCTTTTTTTTTTTTGTAATGACGAAACTAAAAGAAATGGCGTAACTGGGCTACCCCGTCCCGAAATCGAAACTGAAGGTTTTGAGACTGATTCCTAAAATTTAAGAACCGCTTAGACTGATTTTAATTCTCATCCCAACTATACAGAAACCATCAGTCCCGGCCTAATTAGATGGGTACCCATCTTTGCTCATCCCTGATAATATCTTACATATTCGATAATTCTTATTAAATGTTTTAATAATTTTATCATAATAGTTTACAAAACCTAAAAGTTGTCAATGCTTAATCCTCAAATAATAACAACTAGACCACCTTGACGATGGTTTTTTAAAATTAACATATTACATCATTACGTCACAATTGCTGATGTGAGCGACATATTTAATGTCGTGTTTCATTGATAAAATAGTGAGAGATTCATTGTATATTGTTTGGTCATTTCATCTTGATTGCACACACTTAGTCATTGTTAGATAAACACGAAAAAGTTACCAAAAAAGTAAAGTCTAGAAGTGTTTTATAAAAGGAAAAACAGGTCGTGTCAACAGATCTAACATTGGAAATAAAAACTTGTTAACATGTCATATCACATTAGAATCCAAATTAATTTGTTACCTTTAATAGGTTGGTTGTCTTAATCTAGGAACCCAACTAAAGAGCCACGAAACAAAGAAGTTTAATTTCACATTCAAAGTCCATCACAAAATTGGCAACTTTTAACCAACCCAAAGTACCTAAAACATTAAACATCAAACTAAAAACACAAGGAAAAAAGTGGATGAGAAATCCATCATAAAATTGTTCATCTTCAGAAACTTCTTTCAAAAAACTTTGATTTTATTCGTAAGGATTTTTAAAGTTTTTTAAGAGATCCGGAATGTCATATCCAAGCATGTCATCCACAGCCTGAATCATCTTCGGCTTCAATTTCTCAAACTTATCAATGTTGTAATTACCAAGAACTTGCCTAAAATGCTCCACATCCGGGAAATCGCCAGCTGGCAGATGAAACTCCTTTTGGACCTATATATTTCCCAAATCAAACAAAAAATGTTAAATACAAGAAATAGCAACGTACTTTCATTATAACAATGAGAATTGCTTTCTATATTTGGATGCCATTGTTAAAGTAGAATACCGTAATAGAAAGAAAAGAAAGTAGGATGCTATAATACAAAAATATATAAAAGTACCTTTGCAAAAACTTCTTCAAGATTCTTCATGAGTTTCTGTTGAGTTTTAGATTTTCCCATTACAGCAGGCATCTCTTTTTTCAACTGGCTGATTATGTAAGCATGTATCTTTGCATCTCGAGCACGTTTAACAAATTCATTAATCTGAAAACAAAAAAAAAAAAAAAAAAAAAAAAAAAATCATTTTTAAGATTTTTATCAAAACCCCCATAAAGATTTAGAAAAAGATGTAGACATATAATATTATAATTATACCCGTCTATCACAAGCCTTCTTTGGAATATCAATCAAATCCACAAGAAGATCATCTTGTTCTTTTTCAAAAAGCTCCCTCCCCATTGAATCAACTGATTCTTCATTTATTGGTTTGTCATTAAATGATCTGTTCACATATTTTTCACAACAAATAAAACATTAAAAAAAAGAATCATTTTACAAAAATGGAGTAAAAGAATCATAGATACCCAATGTAAACACGTGTCACTTCAGGTGTGTTGAGTACTTTTCCAAGTGACCACATCAATGCACCATAAACTCGCATTAACTAAAATTAAACAACAAGGACCAAATATGTCAAGTGATCAAAGTTCGAGGGGTTGAATTGAAAAGTTAAAAATTGACAAATTCTTACTTGTTGTGTATCAACTTTGTCAGCCTTGTTAAGGACAACACGAATCTTATCATCTTGACCACGTAAAGATGATATTACACGTTTGAATTCATCACTTATATCAAGCTTATGTGGGTCAAATAGAAGTAGAATAAGATCACATCTTTCTGCAAACCACTTTATTACCCCTGTGAAATCATAACTTCTTTGTGTTCGTTGTTTTTCTCCAGATAAAACCCCTGGAGTGTCCACAAATGTTATATGCTCCAAAAGCTGCAAATTTATTAGAGAACATTGGTAACAGGTAACAGGTAACAGGTAACAGGTAACAGGTAACAGGTAACAGGTAACAGGTAACAGGGAACTGAAGAAACCGAAATTATGAGCTTACAGGATGATTCATTTGAGAACATTCAAATTTGGATAAAAATGCGCCTCCAAAAGTTGTGAGGGCATTAAAGGGCATATCTGCTTGTACAGCAATAGTGTTTCCAGGTACACTTCTATCATCGGGTCCACCCTAAGTAATAAAAAGAATTATTAAACGATATATAAGAAAGAAAATGCAGCTAAAGACAAAATAATGATAATATATTAATATATTGATGTTACCATGATAACAATAAATCTGTCCGTTGTAGGTTCTGGTCCAATGTGAGCTCCTGTCCATTTAAACGAAAGATTATAAAAGTTGTACATTTAAAATAAAGTTTTTAAATTGATAATTTAAAGAAATTAACAGACCTGGGTAGTTGCCTTTAAGAAGATGCTTAATAAACGTTGTCTTCCCAGTTGAGTATTGTCCAAGAAGCATTACCATAGGTTTTGCATCAAAGTCGCTATTTGTCTGTAAATCATATTTGTAGAGATCAAATTAAATAAAACCAAAAACCCAAAAAAAAAAAAAAAGATTTATAATTTTCTCACCAATAAAGGAGATGCAAAATCGTTGTAACGGTAAGCAACTTCCAATGGCTTTAGCTTTTCGTTGTACAGTTTCTTCAATCCATCAATTATAGATGTGACTTTACCAAGAGATGCATGACCAGGTGTCTGAAAAAGAAAAAAGTTGGAAAATAATGTTAATTACTATCAATATTAAAAGATGTATATAAAGAAGAGGTGAGAAAGCCTACCTTCTTATTAAGTTTTGAAGTATATAAATTCTTTGGTGGCACGAGTTGACCTGTCAAACTGCCTACATTATGTTGAAGAGAATAGCATAATAAGAAACAATTTCTAAAAATCTATGACGTAAAAATGAGAGATGTACTAACCATATGTTTGAGGGGTATCAATGGTTATTGAATCGCTATGCTTCTGGAATGGGAGAAGGATGAAAAATCAATAAAAGGAAAGGGTTTTGTTGTATTAATGATGTTCAAGATAGAAATGGATGTTTACCACCAGAAGTGAATCTAGGCCTTCCATCACTGGAGGTTGCAGAAATTCAAGATCAACTATAAAAAACAAAGCAAAGATGACATGAAACATTATCCACTTGTATAGATTAATAAATTCTAACAAAGACCTAATTCTTACAACTAGATTGGCATACCTGTGGTTCTGAGTGAATCTGCATTTATTTCATATCCTGTTTGTGCTAAAGAGAGCAACTGTTTTCAAGCAAAACAATAACATCAAGTTAAGGTAACATAGTAGTGTGAATATTGGATAAACATAGAACAATATAGCAGATACCTGCATAGCAGTGATGAACTCTTTAAAACCTAAAAATCCTTGACGTTTGGTATCTGCAATTGCCCAGACCTTCAAAGAGAGCACAAAATCATGATCAAAGAACAAAATCTTCATGGCAAAAAGAATTATCATTTGTGAGAAATTGTTGTGTCTTCACCTGTTTAAGTTCAGATTTTTCAATATTCGACAGAGCAAAAAACTTTGTTGCATCATCTCCTGTAATTCGCTCATCACCATCTACACATAAAAACGCACCAGCGTAAGTATATGCTCACACATACAAGTGCACAGATTAAATCAGATACATCGATTCGGTAGAAATGCAGATATTAAACAAATAGGTATATAGTTCGTTATATGACGAGACAAACAAACACGAAAATGCAAGATGTAAATGAGTGCAAAATGATTAAAATTCAGAAGACTTGAGAATTTAAACCCTAAAAGGCTAATAAAAAGTTGATTGATCAACGCTAGAGATTTAAATCATTTAACTACGTAGAAATATGCCGCATACATTTTCAAATGGAATTACAACCTGAATCGACATAGTTGAACCATTGTTGATAGATTTTTTGATGATCCTTCGAACAAGAAGCCATCGAACCTGATACTGTCACCATCTTCTTCTATGAACTGGAAAAACTTACAAATTTATCGATGGCTGAAGATCTACTCTTGTTGTTGGGGGTTTTAGATAAACATTTGGGGTTGGGAAATTTGAAAATGCATATATTGCGCTTTCTGTTTCCCCCTTGTTATAGGACCAAACTTGCCCCATACGACGTCGTTGCGAATGGCCGTTTCTTTTCTCTTTGTTGGACCTCGTAAGAGTAGATAATTTCATTTATGCCATTTATTTCCATTTTGCATCCACGTCAAATAGATAAACTGAACTCATAATCATATTTCACATATTCAATTGATTTATAAATAAATAAAATGGTAAATGTAACGACTATGATCTACGGTGTACCTTTGTGTATTCAGGTGTATTTTCTTATAAATAATAGGCAAATTGTAGAGAAATCCAACTTATTTTGATTCCACGACAAATGGGTCAATTTATACAATTTGAATCACATAAATCATAGATTTTGAAATATGAAATTGCGCCTTTTCTCCCCATCATCTTTCGTATCCTACTAATCTAATTATTATATAATTATTCAAATTTCCCCTCTCAATTTTAAATATTAAGAAAGCTATAAACATTAAACAATCCATTTATTAATAATTCTCATCTTAATTTATTTTGAGATATTGACAATCATAATTTTTTTATATCATGGTATGAGTTGTTTTCGTCCAATTATGGACAAAACCGTTAAACAGTTTATGTTGATTATTCAAAAATGGTACTTAGAATATAAACAAAAAAATTTGATTTCAAGATGCAATTATTGATGAGGCCTTATCTGAATTTTGAAATTTAAATACCAGAGAATATTTATATCGACAAATGACATGAAACTTGAATTTTGAAGATGCAATTAGAATGCTGTTCTTAATAACACGAAACTTGAATTTTTAAGCCCAAAAGAAGCATGTATTGTTTTACCAAGGACATATTTTGTATTTCAAAAAATGTACAAGCAGGATTTTTATGTTATGAGAAGAGAAATCTCAAACAATATATGTGGTAAGGTTGAGCAAATATACCGAAGAAAATGTTTGATTATATTACGATTAAAATAGTCTTTTTGTAGCTGTTATTTAATATGGTATATTTTTTCTAGAGAAATTGTTTTTGTTCCTACATTTTATTCCTACTAATCTTCCTATTCATGTTAAATTATGACATGTGTATTAAAATATTATTAGTTTTATTAAATATGACATTTGTCATAATTTCACATGGGTAGGAATAAAAGATAGGAATCAATACAATTACTCTTCTTTCTATCCCTTCCATTTTAGGTGACGATAAAAGTTTTCAAGTTTTTAAATGTGGTTTATATGGTTTTATGGTAGGGATGTTAATAAAAATAATGATTAGGAATAAAGGTTTGAATCAAAATACTAATTTTTTTGCATTTTGTAAAGGTGACCTCTTTATCTATATTTCAGACTAATAAAAAATATACAATGCATATTGTTTTCTCATTTGAACAAAATTAGTTTTATAAAACTCTCTATTAATATCTAAAATGTTTATTTTGAAGTGTCTAATTTATTTTTCGATAAAATGTCATGTTATAAGCTATTATATCTAAAAACAATGTATTTTTTCGAAATTTAGGAAATCTTCGCTGATGTTTGGATGTGCTTATAAAATCAGCTTTTTGCATTTTTGGAAAAGTCATAAGTCATAAGTAAGGGCCTCATTGCTTATTAAAAACTGCTTATTTGCCCTTGCTTATGGCTTATGATTTTTCCAAAAAGTTAATAAGCCAATAAGCTGATTTTATAAGCACATCCAAACAGCCTCATTCATCTAGATTTGTTCTTAAAATTCTAAAATATAGTTTTTCTTCCTATCCGAAATGGAATGTCAGCAATGTATATTTTTTATTTGAAAAAGTGTTTTCAATTTGTCATAAAGGGCGTGTTTGGCAAAAATAGCTGAAAGCTGGTAGCTGGTAACGGGAAGCGGGTAGCGAGTAGCTGGTAGCTAGAAGCTGTGACTTTTAGTTTGTATAGGACTGTTCGGCAAAAGTAGCTAGAAGTTTTTAAAATATATAAAATTACATAAAAGTACATCTGGTTAATTATTGGTTATAGTTTTAAGAGTATTCTAGTAATTAATGGTATAATTAGAGCTTTTTGTTAAACGTTACTTCAACTAACTTTTAAAATAGTAGTGTTTAGTTTAAAATAAAAGCTTCAAGCTCGTGTCGCCAAACGAAGCTTTTGGTTTTTATTATAGCTATTTCCTAAACGCTAGAAGCTATAAGCTCTCAAACGCTCCGTCAAACACCCAAAGTAGTACCAAATAACACAATTCAAGAAATGTTGGTGATTTTCCCAAAAAAAAAAAAAAAAAAAAAAAAAAACACTATTTGTTGGTTATTCTTGCTTATTTCCTATAAAACTTAAAATGCGATTAGTTTCGTTGATATCCCTTTATAATATGTTCCTTTTTGGTTGGTTGATGAGGCTTTTGCATTATAATCATCAAATAAATACATACAATAAATACACAAAAATATATATTCAAAATGGATTTCTTAAACCCATTTCCAACATCTATACATAACTCTTAACTCAAATTCCATAATATATTATGGGATTTCTTTTATATGCTCCAATGAACAACACACTTCTGTTCTTCATCTTGGAGCTCTCATTCCCATTCTTCCAAGTTTTTACATAAAAACTAAATATTCTGCAAAGTTATCATCACATCCTTGCCTCTTCTACAATCGCTCTTTTTCATTTTACATTATATACTCTGGATGGCGAATTCTCAAAGCAGAAACTCCGTTACCCGCAAATAATTTTAAACGGGTATGACATCAGCGGTTTGACTTTCGTCACAAGTCAACACAAGACCTTCTACATAAGTTGGAAGAAGGCCACAACCCCACCGACAGCCTGTCGAGATCGGTTCACTCGGTGGGACAATCATGAGCATGTTGTCGTGTCGCCTCACGACCCCCATCACACTAACCGTACTCCCTTCTTTGATGTATCTGTCATCGACAGAATCACTCAGATATTTAATTAATAATTAAACAGTTACTACGCTATATGTTATTTTCCCATTTTACATGGTTTATCTCTTTTTTATTTTCAATGGGACAAAAAGTGCAATTCTTGTCACATTGACATCAGTCTCGGTCCAAGTACACAAAACGCAGTATAACCTGTTCTGTTCTATCATGTTAGGTCATTTCCTAAGTAACTTACCCTTCTTTAAGGCGCATAACACGGTCATCACTTGACAAGCTTCGGTCCGCAAGCCAACTAACAAAACTCGGGGACGACTCGCGGTTTTCCTTGGTTATATCCACCACCGTTGTTTCTTTAACAAAAGGAGCTACTTTTGCTCCATAACCGGCTTTCACCACCGCCCTTAACCCCGATTGGAAATCCGATATATAAAAATCAGCCACGTATTTCTGAAAATCAAAGGATACAAAATGTAAATTTTACTTGTTTACCCCTTATCGACAGGTATTTTAGACATTTGACAATTGGTATCGAATTGTGACGGGTAGAACTAACCTCGGAATTCCTACATCCCCAAGAGAAGCAACGGTGCTTAGGATTTGCCGATTTCCCACCCCACCCTTTGTATTCGTACAATTCCGTGGAAACATAAACACACCTCGGAACCTTCTGGAAGGATGATTCAAGAGGAATACTACCACATGTCACAACCTAAAAAATAATCACTTCCAATATTAATATAAAAAAATACCCAAAATAGAAACATACTTTCACTTTATTTCTAATTCTTTCATTTGACTTTCCTATTCAAGGGAATACAATACTTTCCTACACCCTACAAGATTAGAAGCCACCTAAAAGATATATACCATCCTTGAACCGCTTCAATAGCAACATACTTTCACTTTATTTCTTTATGGCATTCTAATTAATCTTAAAAACTGCAAACAATTTCCTTATCTGGAAAGTGAATTTTATCATTTAGTTCTGGCCCCATTGCCCAAACGTAATCAGATAAAAAACAGCAAAAATTGATTAATATATAGGTGTACCAAACCGGTTTAATTCCAACTTTCAATCTACTATCCAATATAATACTATTTATAGAAAGTACCAATCATGGGTATTAATTTTCTAAAACAAGTGGGTTGATGAATCTACAATTAAGAATTCAATGTATAAACTGAACATTACATGTTGATACGATGAATCAGAGTTGTTTATATCTTTTAGATTGTACATAAGGCAAAAATAGTTGTACTTTCTATAAAGGTTGTTCTGATAACAATTTCGCTAAATTATATATGGAAAGTGCGAGTGTAGTTGGAAAATTACCCCGGTAACTTTGACGAATTGGCCATCAATGGCACCTCGTAGCTCGGCATCAGGGTATTTCCGTAAATAAGATTTTAATCTTCTTTTCTTACAAGCACAGTTCCATAAAATGACGACGACCGCGAGCACCAGAACCGCCGCCACCGCCACAAGAATCAGCGGCTTCTTTACCGCCACCATTAAAAAAGTTCCCACCATCAAACCAATCACCGCGATCACCAACAACATCCACATTAACTTTTTGGATACTTTAAACCCTAACTTCACGTCGTCATAGCCTAACGTCGTAACGGCCGAACCGTAAACAGTCTTCCCTTTTGAGGTCACCGTCGGTGGCTCCAGCTGACCGGATCTCCGGCCGACACTCGATCCAAGTGGACCGGAGGTTAGTAGTAAGCCAGTTGGATGAATCCCCACCATCGGTCCCGACCCGGATGATCGTTTAGCGATGGGCCCGGACCCGGAATTCGGGCCGGATCTAACGGATCCACTGCTGTGTTGCGAAGAAGATGATGCGCGGTGAGGCTTGAGATACGGAATTGGATGGTCTGAAACGGGTATGTCGAACATTTTTCCGAGTTCACCTGACTTCTTGACATCGCCGCCGGTATAGGGTATGGCTCGTGACCCTATTATGGGTTGGCGTTCCTTTTGCTGTTCCGGCCGACCCGATACGTATAATCCATTGCTGAGCTGGTGCGATGGGATTCTGCTCCCCATCTTCAAAACCCAGTAAAGTAATACTGAAAAGAAGGAAAGTAAAGTATGCGTTTCTCTGAATTTGTGAATGAAATTGCAGAAAGATTAGAATTCTTCGTGGGTGTGATTCAAGAAAGTGTCTAGTGCGTGAAGTTGAAGAGAGAGTGTGTATGTGTTTTAGAGAGAGAGAGAGAGAGTGTGTGTGTGTGTGTGTGTGTTGTGTGTAGGTGAAACTTGAAAGAGGTGGATGTGGTGTTGGTAATGGGGTCCGGGGGGATTTGAGAAATTTACGACGATGGAAAAGGGCTACCAACAGAATCGTGTTTATAGCGCATTAGCTAACTGTACTGTACAAAGATTTTATGCATATGAAACAAATTGTTAGTTAATTCTTTTGAAACATTATCTAATTGTTTGTTTTAAGTCTTAACAAATAAATATGAACAAATCGAACGGTCAAGTAACGTACCAGAATAAGTTAAGATGGTATGTACCCGGTTGTTAACATACGTTGGTCATTTTTAAAAAATCCATATGTAATTATGTAGAATTATTTTTGAAACAAAGATTTTCGAGAAAAATTGATTGTGCCAAACCCATTCCAATATGGTGTTTTTGACCAAAGTGAGGTTTTTAAAAAAATATTTACCGAAATAGGGTTGTTTTCAAACTATTTACCAAAATGGGTGATTTAGAAAAATTTACCGAGTCAACCTAATTTACCCTTGTTTTTACGATCAGCTTATTCAAAATTTAGGGCTCGGTAATACGTCACCCGCTGACTCGCTGACCATCCATCCATCAACATCATCTTCTCCGGCCAAATCACGCCGGCGATTCCTCCGACAGCAACGTCGACTCCGGCTTCCACCTCCAGCATCGACAACGCCGACGCCGGCTTCCACCTCCACGATCTCCTTTCCTGCAATCGCGATATCAGGTGAACTTTGTTCGATTTCTTTGTTCGATTTCTAGACCGATGCATCTGCAATCGCGATATCATGATCAATCGACGAGTTTTTGACCAACAGTGATTTCGAAATTACATTTCTTTTCTCTTTTCTCACTGCACTATCAACTATCAATCGAATTTCTGAGTTCCTGATTCACTACCAACAGTTGATTTCGAATATCTGATGATTGGTACATCGATCACTGCAACACTTAAAAGAGTTCCTGGTTCAGTTTCTAATTTTGAAATTAAAAGAGTTCCTGATTCAGTTTCTAATTTTTCTATGTTTCTAGTTTCTGAGTTCCTGATTCACTACCAACACTTGTATGTTTTATGATTTCAGATTGTGTTTCTAGTTTCTGAAATCAGTTTCTGGTTTTTTTGACCAATAGTTGATTTCTTTTTGCTGAATTGGAAACCTGATATCTGATGCTTTTTTTATTTCTGAAATCTAATTTTGTCACGTGTTTTCTGATTTCAGATTGGTGTTTTCTAGAGTACAAATGGAATTTAATATGATATCACACATGGTTCAAAATGAAGATCCCCATACAATCTCTCAAATGGCTGTTGTAAACAATGCAATAACAAATGACACCGGAGAAGAAGACGATGAAGATTACACCGGAGAAGAAGACGATGAAGAATCTTTTGTCAAAAAATTTGAAATACCTTCGACCTTTACTAGAATGGAGGAAACAAATATGACCACCGACGACAATTGGATTGTGTCAAAATTAGTGAGCAATAATGACTTCACACAAGAGTTGGGAAAAGATTCTTTTAAGGATAAAGAAGAACTTATGAGAGCTATCAAGCTCCATTGCATTAGAACACATAAACAATTTGAGGTCATTGAAACACGTCCAACTATATGGACCATAAGATGAAAGTTACATTTACAATCTGGTTGCAAATTGCAACTTCGTGCAGTTAAACGAAAACGAAGTGGGTGTTTTGAAATTACAAAGTACACTGGCCCGCATACTTGTTTACACAATAATATTTCTCAAGACCATCCAAACCTAGATGGAAGCTTGATCGCTCATGAAACTAAACACCTTATTAAAGAGCAACCTTCAATTAGTATTCCTGCTTTGAGAGCCGAAATAGTTGATAAACTAGGCTATATTCCTTCATACAAAAAGGTGTGGTCGGGAAAGCAGAAGGCGATTGAGCAAGTGTTTGGCAATTGGGAAGAATCTTATGCTGCTTTACCAAAATTTCTAGGCGCACTTCAAAAGTTCAATCCGGGTACTATAGTCGAGTGGTGTCTTTCCACCAGTGTGGAACCTGGGGAATTTAGACGTGTTTTTGGGCTTTTGATCCTTCTATCAAGGGGTTTGAACATTGTCGGCCGGTGATTAGCATTGATGGCACACATTTGTATGGAAAGTATAAGGGAACGATGATGATTGCAATTGGAGTTGATGGTAATAATAAGATTTTACCATTAGCATTTGCTATTGTAGAAAATGAATCTTATGATAGTTGGAATTGGTTTCTTTCTCATATAAAACATCATGTGGTGAAAGATCGTGAAGGCATTTGTTTAATATCTGATCGTCATATTGGAATCCTAAAGGTAGTGTATAAGCATGGATCTCCATGGTCAAAGCCGCGTTGTTTTCATAGGTATTGTTACAAGTCAAATAGTTTTTGTTTTCAGAATACTTACATCGCATATTCACATTATTTTGTTTATTTTTGTAGGTATTGCTTACGACATTTTATCAACAACTTTTATGACAAGTTCCACAATTCAGATTTGAAAGCTCTAGCTTATCGTGCCGGGAGTCAAAATCAAGTTCGAAAATTCAACTCCACCATGGAAGAAATTGGGAAGCTAAATCCACAAGCTCGACAATGGCTAGAGAGCCATCCACTTGATAGATGGACACTTGCACATGATGGTGGAAAAAAGATACGGGTTGCTCACTACAAAATTGTCAGAGATTTTTAATAGCGTCCTTAAAGGTGCTCGTTTTTTACCAATCAAGGCTTGTGTCCAACTTACTTTTTATAGATTGGTTCACTATTTTGAGGTGAGGCGTCCTTTAGGATTTAGTGCTCGAGCTAATGGAGATGCATATACCCCCCATGTTGTTGCAAAACAAGTAGCTTTGATGTCAAAAGCAAGTGCACATTCCTTGAGATCATTTAATCGAGAGAAAGGAATATTTGAGTTAACGACTCAAACAGGAAGAAATGTGCAAGTAGTTAACTTGGAGCAAAAAACTTGCACATGTGGTAAGTGGGAAGTGTTTAAATATCCTTGTTCTCATATTTTAAGTGCATGTGCCAAACTTTCTTTGAATAGTTGGCAATATGTTGATAAATGTTACTCAATTGTTAAGTATTGTGATACTTGGGCATCTGAATTTTCCCCACTACCTCATGAAGCGTATTGGCCACAATCATTGTTTGGAGATTTGCTTCCAAACTTAGAGCTCTTACGAAATAAAAAAGGCCGTCCACACTCAACAAGATTACGGAATGGAATGAACATTAAAGAAGGAAGAACTACGACCCTTTGTGGAATTTGTAAACAAAGTGGTCACAATCGCAAAAAATGTCCGTCTAAGCCAAGGTAAATGAATACACATTCAATATTTGATTCATTTGGTTCATTGGTATGTTTTATTTCTTACCTTTTTTATCTTTTTATTTTGCAGATAGTGGTTATCGAGTCAAGATATCTGAAATGTTGCTTTTATTTTTCTTTTGGGTTTTGTAAGAAACCATTGTTGGTTTTGTACTTAAGACAATGTAACTATGATATTTGGTTGTTGGTGTTGTACTTAAAACATTTAACTATAATATTGATTGTGGTTTTCAAAACAATTGTTGTTATAATGAAGTGAAAAAAAAATAAAAGAAAATTTTATTTTGAAAACATCATAATCGTATTAGAAAAAAATTTTAAAAGTATTTTTAAAAAAAAGTTCAAAAATTTTGGTTAAAAAGGAAATAAGAAAACATTACTAAAAAATGTTTGAAAAAAAATCAAAATAAATATATTTATTAAAAAACAGCAAATTTTATAATTAGTTAAATGAAAATTCTATAAAAAACACACTTTTATTAAAAAACAACACCTTTTTGATAAGTAGTTTGAAAACAACCCTATTTTAGTAAATAGTTTTTTCAAAAACCCCATTTTAGTCAAAAACTCTTCCAATATGGATGATCATGTTGGAATATTTGTCCATTAATAGACTAATAGTCATATTAGTTATGTTTATTTTGAAATAAAATGACGTATACTTGAGCAAAAATGACAAATGAGCATAATAGGGTGGGTTTTTCTGAAAATGACATGTGCTTCCATTTGTCACTCATCTTGCTACTATAGTCTTCGTTAATCGGGACTCCGAACGTAAAGGTAGATGCGTTTACTAAAAAGCCCTTGTGTGTTTTCGAATTTTGAAAAATAAACTAATAAAACTGGTTGTAAAAGAGATGAAAAGTTAATGGACCCATTGGATAACCCACATTAATAATGAAGTGGGTACGATATTGAGTTGGATGGTGTTGGATTTATTGTGAGAAGAAATATTTAATAAATGGATAAAAAAGGCCTCCAATCTAAGGTTTGGTTTTTATTAATTTATATTAGAAAATGAAATGGTAAATGGTATTATTTGATCGGTTCACATCAACCTGTCTCTAAATTTATATGGGATGTCAATTGCAAAAACACTAGCGTTATTTTTGGCATATCAATGTTTGAGCCGTAAATCTCTTGTATGAAATTCCGCATATCGATCAGCGAATCTCCCATCGCAGGGCTTTAATTTATATTAGATAAATAAACATGTATGTATTCCTTATATTAATATCTAAAGCAAGTAACATTCCATAAAAAAAAGTTACACATACAATGATTATTACACGTACTAGGGTTTTTGAAGTCATCTAGCGATCGAGTTCAAGGACCATCGAAGCAGAAAAATGTCAACTTCGAACACTAGTTGACTTTATCTGATAATGGAAATCAACTGTCGATGGGTATTTCTTCGATATCCCTTATCTTATAATGATATTATAAAGTTTACCTTTAATTATCATGACTTTGTTGTTATTCTTAAGTTCTCAATACAAATCAACCATACTAACCCCACGAATTCCGATTTATTTTTTACCTCATTTAAGCCAATTCATTTACAAATCTAATGCATATGGACTTAGCATGACGATCTTGCCTGGTCCGAGACATTGGATTAGTGATTAGATCACCTATCTTGTCTCATATGATACAACTCTATTAATTGTGATGTCTCTTTTGGTAAGAATCTGGACCCTGACTGCGTACAGGAACCGTCTTTGTTAGTTTGGAAGCTTGTATCAGTGTTATCATTTACACTAAGCTCTTTCATACTAAAATTGATCAAGAACATCTTAAACATTTAAGATATGTCTTGACTTCCATTTATTGACTTTTGTCAGGATTAGCCTAATGTCAACTCATTATGCTCAAGGCATATGATATACACATCGGGTCTCATACATAGTATGATAGATTCCCCAGCTAGTGCATGTAGAACTTAAATCATCTTATCCATAACCTTTGTGGAACTAGGATCCTGAGTTTCACCTAGTCCTATACCTTGATATAGCGACTTGAATCCCATGTGGGATTCTTGTATCTCTAGATTTTGACTATTTATGTACTATGGCTTATCCCTATGAAGTACTCACGTCGATCTCTATAGTTTATGATGCTTCATATGCATTCATTCTCTCTCGTGTCATTTGTAGCATAGCAATTCTCAATTATTGCACATTTCTCGAGGTAGGGACGTTGTTTTCATGAGAACTTTGTTATCTGTGTACAACATTAAGAAGACTTTGGTGATCCCACTAGCTCTGGCATGTATATGGCTCACTTTTGTTTCTCTAACAGTCAAATGTTTGACTTTTTCATCGAACCAAATATTTCATCTACAACACGCTTGCTCAAGTCTATCAATAGACTTTTTGAGTTAACACACTCTATTTGGATATTTGGACTATGCAAATCCTTCTGGTTATGTCATATACACATCCTCTTAATGTGCTCCGTTAACAAAAACAGTTTTTACATTCATTTGCCATATTTTATAATCACTGACTGTTGTTGTGGAATATAATGTCCAGATAGATTTGATTATTACCACTAATGAAAATATTTCTCATAATCAAGCTTTAAGTATAAGTATAACTCTTCGTAACTATTTTGGCTCTCATGTGTGTACTTTTCATCCATGTCTGTCTTCGGCTTGAAGACCCATTTACACCCGATTATTTTAAGATCAGGAGTGTGATCAACCAAGTTTCAAACTTGGTTATCCTTTATGGATTTTATATTTCTCTTCATAACCTCCTTCCTTGAAGTAACCCAAGGCCTGGCACGACTTCCGATAGTTTGTAGGCTCATAATGGTCTACTAGATATTCATACTCTCATTAACATGTAATCTGTAAAACTCATGTGCATGATGTACTCTATCGGCTTCTCGGACAGAAGATGGAGTTATGTCAGATTCCTCAACAAGCTCTTATTGAGTCTCAACAAGTTTCTCTACCTCTGGTTGAGTACTAGTGCCAACATCATGTTATTTGATCCTTTGAGTCACATCAAGATCAATCTGACTCCAACTGATTTCTTTGAATACCAACTTCCTATCATAGAAGACTGTCATTCAAGCAACATAAGATTGTTGTCAAAATGTTTATTATATCCGAGTAATTCAGTCGAATAACACTTCTTTTAATCGGTGTTCTTTGAGCTTCATGTTAAACATAAGCCTTAAAACCCCAAATTTCTAAATATGCTAGTAAAGAAGCATTTACACTTCATACTTTCTAGATATTGTTTGTAGAACCTCTTATGTTGGTGCAAGGTTTAGGAATTTTGTAGTTGTCTCTAAGGTCTAACCTCAGACACCGATCGAAAGCATAATATGATTCATCATAAGTCAGACTTTCACGTCTGATTACTACTTAGACACGTCGTATGATACTAGTGGCGCTCTAAGTAGAGTTGACTTTTGAAACAATTTTCAAAGTCTATTAGATGATCGTTAGATTATTGACTAAGAAACTCATCATCCGTAATTGGATTTAAGAATTTTATCCTCTTCTTACTTGATTATATACTCTATTCTTAAAGTCCCAAACACCATATATGTTTCAAACACAACAAAGTATTTTAGACAGTTTACTGGATAAACTGAAAGCTCCAAATAGATTAGATGTATGAGGTCCAGCCTATTCTCAACATCTGCCCACAATAATATGTGAGTAGTTCATGGTTATCTCTCTTTATAAACAAGACTAGCAGTTATTATAAGACTTTTAGTCGAATGATTTCCATAATCTTATCCACCTGGAATTCTGGTAGCTTCTCTCAAGTTTATGAAAAACAGACAATCTCACTAATACCTCATATCCAAACCTTTGGATCCTTTTGAATCAACATGAGAAAAAAGATGGTCATTTCTAGGGGCCAAAATAACCACAAGGATGAAACGACTTCCACTTGCTTTGTCACCAACTTTTGATGCCCGCGTGGAATTTCATGTGACACCAATCTCCATGGTCTCGACTTGGTGGTCTTCTGTCTTCTTTTGTTACATTAACTAAACTAGTACATAATTTTCCAATATAATATATTACAATACAAACTAAAAGGAAAAATTACATTACAAATTAATGAGAACAAAACGACACGCAGGTCGCAAAACAACTCATAAAATACCAAAACAACCATTCAAGCATCACATCATAACCGCGAGTCTAGTCAAGGCAAAATGTTACCAGATCAATGAAAAAAATTAATGCACACTTTAATACAATTAAAAGTGTATTTGGATACCTACTTACACAATATTTTGATGGAGATCCATAAACAAACACATAAAAGATCTCGGTGTTCAACCACATTGCACATAAAATGTTTGTATGACTTTCATGCTTGAATCATTCAAGCACTTAATGTACAATGAATCAAAGTATCGTGTTAACCAATATAAATTAAATTATTTAATTTAACTGAATTATTTTGATCAGTTCCTGCTTCTGTTAATGTTTTATACCCATTCAAATCATCATTTAAAATACGTTTTGAAACATGTTATGTTTGTATTTCGCGATGCGACCGATGACCCGTCGTGCCACTACCGATCGATATCACGCGACTTTCAGAAAGAACTGTTACGTTCTTAGCGACGCTAGATGTAACGCCCCCATTTCCTAGAAGATGAGAATTCTACTAAATAGATAAACATCGTCTCAATGATCTAAAACATTTAATTAAAATATCATAGTGTACTCTATCGAAAGAAAAATTCATTTGGCTGACTAGCCTACAAACACCAACGTTACTTTATTTCCTTACAATATTATTTTACAACAAATATTCTCCTACCAAAAAGTCTATAACTCGACTATAGAATATTATATTTACCTTGTTACTCCCTACAAAAGCTCCTAAACATGGGTACACATAACTTTTATCAAAAGGGTTTGGCTTTACGACTGATAAGCTCATGAGTTTATGAAATAATAATATATATCAAATCCATGATCGAATATAAAATTTGACAATATAAAAATATGGGATGCCTTGCAGTTTAGCATAAACCCATTTTAGTATCATCAATTTTCCCGTTTCAGTTATATTGTCAGTAAATCACACAACCTTTTCCTTTGAATCTATAACCCTCGTCGGGCTTTCCTATAGAACATCCATAACCCTCGACGGGCTTTCCAGTATGAATGAAATAGCACAAAGCAGTTCCATTGACTGTTAGGCTTATTTCAGCATCCCCGGATTTGTGGGAGTGCTGTCCTGGAGTAGGCGATACCTTCGGAGTCTATGCCTATCACCCGAGTCATAACTTGTAACCACAACTCTAATATCATACGTGATATCAAATGGGCGCTATCCATGAAGATTATTAATTCGCGTCGACCGAAACCTTTAGTAGAATAACCATGTGTTGCCAAACATCATCCAATATATTTCATTGTAGCAATTGATTAACAATTACATCACTTTTTAATCAATAATAACATACAACGAAACTTGTTCGTATACTAGTTAAAAAAGAGCCAAATTTGGAAAAATGACGGAAAAAAAACAAGTTCTTCTCGCAACCTACTTCTACAAAGTTGGTTGCTATTATAGTTTAACTTTACAAAGTTGGTTGCGATTTATCACAAAATTTCATGTTAAAAAAAACCAAATCTAGAAAAATGACCAAAATGGAATAATTTTCTATCACAACATATTTCTATAAAATTGGTTGCTAATTATCGTAATCTTTTTCTTTAATATATATATATATATATATATATATATATATATATATATATATATATATATATATATATATATATATATATATATATATATATATATATAATGAAGTTGGGTCGGTAGTACATGAAAGATGTAGGGCACTGGGCGTCGGCATACAAGGTCAAGAACGCAAGAGGACGAAAATGCTCTTGTACCACACACAATATTAGAATCAAATCGAATTGCTAAGTCCCACCGACTTAATATTCTTCTTCGAAATATAAATTGATTATACGATTAAATAGAAATAGTTCTTTTATGTATCTGCATTTGAATAATGAAAGTAATAATCTTATTTTTTATAAAGTCTAACAATAAGTTTACTAACGGCTTGGGTGATTAATGTGGATAGTGTAGTAGAGTCTATCGAGATGGATGGCTAAACAATATTGTTTTTAATAGTATTTTTCATAAAATATATCAAATGAAATTACTAGTTTTCTCAGGATTATATATTAGTCACATGAATATACTTTTGGAAGAAGTGAGATACAAAGAGGAAGCACACCGAGACCCAATATTTATTAGTGGATTTGGAAGTAACGACTAACGAGTCTTTAAAAGCCCATAAATGCTCATCGGTGTCAATTGTCATTCATGTCATTATTTTGTTTTTCCCCTGTTTATTTTTTTTTTCAATATATGGGTGGAGGTGATGCGACATGTTATATGATTTCTTACAATAAAATAATAAAAACATCTCTAAACTTTTAAATAAGGTATTTGATAAAATAGTTTTTTTTTTACTAATTTACAATATCAAAATAATACGCGACTCTAAAAAGGAGTTTGCGAATTAACAATAAATTTAAAAAGTATATTTGTCAACCTTATATATGATAAAAATTAACGTTCTTTTTATTAAGATATACAAATTATGATTTGCTCTTGTTATTTGTTTAAGACAACAAATTACCTGCACTCATAAATTACTTGTATCTGTAATTCTGTATACGTACGTCTAATGGAACAAATCAAACGTGTTCAATTGATGGTATCCTAGTTAAAAGGTATAAAGGAGAACTAAAAAATAGGTTAACTTCACTTCATTGTTAGAAACTAAAATATATGTTTACATGATGACTTATGATCACGTGTGAGTTATAGATGAATGAATCACCTATGGGTGCTATTAAATAGACACTCAATATACATTTATAAATAAAAGTCAAGCATTGTTAACCAATCATATCCGTTTTTCCGGAAAACATTGTAATTTCAACAGATAAAAAACAGTTGACCCTACTTAAAAGTAATGATTAAGGTGTTTAATTGGTAAATAAGAGTGTGTAATCAAAATCTATAAATTGGGATTGGAGTACTAATATGTAATTGTTAAAAGTTTGGGAATAATTATGTCAAAAGGATTTTTTTTTGGGTAAATACTCAAAGTGGATCGACTTATTTGAGAAGAGTATATAGTGAGGTATGTGTGTGCGTGTATGGGTGTGTATGTGTCTCGTTTAGTATATGTATTTGTTGAGTTATGCAATCTGATTTTTATTTGACTTCTTTACTGTTACGGAGAGTAAACATAGGGTCTTGCTCCCAAGCAAGCTGATGGGGTTCAAAGAGAGGCCGCCCCTTGCAGTGCAGCTGCATTGCTCGACAGAGTATTTGCGGTGCTCAATGAAAGGGTTGTGATGCTCGACACACTACTATTGCAATGTAGGACCAATGAGTCAGATCAGTTGGTGATGTCATGGGCTTGTGGGCCCCAACCCACAATAATGTTTATGTCAACGATTGTCTTTAAGTAGACCCCTTTGTACGCTTGTAACCCTAGCGAATGCACAAAAAGTGTGTTTGTCAATGTTAGGAAAATATAAACCGGAAAATTGCTTACGAACATAGGAAAAGGAAATCGGTGCTGAGGCATATGTTTGACATTGTTTCCTTAAAACAAATTCGTCCGGTACGGGTGTTTGTTTCCCAGGATACAACAACGTAAAGCGATTCTTCAAAATCGTCCGAACTATCGGTAGGCCGGATTCTACCTTGGTTGTAAGATGAGAACGAAGTGTATGCAGAAGCTGAGAAGATGAGAGAAGTGTTGCATCTGGTGTGTCTCAACAGTTGTTCGAGTGATGTATATATACATCAAATCGTAACTGAAAAATTAAACACAAAAACGTAACTGAAAAATAAACTCTTATTAATACCCATATCAAAACCGAAATCAGTTTTAATGGTATTAAAAATTTTCAGTTACAAATCGTTACGAAAAGGAAAAATATTTGCAAAAAAGGTCCTGAACTTTTCTGGTCGACCGGTGGTGTATTCGTACTCGCACACAAGTTCAGTGACTCAACCCAATTTGGTTCGCATTTACATCCCCCCTGGCCGCACGTGCAAGAGAGAGTCTTTGTGCTTTAAGTCTTACAAAGCATAAAAGCCTTTAGACTTATAAACCCACTTCCTTTTCATTCCCCCACAAATGTGGGATGAGTTAAAACTCATTAACTCATTTTTCAACTTCTTCCAATTTCTTCACTTTGGTATACAATTTCTCATTCATCTTAAATCCGTTTTAGATGTGTGAACTATCAAAACGAATGTAGCACGGAGGATAACACAAACATATAACAATTTATTTATTTTAAATTGTTTTATGAAACCGTATTTTGTGTTCAAAAATGGGAAAAACTCATTTTATGATATTAGTTAAAACTAATTTTCCAACAGTCAACTACGTTAATAAAACTAGAGGTGGCAAATGGGTTGACTTGGGTCAAAAGTTAAACAGGTTGAAAATACATAACACAAACCTGACATAATTAATAAATGAGTTGGAATTGTATGACACGAACTCGACCTATTTAACCTATTTGACCTGTTTAATCCATTTAACTCATTTAACCCATTTTCCTCGTGAATTTTGACCTAGTAAGTAGATGGGTCAGCCCTCACAAGACGTTTGTCTTACCTCTTTTGTGTTGTTTGATTATGACATGTATCCATGAAGCATTGCTAAGGGTTATTAGGAGATTTGATTGGGTCATTGCCACAAGAAGACTCTTTAGCATTTTAGAGGCTCAAAGATTAGAGTAGCTGATAAATTACCTATAACTTTGTATAAGTATGTTTATCTTACTATGACTCTTGTACGTTAAACCATTTATGTTAAAGAAAAAAAGAATATTGGTCTGGATTTCATTTAACTATGATTTTATCATATGTATAAATGGTGCATGAATTGGGTTGTTACAAAACACAAATCTAAAAAAGGTAAAAAGGCAAACAAAGTACAATGTCTAATTAAACGATTATTGGGTTAAACCCTAGACATATACTTGTGTCATTTAAAGTTAGTGCTACAATCATATGAGGCGGGAAATAAAGTATGAACACATCATAAGTGTAATCAAGCTGATAACAAGACAGTCATCAAAGAAAAGGAATTATATTACCATAACTGAAGAAAATGGTAATTGACACTTGAATATGTTATATGAAAAATGGAAACAAATGTATGAAGTTGTATGTATTGTCATGAATTGGATATGTGGCCAAAACTATCAAGATTATACATGTTCATATGTTGGGACCTATTCAAGAACACAAGAACCTCTCAAAGGAACATGTGTCACAATAAGACGTTGTTGAGACCTCTACAAGAACATAGGAACCTTATATGTCTAGCAAGAACATGTAAGATATCATTATCATAGTTATTAGTGAAGTAATTAAGGCTGATTAGGATGAACCAACCACCTATATCGAGGCTATATCATAATTCGATTATGAGGGGTAGTTTGAAAAAATGAATTTCGTGATTCGATCCATGTATGCTAATCAATTAGATAAGATGATTGATCCACCTAAAAGTAGTAAGACTATTGGATACAAATGAGATTTCGAATTTATTTTTTGACATAGATGAAAAGATGGTTACTTAAAAGGCTAGGCTTGTAATTAAGGTATTTAGACAATCCCATGATATTGACTATGAAGACCATTCTCCTTAGTAGCTATGATAAAGTCTGTCAGAATTCTATTGTCCACCACTATATATTATGACTATACGATATAGAAAGAATATATCAAACTGCCTTCCTTATTCGGAAACTATTAGAAGATGTGTAAAGACACAACATGGTGGTTTTGTCGATCCAAATGATCATTACAAGGTATATAAGCTTAAGAAATCCATCTTTGATTAAAACAAGCTTCTCAAAGTTGGAATCTATATTTTTATGAAAAGCTCAAACAGTTTGGAATTTTCAAGAATGAATATGAACATTGTATTTACAAAAAGGTTAGTAGGAGTAAAATAATATTCCTAGGCTTATATGTAGATGACATATTACACATAGGAAAAGAATATTCATACCTTGAAGAATGACAAGTCTTGGTTAGAAAATATTTCTTTATGAAAGATATAGAAAAAGCTGAATAGATCGTGGGTGTATATATATATATATATATATATATATATATATATATATATATATATATATATATATATATATATATATATATATATATATATATATGTGTGTGTGTGTGTGTGTGTGTGTGTGTGTATGTGTGCGTGCGCGCGCGAAGTAGACTAACCCAACTTATTTAAGGCCTTATACATACAATATCTTGAAACGATTTAAGATGGCCGAATCTAGGAGAATATTTATCTCTATGCCACATTATCTATTACTTAGAAACGTTATATATGAAACAAAGCAATCGTACGATATTAACTACTTGTAAAATAAAAATATTTTTTTTCCTTCAATAAATGCAATAATATATCTTTTTTACTTCATTATCTCAAAGGCAATTTCAATATTTTCTTTTAGGCATGAGTTTGTTAATATTCATGTTTTATTCATTATCAATGTTAAAAGCGTACTAATCGAAGGAAGCTTAAGTTTTTTTATATATAACAACTCATCTAACATGAAATCATGGATGAAAATAGTGATACCGAAAAAAGACGGTACCAACCGATTCAATATGTTTGTTTATGAATGTTTTTGTTTAGAAATATTTTAAAATAATAAACGTGTCTGTCACACATCACACTAACTTTAACAAACCATATATCGGAAAAAAGACGGTACCAATCGGTTCAATACGGTTTAGCACCAAAACGTACATGTCAAGCAAAAGCGGTTCAAGTGGTAACAATATCGAATTTTTCGTACCGATCTCACTACCATATTGGTCTCGTATTTCTTAAATCGGTTCGATAATCGTACTACTAAATGTTTACAAAAAAAAAAAATACGGTTCTGTCCCGATGTATCCACACTGATACTAAATAACACCGCTATTCCTAACATACTACACTTTTCATTTTTAATACATTTTCTTGATTTCACTCCTATTAGATGTTATTTAATTCGGTTTTTCTTGAATATCACCCCCGCCTTTTTCAGTTACGTATTTTTTGATATCCTACCATACCCACTTTTTTATGTGTATATAATATTATTTGTGTTAAATGTCATATATAATATATTAATATCTTCGTATCAATTTATTAAGAGTAAATTACAAAAATGGTCCCTGTGGTTGGCACGAACTTTCAATAATAGTCCTACTGTAGAAAAAATCACCATAATGGTCCTTATGGTTACGATTTAGTGACAATAATGGTCCCAAAGCCAAATAAAATGACCATTTTACCATTTTTATTTTTTTTCATTTTCTTTTAATATTTGATTTATTAAAATAATTAAAATTTTTTTACCCCACCCCACCCGTCTCTCTCTCTCTCTCTATCTCTCTCTCTCTGGCGTTCACAAACCAACCACCACTGCTAAACCATGCCTCCCTCTCGTCTTTCTCTCATGCCGGAAATTTTTTTTAATTACTTTAATAAATCAAATATTAAAAGAAAATGATAAAAAAATTAAAAGGGTAAAATGGTCATTTTACTTGGCTTTTGGACCATTATTGTCACTAAATCGTAACCATAAGGACCATTATGATGATTTTTTCTACAGTAGGACCATTATTGAAAGTTCGTGTCAATCACAGGGACCATTTTGTAATTTACTCATTTATTAATGAATAATGACCCCATTGTTTTCCACTTCATTTTATTATTATTTATTATTTTTAATATTTTATTATTAGGTTAATAGACTTAAATAAACGCTTCATTAATTTTAAATTTCTGATTTTTATATCCATCAAACTATATATTAATATTTTAGTTATTCAATTTGATTTAAAAATTATAAAAAATAATAAATTAATCAGAAACTAATAGAACTTTATATATTTTTCTATAAGCTTTAAAAGATGAATTGTTATTATTTCTTATGCATTAAAGTACCGATAATGATAAAGAAAATCATATTTAATTATATTTTGGCATTATCATATATTTAGTATTAAAAAGTTCATATTTAATTATATGTTGTCATAATCATATATTCAGTGTTAACCTATATATTATCATGGTATTTAGTCTAAGGCCTTTCGGTGTGCCCGACGTTGGGGTGGTGTGACGAGGGCGACGAGTGCGGTGAACACCGCCCCGCCCTTGCGACGTCGCGTTTTCTCAACCCCGCGCGAGTTCCAGGCGTCGTGCGACGTCTTGTGATTTATTGCTTTTGACCGTTGTAAAACGGCTAATTTCATAAAAAATTATATAAATTTTCAAAAACCCCTATATATACATTCATATCTCACTCATTTCTCATATACACATCAATACACACACATTTCTCACATACACATCAATACACATACATTTTCAAATGGCCGGTGTGGGAAATAGAAACGATGTAGGAAATGGTAACCGTGCTCGGCAATGGACTCAACAAGAAGAGGCAGCGTTAGCGAGGGCCTGGGTCATCCAAACTACAGACCCCAATGTGAGGAGTCACGCTCACGGTTTCTGAAAACGTGTCGCGGATTCGTTTCACACAATTTTGGGCGTAAGTGAATTTAGGAGTAAAGATCATATTTGCTTCAAATGGAGGAATTTGTCATTCAAAGTGTATAACTTTGAACAAGTTATGCAAGCAAACCGCCACGAGGGGGGTCACCGACGAGCAGATCCTTTCCCAATCCTTGAAAGAGTATCGGGCGATGTACGACAACGATTTCACACATCTGGATGCGTGGAATGTCTTGAAAAATGAACCTCGATTTCACGGATATCGTGTCTAGGATTTTAATTATCATATTTTGTGTTTTAATCGGATATCGTGTCTAGGATTTTAATTATCGTATTTTGTGTTTTAATTATCGTATTTTGTGTTTTAATTTATCGTATTTTGTGTTAATGAAGTATTTTATTTTGAAGAAGTATTTTATATTTTAGTTTATGAAATTATTTGTTGTGTTTTTATTTTATTTTTAATATAGTTTTTAAATTAAAAAGTAAGAGAAAGTGAGAGGTAGTGAGAGTTGACCATTTCCGGGGATAAGACGAGGAGAGAGAAATGTTGACTGGATGCTGAGGTGGCAGGCAAAAAATGAGTTCAGGAGAGAGATGACACCTGATGGCCTAAAAAGAGTGAACATCGAGCATTTTCTTAGAATTTGGTTATTATTTTTTACAATATCGTATTTTTATTTCTTTCTATAATTGCAAGTATAATGATATGATAAGGAAAAAAATACTTAAAACTATCAAGCTTTGGGCCACATCACTCGGGATGCAACTCATAGTGGTATACAATTGAATAAGTCTCAATGTACCATTTTGAAGGTTGAACGAGAAAGAATGAGTAGGATTGAGCATATGATCTATAATACATGTCATGCCTAAAAATTTAGCTTCTTTTCATCTTCAGATACTAAAACCCTCGTCTTCGTCTTCTTAAACGTTCATTTTATCATCTTTTTCTAAAAGCTCATCTTTATATTCGAATCAACCCAAAAAGACTCTTCCCATAAATGGTTTGGAGATTAGTTTGATTGTGAACGTTGGGGGTTTGATTCGAAGCAACCCAATAGCTATAAATAGAACACCATTTGATAAATGGATGAACAAGAAAATTTGTGGGTTGGTCATATGGGTTTTGATTTTTCTTAATTTGTTTTTGTTTTTGTTTTATTATATAATTGTATCTTAACAATAATAATAATATACAAACAAGATAAAAATATTATAAAATTTTGAAAATAATTTTTTTTTTTGTATTTTATGAAAGTTTTAGCACACCTACCTTTAGACTTAGGTGCTGTTTGTTTTTAAGAGGTAAAATGTCTGCAGTCTGCAGACTACATCTGCAGAAGAAAAGGTAGACTAAATGTCTGCAGTCAGCAAAAAGAATATTGTTTGTTTTTTTAAATATGCGTGTTGTTAAAGTAAATTGAAATAAAATAAAATTTTAAATAAACTGATTTTTTTAATTTTAAAAGAATTTTTCAGCATTGAAACTTAATTAATTCTAATTTTAGAACACTAAAATATAACTCATACAATCATACTACGTTATTGTTCCATGAAATTTGCAAATTAATTGTTGTTCGCAAATCATGAATGCTAGACCATCTCTTGATTTTTTACATCATTTGACTAATACACAAATTAGAACAATGTTGAAGATGTTAGTGAAACCTATTAACCATCGAAACCTTTCGAAAAAAAATGTTGCAACCAAGAAATATAAGATGAAAAGAAGTTGACATCTTACGTAGATTAATTTAACTACTAAATAAGTTCTTAGGAGTTAGGATACCTTTTTGCAATTAACAACACAAAAACCCATAATTGAACCATGAACCAGAAATAATAAAAGAATCACAGCTTCAAAAAACACTATGCATCCAAACGGCAATTGATTAAAAAAAAAAACCTAACATAAAATCATCAAAATCTGGTTAGTTTTAATCTTACACTCAATCCTTTCAATAGATATTTGGTTTCAAGACATTGGTGGTGGCAGGAACTTTCACATCCAAATATTACGTTGTTGTGTAATGATGTCCAACGAAGGTGAGAAAAAAAAGTTTCTTATTTTTTAGGTTAAAAATGTTAATTTTAGGTTAGAAGACGATAGAAGATGTAATAAGTGATTGTTCTAAGTCTTATCCAAGAAGATGACGTGTAGACATTTTTAGGTTTGCGGTATTGTAAAAAACAAACGGTCTGTAATTTAAAACGTCTATATGATGCAGACAAAAGAGGTTAAAATGCTCTTCTTGGAAAAAATAAACAATATCTTAGCGACCTAGGGACTGAAATTGAAAAATGGTAAACCATACTTAAATGATATAATAAAAAAACTTTAGACCAAAATCGTAATTCCCATTATACCATAAGGATCATTTTTGTAAGTTTATCTAACTTTAATTTTTGAAAAAGAAAAGAAAAAGTGATTAAAAGAAGGGACCCAATTAAATTGGAACATGACTAATTAAAAAGTATATTAATAACTTATAGGCAATACTATGTTTGTTAACTATACAATATAAAACAAAAAGTACATTAAAATACTCCAACTAAGATTACAAATGAGACAAAACGTGTAAAGTTTTTAAGGTAGTATATTTTACATAAAAATATTATTTTATATATAAGTTACAATTTTTATGTTAAATCGTAACATATTTATGTATTTGCTATTACTCATAATATAAAGAATTGTTGATAAAATTAAAGGAGTGCAAACAAATAAAGTTTTTATGGGGTAATATTCACGAGTAACACATATTAACTCAAAACTAAATGAAAACTATAAATCGTACAAATAAGTTGACTTTTGCTAAAACAGCTTCAGATGAAAATAATGGACTTGCTTTAAAGTTATATCATATATCTTTTATAATTTTTAATATTTATTTGATACAATAAATTATATTAATTCTTTTTATAGTTATTTTAAGGGTTTATTTCATAAAAAAAACCCTATATTTTCAACTTTTTTCTGTTTAAACCTAAAACTTTATTTTTTTCTAAAAAAACATAAATTTTGGTGAAACCTTTTAATTTACCCCTTAACCGGTTTTACAGGTTATACATATATTTTTTTCAGAAAAAACCTTAATATATTTTTTTTCCAAAAAAAAAACCTCAATTTCAGTGATTTTTTCACAACGAAAATTTTTTCTTCGTTTTTGTAATTGACATAACTTTCATATACGATGTCCAAATTCTACGAACTTTATATCCCTGGAAATGTCGTAATTAATACTACAACTTTGCTTTACTGACTTTTGTTTGAATACGTTTAGATATTTCGCTACACTGGGTTGTTTTATTATAATAGCTGTATCTTTTGCATACGAGCTCCGTTTTTGACGTTCTATAATTCGACGGATTCGCAAACACGAATATATCGACTTATTCGTGTTTACGAATCCGTCGACTTATAGAACGTCGAAAACGGAGCTCATATGCTAAAAAATACAACTATTATAAGAAAACAAGTCAGTGTAGCGAAATATCTGAATATATTCAAACAAAAATCAGTAAAGCAAAGTTGTACTATTACTTACGACATTTCCAGGGATATAAAGTTTGTAGAATTTGGACATCGTATATGAAAGTTATGTCAATTACAAAAACGAAGAAAATTTTTTCTTTGTGAAAAAATCACTAAAATTGAGGGTTTTTTCGGAAAAAATAAAAGAAGTTAGGGTTTTTTTCTGAAAAAAAAAATATGTATAACCTGTAAAACCAGGTAAAATGTCTAAATTAAAAAGTTTCTCCAAAATTTAGGTCTTTTTTGAAAAAAAATAAAGTTTCAGGTTTAAACAGAAAAAAATTAAAAATATAAGGTTTTTTATGTAATATATACTCTATTTTTAAAGTATTTTAATATAAATGATTAATAGCTTTGATGATTGTTTTAATTGCTATACAAAAAGATTGAGTTTGAATCTCATCCGTTTAATTTTTCCCGTGAGTTAAAAGATAGGTCTAGGCTAACCCGTCTACACTATATCATCACCAATACAGTCTATCCAACATCTCTTGTTTTTATATTTGTATCGTGATTTGTTTTTTCTTAAATTTTTAGCCAAATGTTCAATTATTTTAATGAATCTGGTCTAAATTTTTTATTAATTTTTTTAAACTTATTTTATAACTTTACGTTTTTTATATTTTTCAAAACGTGCTTTTTTTAATTCCTTTTCTACAACTCTATTTACATTTATTTTACGAATTCGTCCAAAAAAATTTATAAATTTTTTATAACTTTTTCTGTAGCTTCGTTTTTTTATGTTTTCAAAACTTACAAAAATTATACAATTTCTTTTATAAATCTTTTATAATTTTATCTTTTACGTATTTATTTTTACAAAATAATTTGTTTATTCATATAATTAAAACTTTTATAGCTTTTTTACATTTTTATTTTTATACAACCCTTTCTTGATGATTCTTCTATTTTTATTTGTTTTTTAATAGGCTTTTATATATTTACTTTAATATATTTTTCAAACGAACATATAATTTTCGCAATATACAAGATGCGACCCCTAATCGTAGCGAATAGTAAAAATTAAATGGTTGACTCGAAAGAACGACAGAAGATAAGGATTAAGGAAAATCAAGTAAAATGCCCACAGATCTACATATTTCTACCGCATTCAGATCAAGTTGTACCCCGTGCATAAACAGTTGCATCATATCAGTCATTGTTGTACTCTGGTGTAATGGGGTACATCCAAGATGTAACATTTAGTATACCCTCTACTACAACTACACTATTCATTAAATCACTAGAAATAAAGGAGTTACAAATTCCAGCATGAACTTCTATACCAATCATAAAAAAAAAGTAATGTTACCTACTTAATTAAATTAGCATTCCGAAGTAGAATTGAACCGAAAAAATACCGAAAAATAAAACCATTAACCTTTTAACAACTTAAGCATGTACAGGTATCGAATTTGAGCTCATAGCCACACAACATTTCAAACGATCTAATATCATGTTTTTGCTAATGAGTCCCGAGTGAAGAGTGAGTGGGAGCCCTTCCCTCACACATTCATCGTATTTCTCCAAAGCTTGCACAATCTCCGTGAAATCTGGTCGCTTTGATGGTTCGGCTGCCCAACATCGCTTGATTAGGTGCGCAAGGGCTGGTTGGCAGCTTGCAGGGAGCGGTGGTCTTTCATTCTGTCAAACGCCCAAATAAGAGAAAGAGAAAGTGAATTCTTTCAAAAACCGGTACAAAAAGAAGGTGAAATTTTATAAAAGAACAAGCATGCATCGTGGAAAATCATATAGGATAAGGTGGAAAGTAGCTTATTTTTTGCAAGTTATATAATCACACAAGAATGATGCGTGAGTGACAAAATCGATAAAATGGTAAAAGAGTGTTTTGTTATTATGCATTATAACCTTTTTAAAACTGGAGAACTCGAAAAAATGTTTTTTTTTTAAGCGGTAGAAGCATATATGGTTATTTAATTAGAAGATAGTAAGTAACTAAATCAATAAAATAATGGTTTTATGTATTTTGACCAAGATTTTCTACTTGTGCTATGTAAGGCTGACCTTTTCGGATACGGCAAATGCCGCTTGCACTGGAGTCATCCCTTGAAACGGAAGTAAAGCAGTTATGAGCTCCCATAACACGATGCCGAAGCTATACACGTCGACTTTTCGAGTATAAGGTTTCTCCTTCACCATTTCAGGAGCCATCCAACGATAAGTTCCCATGTTTCCTTTTGATTCTTGTGTTTGTGTCTCAAGACATGACGTCCCAAAATCAGCCACCTTGACTCTCATTTCGTCGTTAAGGAGCAAGTTATTTGATTTTAGGTCTCGATGAACCACACCTTGAGAATGAAGGTACTCCATACCACGTGATATGTCTAGGGCAAGCCTCAACACAGTCTCGGTTGAGAGTGAGTATGGTTCTTTCTTGTTCAAGTACATCCTTAGGGTCCCTTGTGACATGTACTCCATTATGATACAATATACAGGAGGCTTTTTACAAGCTGCGATGAACTGTAGAGAAAGAACGGGCAATCGTTACAAGCTGCACAGGAAACTTTGGAGATCACGAACTTAACGACGTTCATAACTAGTGTTAGAATATAAGAGAGGAAATAAAGTGTACTTTATGTACCCAACCAAAAACACTAGGTTCAACTTTCTAGAATTCTTTCAAATACTTGTCATTCGTTTAATTGAAATCCACTTTCAAACTTAGCCAGAAAATATACATAGGTACATACATGCATATAATAAATACATCCACGTACATAAAATATGTAAACTATTGAAGTTGGGCGTGTAGCCGATTTCAAAAACATGTCGAGCAATATTAGAAGAGTGAACGGTCCACTTCGACCAATCGAATTACCGTCTCAAATATTCCATTTTTTGTAGCAAACGAAACTGTGTTGAAAGCTGTACACAGCCAAATTGATCAAATGCAGTATGGTTCAGTTCGATTGGGCTATATGGCTTTCTAGTCCTTATAGGAATTATATTTGGTTCTTTTCAATGTATAAATGATTGTAATACAAACCCTTGCCACTGAAATTTATATTAAAATAAACTAAATATGGGTTATTATTAACCATCAATCTGAATTTGTGTGAAACATACTAAACTAAACTAAGGTGCTCGAACTCGATATGGCCTGTTTCATGGGTTTGATTGTTTGAACTTACGTACTTAAAGGAGAATATCTTGTGGCGAATTTACAGGTGTCCATAGATGTTTCAAAAGAAGGATACGAACATTGAAACATAATCTAGCATGGTGTTTCAAACTTGTCATAGAATTAATATAATTAAGTACTTGTGGATGATCGTAAATTGTAAACAACTCAACTAGGGCAAATAAATATGTAGAAAATCACCCTATCGTCATTTACCTGCACTATGTTGGGATGATAGAGTCTAGACAGCAAAGTAACTTCTGATTTGAATTGCTGTTCAAGCATGACTCTTGTTTCTTCTTTATGAGTTGGGATTCTCACCATTTTCACAGCCACAGCTCTTTGCTTGTAAATCCCTCTGTAAATCCTACTATGAGCCCCAGATGCAAACTTATTTCCTATAAAAAGCTGTGAAAGATCAGCTGTCCATTCTTCTTGATCTTCCTTAGCCACTTCCCATGTCTCAACGTTTTCTGAATCTAAAATCATTGACCATGATTCAAGACTGTCGAATCTTTTTCTCTCCATGTTTTCCATTTCAGATTTCCATGGGGATTTCGACGAGGAAGATGGGTATGAGATGGGCTTTTCCTTTTTCTTGAATCTGAAAGGGTTGAAACAAGAAATACCCATCGCGAAAAAAAAACAAGTCTTTTCGTCCCAAACTAGTTGGAGTAGGCTAAAACCGAACCTGATTCTTGATTACAATCACGTCTCTCATGAACAACAAAATCAAGAAAAGCAAACAAGGGGTCTGTGGGTGTGATCAAGTGGGGACGTGGATTGAATTTTGAGGGAATGCATGGTGGAATTCAAAAACGAAGACATGGGTATTACACAAACATGTGGAAATGAGATGGGTTTTCATCGATGGAGCAAAACAATGAAAAATGAAGGAAGAATCCATCATCAAAACTTGAATAGGAGGGAAAAGAAGCTATAAAATGATGGTATCTTTTCGATTTAACAAAAGGAGCATTGCATTCAGAAAAGTACCTGCATTAAAGGAAAAGGAGAAGAGCTCATGAAACCCTAATGAATATAGGTAAATGGAAAAGGAAATATTCACAAGGATTTTGTAGGGTTTTAGTCCAGAAAAAGAAATGTCACACATGACCTAAACGGGTTAACGGGACGTTAATTATAAACGCATTCATAGTTGTAACGTACTAACATCTTATAACACTCTCAACCTTCGAAGGACTATCACTCATGTCGGCTCCGTTTCTTTCTACATTCATTTTCATTTTGCAGGTCCCACAAAGTTGCAAGAAATAAAAAGAGAAAGACCCATAAAACAATTTTTCAAGAAAGCCTATACGTCTTGTGTTTAACTTCATGATTAGGTATTAATCAGTGCGTTATCGGGTATGTTACAGATAAACTACAATATCATGTTTCCTTGTTTTTCATGAAAAGAATAGGTTTAAAAGTTTTAATCGAAGAAAAAAGAGATGTCTTTTCTTTGTGGGATGCCCATGTAACTTTATGAGTAGATTATCATGATGGTCAAGAAAAGTATGAATTTCTTCAAGAGGATGGAGTGAGAGTCTCGTGAATTCCTGGTTCATAGAAAAGGTAAAAAGAGTAGACAAGAAATTAGATAGAAAAACTGCTCTACGACTCTCACTTTTTCTCTTGTTATCATTCAATGTTTTTTCCCTTGGCTTTTGAGTGTGTCAAGTCACATTCATAGATCAAGTCATTTTGGGCATTCATTTTGACTTGATTATAAGTTATTTGTTAAAATTAATTATAAATTGTTAATAGAGTTTCGTAAAATGGACAGATAGTGCAAATAAAACTATTAAGTCAAAATGGGTAACTTAATTTAGGTTGTTTTAATTTTTTTATTTAATAGACATAACAGATAAAAAATTTACTGTTTCAGCTATATATAATTGTTTTTTTACATAATGCTAATAAAACGACCCGGTGGGCTAACTTAATAAATTTGTGTTCTTAATATTAAGTCATCATTTTATATTTAGTTTCCTGAATTGTCCTTATTTTTTTAATAAAAATTGTATTTATATAAAAAAATCATGAATAATGGAGTATATTTCATGCATATATATTGAGTTATCTACTCTTGTATGTGTAAATATCATACAAATTTCATATGCTCGTTAATTTTGTTTATTCCATTATATATGTAAATATTAATTGTTGGAATTTAATTTTATTATTTGAACTTGCTTTAAAACTATGTTCAATTTAAGTTATTAATCATGTTGTTTTTAAATTTTTAAAATTTTATAATGTGAACACGCGTACAATTTTAAATTATAACAGTTATTAAATTGATGGTCATTAGTTGTTTGTCAATTATAAACATAAGGTTAAAATAATCATTTATTCAAATTCAATACAAAAAAGAAAATGTATGTCTATATATATATATATATATATATATATATATATATATATATATATATATATATATATATATATATATATATATATATATATGGATGGAATCAACATAAAACCATCATATATATATACACACACACATACATACATACATACATACATACATACATACATTTATATATATATATATATATATATATATATATATATATAAGTATATATATATATATATATATATATATATATATATATATATATATATATATATAAGTTCAATAGAGAACCAAAATAAAACAAGAAACCAAGGAACCAATCGTGAGCGTCGAAATGCATTTTATCGACGGCCGGAGATAAGGTTGTAAACTTCTAACTTGGACGCGCATGTAGCGGATCATAACAAAAAACCCACTTCGTTTTTTTTATTTTTTATTTTTAGAGCTTATTTTTTATCGAAATAAAAAACCGAATATATCAAAATTCATAATTTTTTATTCTCTTTCAATAGACACCCATATCAATATACTAAAAACGAAAAAAAATATTCAAAATTTTTGTTCAGATTCACAACAGTTAATTAATGTGAATCTGAACCATAATAAGTTTTTATAGAAGATTATTCACATGTGAATGATCATTGAAATTATATTTTTCAACAATAATTGATCATTTAATAACAACTCATGTGAATTTAAATAAACTTTTAGATTTTCATTGTGAATTTGACTAAATTCATATTGAATTTATGTAATTTCATTTATATTCTTTACAATTTCAACATTTTGATAATGTACAATTGAGTTAACTAAGATTCACAAATTAATTTACTTAAAGTTACACATGAATGATAAAAAATTGTTGAAAAAATCATGTTCAATGATCATTTATATGTGAATTAATATGTATTAAACTAGATGCATACTATTTTGAATCTTTTGATGATACACAAATGAATTAATTCAGATCCACATATGAATTTGCTTAAAATTCACATATGAATGATAAATAGTTTTTAAAAAACCAGGGTACAATTATCATTTATATGTGAATTTACATGTCTAAAACAAGAAGCAGTTAAAATTCGCAATGTGAATATAAATTGTATTAAATTTGTATGGAATATATTTCACATGTAAATGGTCAATGAATTCAATTTTTTCAATAATTGTTAATCATTCAATAACAACTTATGTAATTTAAAAATATTTTTAAATTCAGACGTGAATTCAAAAAAAATCACTAATGTTTTACTATTTCATTCACATGTGATTGGTAAATAATTATTGAAAAATTTGGATAGATTTGTCTTTACATGTGAATGAATATATCTAAAACAATACAGTTCAGTTCAGGTTCACAAGATGAATCTGGACGAACTTGAAGTAAAAAAAACAAAAATTTTTGTATATCAATATGGATCTCTATTTATAGAGGATGAAAAATTATGAATTTTGGTATAATTATATATTTTTTCCGAAAAAAGAATAAGCTTAAAAATTCAAAAAACATAAAAAACGAAGTGGGTTTTTGCTATGATCCGCTACATACGCGTCCAATTAACAATTTTACATCATTCTTTCTGGTCGTCGATATTTTGCATTCTGGCCGTAGGATTGGTTCCTTGGTTCCTTGTTTAATTTTGGTTCTCCATTGAACCTAACCCTATATATATATATATAAAAGAAAGGATAAATATATCATCGTGTCTATTACTTTAATAGAATAGGTGAAACAAATAGATCTGTATCGTCGCAAACTCTAAAACTTTGATTGTATCTCCACATCTCCATAGATCTTCCTCTAACATATATAAATAATCATTAATTCTTCATCAATTATCCCTATATGTCCAACCGAACCTTCACAACATCATCTAACGTTCATCGGTCATCAAACCTTCATAAACATTAAACAACAATCAAGAGTCATCTGTATATTTTTAGTGAATAAATCGTTTTTAATCAACATGCCTTCATAACAGCCTCTTATTACAAATTTCCATGTCTGTGTGTATGTGTGTGTGTATATATATATATATATATATATATATATATATATATATATATATATATATATATATATATATATATATTTGTGTGTGTATGTGTGTGAGTTTAATTAGGGGCTAAATTTATACATGATACCAAGAGATTAATTTCAATATCAGAATCAAAATTATTAACGGCCAAACAATAGGTTGTAAACTTATTAATTTTTCAACATTAACCTTATTCAATATATATATATATATATATATATATATATATATATATATATATATATATATATATATATATATATATATATATATATATATATATATATACTGAAATTTATAATTTTTTTCATCTACAAATAGACATTCATATCGATATATAAAAATAAACATTTTTTTTCAAGAATAAAGCCCGTCTATATTCAAAATATGAATATGAAATGTAGAATACGAATATGAATAATAGACTTTTAAAATTTTTACTACTTGAATATTTTAACAATTTATAAAAAATATACTATGATTCACAAATTAATTTACTCGCATTAACACAAAAAGTTTAGTCATATTAACGTGACAATATTATATGGCATTGCAAATATACCTAGAGATATAATATGAGAATATTATTTAGCATTTTTAATACTTTAATATTTTAAGCATTTTCAATAAATTACTTTGATTCACAAATGAATTTACTCACATTCAAATGAAAATTTACTCAGATACACATGTCAATATCATATGGTATTGTAATTTACTCCAAAATATGAATCTGAGTAATTTACTTAGAACTTCTTTTATTACTTCAACAGTTGTGTGTGTGTGTGTGTGTCTCTCTCTCTCTCTCTATATATATATATATATATATATATATATATATATATATATATATATATATATATATATATATATATATATATATATATATATATATATATATATCAGTGTTGTAAAAGTCGGCCTAGGCGGACGGGTTCTGCCTACGATTAGTGGTAGGCGGTCAAGTTAGGCAGATTTGGTCAACGACGGTCAAAATCGGGTTTAGGCGGGTCTGGGCGGGTTTAACCGTCTAGGCGGCAAAATTTTCTATTTTTCAAATTTCAAAATTTCAAAATTTTCAATTTTTCAAATTTCAAAATTTCAAAATTTTCAATTTTTCAAATTTCAACATTTCAAAATTTTCAAAAATTTTCAAATTTCAAAAGTTTTTAAAAATTATTAAATTCTGAAAAAACTAAAATGTTCATATTTTTAAAATTTAAATTTAGAAAATGTCATTAATTATGATAATCGGTGGCTAAGTTATGATTATTGATGATTAAAATTATCAAAAATTTCATTAATTAGTCTAAATATTCTGATGTTTGATGACTTACATATTTAAACACTTTGATTTGTCAAAATTTTATGCTTATTTATTCATTTTTAGGGATATAGATAATATCTAAATTTTAAAAAATAAATTTTGTTACAATTAATACTCCCCGCCTAGGTGCCGACTAGTCCTCGCCTAGACCGACTAGTCCTAGGCCCCAGTCGACCGCCCGCCTATCGCCTAACGACTTCTACAACCTTGATATATATATATATATATATATATATATATATATATATATATATATATATATATATATATATATATATATATATATATATATATATATATATATATATATATATATATATATATATATATATATATATATATATATATATATATATAGGGGTGGGATCTTTTGATAAACCATTTTTTCATTAGATCCCGAGAACTCTTTCTGATTGGTCAGAACATATAAGGGCATGATCGTCATTTTACAACTCTCATTTAATTTTGATTTTTTTTAATTTTGGTTAACACTAATAACAACTCCTAAAATTAAGACTATTAGATTTGAATTTTAATATTTTAAAAAAATACAAACTTTTCTTTTTATTAAATTCAAAATTTTGAAATCTGAAAAAAAACATTAAAAAATAAATTATTAGATTTTTGGAAGTTAAAAAGCACATAATTTTTTTTATTTTCTGGTGCATGTATACATATTCGCAGGTGCATATATGCGTATTTTTCGAATTCATATATACATATTCTTATTATTAAATATATGAACGCAAATAGTAAAAAAATAAATTTATTAAAAACAATAATATACAACTGTTTTCAACAATCCATACAAAAATACATAACAAAATACAGCAAAAATTTATAATATCTTCATCGTTCATTCCTTCACTTTGTCATTTTATCTCCTTCAATTTGCTTGAAAAAATCTTCAAAATCTACAAAAAGATGAATAAAAATAAATATACATGCATATATGCTCCTATGTATTTATGCATGTATTATACACATATATACATAACGAAATATAGACATGAGCATATCTGCACATATACACATATATACATATATGAACACACATATATAAATAAACAAATGAACAATATGTAAGAACATTCATAAAAATGCATGAATATCCACATATATGCATATATTTTTTGCATGTATCTACAAATGATTATCTAAGAGCAAGTCTCCCACTTCCTCCTGCTAGGAATGTGCAACAATTGTCGTTCCAAACCAGAGACGATGAATGCTCCTGTTATTTGTGATAATCGAGTAAGGAATCAAAAATCACAACTCGGAATTAAGAAATCGAAAATCAGATTTCGAGTTATACAACCAATAATCGATTTTATTTAAACCAGAAATAAGAAACTGGTACATTTAGCAATCAGAATTAAACAATCGGAACTCAATTAGAACAAAACCCAATTAGAACTTTGAAGAAACCGATACATTCAGCAATCGGAACTCGTAATTAAACTAGAAATAAGAAACCGGTCAGAATGCAACTTGAGATCGGAGATACGAATCAGAAGGTCTTTCCAGGTAGCATCGATGTATTCGAGCATTATTCTGGACTCACATATGAGTTTTCCGTTGTGGATCAGAACTGGGATCGGCTTGTGATGTGGGTTGAGCTTGAGAAGAAGAGGGCTTTTAGTTGGCAAATCTTCAGGTAGGTACTCGTAACTTGTGAGCAGTGCATAGTTATCTCTATATGTAAACAAGAATAGCAGATATCATAAGACTTTCAGTCAAATGATTTCCAGAATCCTGTCCACCTAGAGTTCTGGTAGTTTCTTACAAGTGTACATGTGTAGACAATTCCACTCATAACTCTAATCCAAACATTTGGACTCCCTTGAATCAATTTTCTTTGAACTATTGTCGTGAACCAGTTTTCATAGATGTAATGACAATAACTTTGTTTCAAAATAACTTTTATTTAAAACAACTTTTATTTAAACCAAGTCAAAACCATCTGATGAAATAATGTTCACATTAACAATCTTCAATTGCAAAACCATAAACTAAAACACTGGAGAGAAGTTGGTTCCTAATCCTATGGGTGAAAGCAAGTTGCTTGTAGTCCATGATTCGATCCAGCTCTCCATGGTTTGTGCCTCTACTTTATTCCAGTCTCTGCCCATTAAAATGGCAATACTGGTCATAAGCAAAGCACTTATGGAATTACAAATATACCTGAAACGCTATACTCTTTGGTTTGCAACTGCTTTTGATGCATCATATATCTTGAGCATTTATGCCTTCCATGTCCCATTTCCTTTCAGAGGAAACAAAATTCTTCCTCAGGATTTCATTATTGAGGTTTCTTTAAGAAAATCATTCCCTTGGTAGGGTCTGTCCTTTTCATCTGACACCTCCTTTAGGAACTGTAGTGTTGGATTCCCTAGCCATGTCAAGTTCTACTTTCCTCAACATGCTATATATGTAATCTCTCGAAGGGTCCTTTTAAGTTCTATATAATGAAGTCCAGAATGAACTGATCATAAGATCTAGTCAGCGAGTTAAGGACAATGTCCGTGACTAACTCCCGATTTATTGGAATTTCCAACCTCCACATTGGGTCAAAGCACCCTCTTATGTTAAACATATGTGTATTGACACTTGGTCCCTTTTACAACCTACATCCCATTAATGCTTTCATGACTCAAAATCGTTCTCGTTTAACTTGATCTTGGATCATGTCCTTAAGCCAGTTAATTATGTCAAAAGCACCAAGACCCCACAATCTTCTTTGAAGCTCGGGAATCATAGTGTCTAACATGATAGGAGCAACCTTATTCGAATCATTTAGACATCTAAGATAACCATCTATTTCAGCACTAGTGGATCTGGCTGGATAATCCTTAGGAATTCGTTCCTCAATCATATAAAGTTTTCCCTCAAAATTGAGCACTCTTCTCAAGTTCTGGAACCAATACGTATAATCTATTTTACTTTCAAACGTTCTTTAGTTGACATCTAAAATAGAGTTTAGTTAGTTTGATTAACCCTTAATAAATTAATTACCCATAAAATTATTTTACTTAAGGCTAGAATCCATATTTCGCTTTTGGTGGTGAAGAGGTATGTCGTAGTCACCCCTAGAAGTTATTTAGGTAGGCAATACTCTTTTGCCAACTTCAATCTCTATGGAGCTTCTAGATCTTTTGGGATTCATTGAATCTGATCAATGACATGTTTAATCCCATCATGCTTATCCTCTCTCCCGTGACGGGTATGCCGCGGATCACGGGTTTGGATGGTAAATCGACCACGAAGGACCCACGTGACACCCGGCCCATGATTCATGAGTTATCGCGAGTATCACATCATTTTGGTCGAGTTCAATCCGACGCGTTGGCTTTGGCCCGGTTAAATGTGTGGTTCTTCGTGGGTAGCATGAGATTCACATTTTTATAAAATGGGATTTCGTTTCGTTAAGTTAAAACATTTAAAGTTTCTGTTGGCAAAATAGTCTTTTAAACTTTTAAAATTCGTCTTTCAATTGCCAATGATTTTTGAAAAACATGTTAACAACTTTTAACAATCTAGTTTGCATATATTATTCTTGTTAAAACACTTTAACCTTTTAATTGGCAAAAGGATCAATTTAAATATTTTAAAACCAGTTTGAAATGCCAATTTACTTTTGAAAATATCTGTTAACTATTAACAATTTTACTTCTTTATTTTGTATTCTCAAATTTATTTAAATAACAATTACGCTAAATAAATAGTACTTTTAACTTTAAACATTGTCCTATCAAACCCTTTCGGTAACTCCATTCAACAAAAATGTTGCAGGCGGTGAGGGTGCTAAACAATGAATGTTATCTAAAAACCGACCTCATTAGGAATTAGAGAGACCTCCTTAAACCTTCTAAACACATTTAGAGTGGGTGAGCCTAGTCATGGTCTGACCAATGTTTTTATTTTAATATAAGTTATACATATAGATACAATTCTAATATATATACATTTAAATTTTGAAGCGTTTTAAACTTTATATTTAACTATTAATTCTATTAAACACGCAAGGATGCAATGTTAATAATTAATCTAAACAATTATCTAATACAAAATATTCACCATATTGTATATCAAGAATCACAATTTCAGAAAGACGTTATGACCATTGCGACGCGGTAAGCTAACAAAAGCGTCGCGGAACAACCAACAAAACACTATCATGACAGGGACGACACGACACGGCACACTAGGAATCGCGACGCGGAAAAACCCTAATGATCGTAACTGTATAGAAGACCGCGACGCGACCATTCAAGGACAGCGACGCGAGGCGACAAACAGATTCGAAAAACCATTTTAAAATACGATTTTTAACATAAACTAATGGATTAAATCGAATCATAACAGTACAAAATCATGATTAAGTGGCTCTGATACCACTGTTGGAATCAGATAACATAAAAACAAACGCCACGGAAACAGAAAATCAAAATCGTATTCAACTAGGATCACAGAATTACGCACACTTTTGTAACTGTAAAAAATCAAGAGGGTTCAAGAAACACCTTTTAAGATCTCAGATCTGATCTTGTTAGGATGATGAGAGCCCAAAGTAGAACTCCTCTAATGTAATCGCACCCAAGACAACGATCCAACACCCGTTGATGTAGTATATACCTTGGCTTGAAGTTTTAGCACGTAGTACTTAGGGTTTGTGAAGAAATCGACCGTATACCGAAGGTGGGAGAGAGATGGACGAAAATTAGGGTTTCTCACACCTCTACAACTCAAATCTAGGGTTGTATTTATAGTGCATCTCATCCCTATCTCCTCCCTTGTGGATAATTACTATTTGAAATTCAAACTGTTGATAATTTCACTTTAGTCCTTTATCCTTTTTACTTTCTAATTAATAAAACTTTACTTTGGTATATTAATAAACTTAACCCATCAAGTTTATTTTTAAATCTCTTTTAGTTAAATCGTCTCTTGCTTGTATCCCAAAAGGATCCTACTATTTATAGTAATATTACCAACTTGTTATAACGATGAGAATATAACCAACAATAAGGATGGTTATGTGGTTAGGTAATATTATTTTGCTCTATATTGAACATCCATCTCT
>CM042015.1:108248076-108258076 GCA_023525715.1 Cichorium intybus
GAGACTAGAAGCTTCGACAAAGACAGAAGCTTAAGTAAAAAGGAAGTTTCATTTGCAGATATAGTCAAAGGTGGGTCAGACCGTTGTGAAGGCTATAGTGTGAAAGAAGAAGACTGTAAACAAATCAAAGTAAAAACACTGGTTACGAAAACGGTGACACTAGATGCAGGAGAGATGGAAGAAAACGGAAAAGTTTTAAGTAATAAACTTGTTGGGGAGTTGAAATGTTTAAACACGTTTCCTTTCCTGGTAAACATTTGTGCTGCTGAAGGCCTCAATAAGAACATGGTGAAATACCTGGGAGGTATGTGGGTGCTCTTTAATACCAAAAATGAGGAAGAGGGGAAAAAGATCAAGTCGAATCTAGAAGTTCAGGCATGCTTAAAATCTATAAAGAAATGAGATGAAAACTTCCAGATCAAAGACAGAATAGTGTTGCTAAAGATTGAAGGTCTCCCTCCTCAAGCTCGTGGTCCCAATAACTTTATTAAAATTGGACGTCTTTGGGGAGATGTAATTATTACAGATACATGCAGTGAATCTCGCACAGACTGGTATTTTGGAAAAATTTGTGTTAGAACTGATTGTTTAGATTTCATTAAAGAATCTGTAGAGGTTATTATCGGTACAGATCATATTAGGATTCGCGTAACTGAGCTTGAAGGTGACCGGACGGAATTCCAGGATGATGTGATCGGAGGAAATAAAAGTGAAAACGAGCTCGAAGATTATCCGTCATCAGATAGCGGAGGTCAATTCAGTTCAACGGCGGAGGATGAAGGATCGGACGAATATTCCGATGACGATCTCGAAGGGTCATGCTCCGATTTCGTCTTTCAAGAAAATCCCAACCAGAAAAATCTTTTGCCAGCCACGCATGACAAGGAACACGCGAAGGATATTGGAATAATCGAGGAAAATAATGATGCGACTCAAAACTCCCCCCACCCGTTAGAAGACGAAGTGGAATCAGGCACGTTCTTGTATGGCCTGGTTAATGATGGTCCAGCAGAAGTTGAGCCCAACCTAGGCCCAATATGTGGAAAATGCCATACCCCAACTAAGACTCAGGAGCCCATCCAGTCAATCCAAGTCCAAAACTCACGAAATCAGAACCCAGACCAAGATCCAAAATTACAAAATCAGATCGCAATTCAAGATTGTTCAGACACGCTAAAAATTCTTCTATCAAGACAGACACCGATTAAACATAAATTGGAGCTTTTAGAGAGCGAAAAAATTAACGGCAACGAGGAGAAGAAATCGATAGCATCCCATTCCATGGAAAGAAGAAAACTTCAAATGTCTCCTAGAATCACGAGGAGTAAAGCTAGAAGGAAACGTGCTTCTGATTTTTCCAAGATAGAGATCGTGACTGGAGATTCGAGATCAGAAGGTTCGACTTCTATGTTGGGAGTGTCCTCTAGATTGGAGGAAATAGGCGTGGATTGTGGGTTCGTCAATGGCAGTAATCAAGAAGGAGGAAGACGACATTGTGCCAAGGCCAAAAAGGGAGATTCAAACAGAACACAATGAATATTGTTTCTCTTAACTCTAATGGATTTGGAAAGGGAGATTGCAAGGTTAGTTGATTTTCTAATTTAATTCGCAAATTCAACCCGGTATTAGTAGGTATTCAGGAAACCAAAAGAAAGAATATTTCTGATCTGATTGTGAAGAGAATTTGGGGTACCAACGATTTTGATTTTACTTGTTCAAATGGTATTGGTCAAGGAGGTGGCATCTTAACCATTTGGAACAAAAACTTGTTTAGTAGAGATAACATTATCTGTAGAGAGGATTGTATGGTGATTCAAGGAAAATGGGTGGAAAATAATGCCAATGTTTGCTTCATAAATGTCTATGCCAGTCAAGTCCCGTCAAAAAGAGAGGAACTCTGGAACTTTATTTCTGCTATTCTGGAAGGTTGGCAAGGGGGAGTGGTAGTCTTTGGTGATTTTAATGAAGTGCGAATTGAAAGTGAAAGACAAGGGTCGCATTTTGATAGTCGATTGGCTAGAAAGTTCAATGATTTTATCTCCTCCAATAATCTTACTGACGTGAAATTAGGAGGTACTAACTTCACATGGATTAAGGGAGGAGGTTCCAAACTTTCGAAACTTGATAGATTTCTTATAAACAGCGATTTTGAATCTCTTTGGCCTAATATTGAGGTTACTTCGGATACTAGAATTCATTCAGACCATAAACCACTAATTCTTCATCAAATCAGTAGAAATTATGGGCCCATACCTTTCAAATTGTTTAATTCTTGGTTGGAAGAAGATGTATTTGAAGACATGGTGAGAGAAGCTTGGATTGGTTGTGACTTGCCTGGCAATCATAGAAAAATATTCAGACTGATGTTAAAATTAAAGGAAGTCAAGAAAAAAAATAAAAGAGTGGAAGTTAGATAGAGATCAGAAGTCTCAGGAAGAAGACAGGAGATGGCGATTACGCCTTGAAACTATCGATAAATCCATTGAGGAAGAAGGCAGCTCAACTAGTTTTTTGCAAGAAAGGATCAAAATTATGAATAAAATTAGAGAAAAGGAGAAAAGATTTAATGAAGACATTGCCCAAAAATTTAAAAACAAATGGTGTCTGGAAGGTGATGAAAACACGGCTTTATTTCACAGGAATATAAATAAGAAGAAGCACACTAGAAGCATAAAAGGAGTCGAAATTAATGGAACTTGGGAGACAGAACCAGCAAAGGTGAAGGATCACTTTAAAGAGCATTTTGAGAACATTTTTATGGAAGATAAAGACTGCAATTGGACGCAAAACCTTGGTAACACAACTAGAATTTCGGAAGAAGAAAGTAAAGACATAGAAAAGCCGTTCACTGAAGCAGAACTAAAGGAGGCAATTTGGAATTGTGGTCTTAACAAATCCCCGGGACCGGACGGATTCACGGCTGAATTTTTTAAAAAATTTTGGATGATGCTGAAGGATGAATTACTAGAAGCTTTTAACGAATTTGCATCTGCTCCAAAACTGCCCAAAGGCACCAACTCGGCATTCATCACACTTATCCCTAAAATCATCAACCCCTCACAGGTCAAAGATTATCGTCCGATAAGCCTCATTTCCAGCATATATAAAATTCTCTCTAAAATGCTTGCAAATAGATTGAAAAAGATCCTCCCAAACATTATAGACAGATCCCAATCTGCTTTTGTCAAGAATAGGCAAATCCTTGACGGACCCCTTATAGCCAACGAAGTCATTGAATGGGCAAAAAGAAAAAAGAAGAAGCTGTTCATATTCAAATCCGATATAGCCAAAGCATATGATTCTGTCTCATGGAGTTATTTGGACTCGATGATGTCCCAGAAGGGATTTGGTAGGAGATGGAGAAATTGGATATAAGAATGCATGATCTCTGGAACTTCCTCGGTGCTAGTTAATGGCAGCCCCTCCAAAGAATTTTCTCTCCAAAGAGGTCTTCGCCAGGGAGACCCGATTGCCCCCTTTCTTTTCACTCTTATTATGGAGGGTTTGAATTCCGCGATTCAAAAAGCCTCTGAAATTGGAAATTACAAAGGAATAGAAATAGGAGAAAACAAAATTTTACTAACACATCTCTTTTTTGCAGATGATTCGATGTTTTTTGGCGAGTGGTCTGTCGAGAACACACTTAACCTCGTCCGAATTCTTTTTTGTTTTCAGAAAGCTGCTGGCCTTAAAGTCAATTTGGAGAAAAGTACACTTTATGGGATTGGAACTAATGACATCGAGACTCAAGATATGGCATTAATAATTGGTTGCAAAGCCGCGAAATTTCCTGCTATCTTCTTGGGGATACCCATTGGCATAAACATGCACTCAAAGAAACATTGGAAGCCTTTAATTGAGAAGTTCAAGAAAAGATTGAGCAAATGGAAGTTAAAAACCCTCTCGTATGGTGGAAGGCATACTCTAGTGTGTAATGTTTTGGGCTCTTTAGGGAATTTCTTGTTTTCCTTATTCAAAGTCCCTAGAGGAGTCTTAAAAACGCTAGAAGGATTGAGAAGGAACTTCTTTTGGGGGGAGATCATGAGAAGAACCGCATCCCTTGGGTTAAATGGGATCATGTGTTGACGGATAAGAGAAAAGGGGGCCTCGGGATTGGAGCACTGGAGGATTTGAACAAAGCCCTACTAGCGAAGTGGTATTGGCGATACAAGAAAGAAGACGACGCAATGTGGGTAAAAATTGTAGATAGCATTCATGGAAAATTAAAAATTGGCGACGAAACGGGTACGATTAAACACGGCTTTACATGGAAATATATTGTGAATCTTTGGGACAGCCTTAAGCAAGACAACCTCGACCCGAGACTCCTTATAAAGAAGCAAATCGGAAATGGTAAAAACACTGATTTCTGGTCAGATTGGTGGACTGGGGAGGAACCTCTCAAAGTGAAATTCTCTAGAGCATACAATCTTGACCCTAAAAAAGAAGACTCGGTTTACGACAGATTAAGCGCTGAAGGGTCTAACTGGTCATGGAGTGACAGTGTCAGAGATGGTAGAACAAAAGAAGAAGTTGAATCATTATTGTCCCACATTTCATCTATAACCCTAACAGAGAAGGAGGACACTTGCATCTGTTCTGAAGGTCCCAAAGGGGTATTCTCAGTAGCGTGGCTGCGTGAAAAACTTATAAATAAAAATCAGCAGGTCATTGGTAATAATAGATGGAGAAAATGGATACCCAAAAAAAGCAATATCCTTGTATGGAGAATTTGCAAAGGAAGAATGTCGACTAAAGATAATCTAGCATCCATATCCGTGGGCCCTGGAAATACTAACTGTGAGGTTTGTAAAGCAGGTACTGAAACCGTTACTCATGCTTTCATTGACTGCACGGTTGCTAAGGATGTGTGGCGCAAGATCTGGCGATGGTGGGAGCTTAATGACATGCAGCTTACTTCCACAGCAGACCTCCTTGATTGGATGGAAACGGAAGGCACGAATACAAAAGAAAATAAAGCTTTATTAGCTACCGGTGCCGCCACCCTGACTGTTATTTGGCAAAACCGTAATGAAGCTACTTTTCTTGACAAAAGGAGATCAGTGGAAGAGCTCTTTAATCACATTCAGCGCGAGATATATATTTGGCTTGATAGTAGAATACCTAAATTTACTATAGATAGGAGTCTTTGGCTAATTTCCCCAAGATTAGCTCTTAAAATGTAACTTCTTGTAATTCCGTCGGGTGTCCCCAGCTTCTGGCTGGGTGCATCTCTTCTTTTTAATGACAGTTGCCTTTCAAAAAAAAATGTATATATATATATACATATATATATATATATATATACATATATATATATATATATATATATATATATATATATATATATATATATATATATATATATATATATATATATATATATATATATACATATATCCATATATATATGTGGTTAGGTAATATTATTTTGCTCTATATTGAACATCCATCTCTCTATCTCTCTCTCTCACTTATTCACTCTGTGTGTTGTGTCCATATATATATATATATATATATATATATATATATATATATATATATATATATATATATATATATATATATATATATATATATTTATATATATATGTATATATATAAATATAAATATATATATATATATATATATATATATATATATGTATATATATATATATATATATATATATATATATATATATATATATATATATATATATATATATATATATATATATATATATATATATATATATACTAGCTGCGTACCCGCGCAATGCGGCGGCGGCAAATAGTTTCGTTTCGGCAAATACTTTTTAGGTTTTAGGTTGCAGATGGGAGGGTTGGCGAATATGAGAGTGATTAATTTCTTTTTGGGCTATTGATTACCTTTCCAACGATATAAGGGACGGTAAATACCCGAGAGTGTGGGACCAAAAATGGAAAAAAAAATTAGAAATCGGTTTGGAACATATATCATTAGTACTTGCACAAAATTGTATTTTACATATCACGCAAAACTTCACGATACACCACGTTTGATGTATATACTCCAACTTGATTAAAATCTTTGGCAGGCTTCACTAAAATTTTCGTTGCGATACGGCGGTGATGTATAATTTGTCTGAACGTCTAATTTCTGGGTAAACGTTAGCTTTGTATGTCATCTATTTTGCTTAATAATAAAATAACGTGACTGTCATATTGCAAAAAAAACGCAATATATCGACAGAGTATAAGTACATTGTTGGTTTGAAAACTGTCATATTTTTTGGTTAAAAGTATAAACGCATGGTTGCTTTTGGATACACCGTAAAAGTACATTGTTGGCTTAGTTTAAAAGTGAAAGTATATTATTGTTTTGGTGTATATTCTATATTGTGCAGTTCATTTGACTTAGTAGCAACAAAAACACCATTTATTGATATTTTTCTCCATTGAGCCACTTGTTTTTTTTGAAGTAAATATTGCCTAAATGTCACAAACTTGTCGATAAAAAATAATCAATAATTTCAAATAAAATCTGGCAGATTATTCAAGGGACTGTAAAGGTTTTCTGATGCCAAGTTCAGCCATGACAAGATTGAAATCGTTCCCACCACCACTTTTGACAACAATTATAAAACTTTTAAAAGCTCCCGTCACATCTATAAATCTTTCTAACATAAAAAACTCCAGCTTTTCTAGTGCAACACAGAGCACTCCCTATAAACATGGTGATTCATCAGTAAGGAGCCTGAAAGAAAAATCCGTCAACTTTGCTTACAACACTAATTAAAAATAATAGCAAACATACGTATGAGACATTTAATTATTCTATTAAAAAGTTCTGGTTTAGCAGATATGGTGCCGATCAACTCACCCAAACTTTGGAGCTTTACCCCCATTGAAGAATATTAAAAAAAACAGACAATGGGAATTTCTCAAACATTCTTTAAAACTGAATTGTAGGCATATCTTTTTCGTTGGTCTTCATGTTCTTCCAACCCAATACATCTGATTTTCAGATCTTATACTCCTAGATAAAGTAACCATAGGTAGGGATGAGCATGGGTCCAAGAACTGAAGAACCGATTTAGTAGGAAACTGAGAACCGGAAACAGGACCGAATACCCCGGTTGAGGTAGGACCTACCGGTTCAGTTCAGTTCGGTTATACAACAAAGTGTGCTATTAAAAATGTGTTGGTTTTAAAATGATAGGGTTACACATTTATCAAGGTTCCTGTACGGTTTTGGGTCCAGTTCTTAGGGTCAAGATCCCCATCCCTAACCATAGGTATCAAATGATATCGGTTTTAAAATGATAGGGTTACACATTTATCAAGGGCTCCTATTCGTGTGACAAATCAAACCACGCTCTTGATTATAATAATAAAGGATTCACCATGAATGATTCATATGATGCCTTAAAATTTGTTGTTCATTCTTTCATAATGGATGGATCATCTGAAACATAGACTAACATCAATAAATAATCAAAACTCGACCTTGAATTGCTATTTTAATTAACGGTTCTGATTGCCTTGCATTAAGATCCGAATCAACACAACAAATTGACATCCATTTGGAGCGCTTTTGAATTTCAAATTGGCCATTAAATGGCTTCATTTTGTATATTATTTATATTTCCAAACGTATACAAAACAACAGACGAATATAGATAGAAAATAAGCCCTACATTGGTCTCAATACTTATTATACCAAGTATTTCAGTAAAGTTTTATGTTTACCTCTAATATATGTTGATATCAACCTTAGCTGCACAATCAATGTCAAGTACCTATAAAACGAAAAATCACAAATTCCAAATAATCACAAATGGTTAGTACTGCAACTCATGACGAAGAATCTTATCTGACATCAGTTGTAAAAGAATCGGGACATGGTGCATCATCTATGGAGACAGCAAAAAATAGCAATCATGCATCATCCAAACAAGCATCATTATTGAATCAGCCCCTTCAGTCTGACCTTCACGTCCGCCTCGGAAGCTGCCATTTAACTGTTACCTTTTTCATCTTATTTTTTCTCCAATTTCTCTGTTGTAAGAGTGGTGCAAATTGGTTTAGACGATGGATGATATCAAGAGGAAAGTTGGTGGTGTCACCACCATCTTATCTGAAAACGCTAGCCAAAAACCATGAAACGAACCGTCTCATAGAAAAAAAGATATACAGAAAGTTTTAGTTGAGAATCAGCTAATCTTACCTCCACATTGTCGAGGAGAATATCATCGTTCAATACATATTTGGGAGAGCTAGGGTTCCGACGACTGTATATATACACGACTTGGATCGTTTTCCTTTGTCGTCATCGTTGTTTCTCCTTCATAGCAGGACTACCGTTTCTTTGATCTTCACGATGGTGAAGTCGACTGAAAAAACCAAACGCAGTCGATTGAACCAAATGCAGCAGCAGCAAGCTAGAAGATCCCGCAACCAACAAAATTATGAAATTAGATCCAAGGACCACCAGGGGTATAACCGTCCAGACCATATGAAAAAGCTACAACAACATTAGATCTATAAAACACCATTAGATCTATAAAAGAAAACATAAAATCGATGATTTATGATCGGACCATATGCATCCGATCTACTAACATTTATCTTGTCACAACAAACCTACAAAAATCAGCAAAAAAATAAACAAGACGTAGAACAAAATAGTAAGAATCGCTTATCCTCTCGAAATCAAAAATCAAAAGGAAACCCAGATCTACGGTTTTAGATCCTTCAACAATGTTCCTTCAACACACCCACATCTGCTTTTTCCTGCATAAAACACAAGAAATGAAAAGGTTTTAAAATATGTGTGTGAGAGAGACAGAGAGGTGGAACGATGTCATGTTTTGTAGATGAAAGCTACAGATTCGGATCTAGGTTGAATTAAAAACCTGCAAAATGGAAACACAGATGTATAAGTGGTTAGATCTAAGCCTTTGTTAAATCTGTGTGTGTGAGAGATAGAGAGAGAGGTGGAACGATGTCGCGTTTGGTGGATGAAAGTATCATATGGCAGCATTTAGGAAAAGAAACGATGAAGGTGGCTTTTTAGGCGGAGAAGGTAAAGCAGCAGTTCTTCTGCGATGGTGGTGATGGAGGCTTTGGTGGCGTCGATGATGTTTGGGTGGATTTTCGTCAAGGAGTCGGACTAATAGCATCACCCTCGACCACCTCCGACCACCGGCGTCTGTTCCAGTCGTCTCCACCGCCGCCTCCGGCGGTTTCTGCATCGATGATTGATTACCTTGTTCCCAAACATAAGAGAGATATGATGCTGGAGAAAAAGAGGGTCAGCGATCGAGAAAAGGATGGTCTGCGATGAATTTAAGACACATGTACATCTAGACACACACAGATTTAGAAACATAAACTCACAGATACTTACACCTACATGAACTGATGGACACAAATATACTAAATACACAAAGAAGGGAATGACGGTGAGAGAGATAGAACCTGTAAAAGGTGTCGATTGAGAAGCAGCTGCAAATATGATGAAGTAGAGAAGGAGATGGTCTGCGATTGAGAAGTTTAAGAATCGGGAGATGATTCTGATACACAACAAACGATGTTGAACGCGTTGGCAGCAATGTTGATGGTGTGACGTGATGGTGGTGAGCGAAGACGATGGTTGTCGCTGAATTCGGCGGTGGCGGAGATGAAGAAGCAGTCGAACTTTAGGGCTTCTAAAATTGGTATCTCCCAACTAATTTAAATGGGGTAATCATGATTTATGAGAAAGCGTTCGGTCAAAGCGCAATAATCAAGAGATTTCAAAAAAACTCAAAAAAAATAGAACTTCATAGCTTTTGATCTACCGCTTCAAAAATTCAATCGACCGCTCAATCCGGGTTCTTGAGGTTGGCTGCATCAAAGGCTGGTACTATCTTAATTTTAAGACTTCTGTACTTTAAAGGGTTGTAATTTATATATGGTTTATAGTATAGTATAGATATATATACATATATATATATATATATATATATATATATATATATATATATATATATAT